>CM040120.1:9939341-10351596 GCA_022559845.1 Amorphophallus konjac
GGGGGGGGGGGGGGGGGGGGGGGGGGGGGGGGGGGGGGGGGGGGGGGGGGGGGGGGGGGGGGGGGGGGGGGGGGGGGGGGGGGGGGGGGGGGGGGGGGGGGGGGGGGGGGGGGGGGGGGGGGGGGGGGGGGGGGGGGGGGGGGGGGGGGGGGGGGGGGGGGGGGGGGGGGGGGGGGGGGGGGGGGGGGGGGGGGGGGGGGGGGGGGGGGGGGGGGGGGGGGGGGGGGGGGGGGGGGGGGGGGGGGGGGGGGGGGGGGGGGGGGGGGGGGGGGGGGGGGGGGGGGGGGGGGGGGGGGGGGGGGGGGGGGGGGGGGGGGGGGGGGGGGGGGGGGGGGGGGGGGGGGGGGAGGAAATTTTTTATTTTTTAAAAATGTATATCTTTTTTTAATTTAAAAAATTTATGAATAAAATTAGTTAGATTGCATTGTTTAATATGTATTTTTGATGTCAGGTTGAATTTATGTTGTAGAAAAATATAATTTTTATTTAAGTCATCTTGTTGAATTTAATATATTGATATATTATTTAATTCTGGTTGTAGAAATAATATAAAGATCGTTTAATTCATGTTGTAGAAATATATTTATGTTTGATATATTATTTAATTAATGTTTAAATATTAGATTTAATTGAGATGTATTAAAATTTAAATTTAATTTTATAGAATTAATGATATTATTTTCATTATTAGTTGTAGACGTAAAATAATTTAATATAATATAAATAATTACTGATAAATAATTTAATATAATATAATTTAATTAGACATGTTTATAATTTAAATATATAAATAGTGATAAATATGTTACAAATTAATTTAAACTAAATGTAGGTCTATTAAATAAAAAATTAGCATTATATGCATGTTTTAGAAATAATGATATTATTTTGAACTAAATTATATTGACATGTAGTAAATATTGAATTTAGTCTTGCATATTGTAGAAATAATGATATTATTTTCATTGTTAGTCTCTGTTTAAAATAATGTACTTAATATGATTTGTAATTTTTACATTTAGGAGATACAGTTAAGTACTTAATATGGCTCCTAAGGAACGAACAAATGATATTGGGTGGTCACACGGAGTTTTGTTGGATGGCAACCGTAGGTGTTGGCGTTGTAACTATTGTAAAATAGAACACCGGGGAGGAGGGGTGTCTCGGTTGAAGAAACATTTGGCCGGAGGAGCCGGGGCAGGATACTCTGAGGTTGCTGGGTGTACCCATGTGCCTAGAGATGTGAAACTTGCAATGGCTAGACACCTGCGTGAGAAGAGAGCTGAGATGAAAGAAAAGAAAAAAAAGAAGAAAAGGGATCAAGCGGCAGTGAGCGGGCGCCCAAGTGGCAGCAACGAGGAGGAATGTGCATGGACACCCAGTGACGAAGACGAACAAGCATGTACTGAGCAGGCTAATGTGTATGTCACTGTGAACGATCCATACGAAGCAGAACTTCGTGAGGCAGTACGTCAGAGCAGGGAAGAGTCAAGACATCCCGAGGAGACTATAGTCCGTAGTCGCGAGGCCGCGAGGACCGGAGCATCAGGGAGTGGTGGTTCATCTACGACTCGACAATCACGAGGCATAAGGAGTTTATTGACTGGTGACTCGGGGACACAAAGGAAAAGGACACAATCGATCAACATCGAAGATGTGGAGCCCGGTGCACTATCCCGAGAGCATGGTAAGCAAACGAGGATGGACGATGCGTATGGCCAGAAGGGACCTAAATGGAAACTTGGTCAAGCTGTTGCAAAATGGTGGCACCACGCGGGTCTGCCTTTCAATGCAGCCAATAGCCCTTACTATAAGCCAATGTTTCAGGAAGCACAGATCCTTGGGCTACACGTGCAGCCACCTACAGCGAGAGAATTGGCTGGCGTATACCTTGATGAACAAGTTGCTGAGATCAAGAGTTACATTGACTCATTCAAGCAGAAATGGACAAAGTACGGAGTCACACTGATGTGTGATGGATGGTCAGGTACCACAAAATCTAGCCTGATTAACTTCCTTGTTTATTGTGACAGACAGGTATTCTTTCACAAATCAGTGGATGCGTCTGGTCAAATTCACAGTCACCAATATATTTTGTCATTGATGGAGCAAGTGGTGACTGAGATTGGGGAGGAGTACATTGTACAAGTGGTGACTGATAATGGGTCGAACTATAAGAAGGCTGGGGAGGAGCTAATGAAGAAAAACCGGCACATTTTCTAGACCCCTTGTGCAGCACATTGTGTAGATCTGATGCTGAAGGAGATTGGGCAGCTTCGTATGGTAAAATCTGTGGTCGAGGTGGCACAAAAAATCACGAAATATATCTACAACCACACACTTGTATTGGCATGGATGAGGGAGCACTGTGGCGGCGAACTGTTGAGGCCTGGCATCACACGATTTGCCACCAACTACATCGCATTGCAGAGCCTATTGAAGCACAAGGATGGATTGAAGCAAATGTTTAGAGGTGAGACCTGGCTGAGTTCCTCTTTTGCTGCTTCACGTGAAGGGGCGGAGGTCGAGGGGATTGTCAACACTTCGAATTTTTGGGATAGAGTGAAGATATTAGTGTCATTGATAGAGCCACTGTATGAGGTTCTACGATGCGTGGATGGGGATAGAGTACCAACCATGGGGTTGGTGTACAGCAAAATAGAAGCAGCCAAGCGGAAGATCCTTACAACGTCCAAAAAATATGGACCCACTATTCTGGAGATTGTGGGGGACAGATGGGAAAGACAAATGAGCCGTGATCTTCACATGGCAGGTAAACACTTACATTCTCGTCCAATCAATGAGCTGTGATTTTCAGTTGATACTAATATGTAATTCATTGTCTTACGATTGCAGCGCACTATCTACATCCGGCCTTCCAATATGCTCGGGCCCTTGCTTATGACGATACGTTGATAGAATCGGTCAACATTGTGGTAGACCGATTGTCTTTCACCCCAACAGATGCCGCTGATGCGTTGAATGAGGTATACTTGGATATTTTAACATTGACAATATTAAATGAAATATACACTTCATATTTTTTGATAATGCAGATGAAAATATTTAGAGAGGGAATTGGTTCATTTGCGACACCTAATGCCGTGGCCAGTCGTGATAGACTCGACCCAGGTAATGTGTCTTCACAATGTACCTTCTATATCTCGAGAAAGAATTTTTACATCTAATTATTATATTGTACATGATCTGTCTTAAACACAGCTGAGTGGTGGCTAAATTACGGCACAAGTGCACCCGTATTAGGGAAGATCGCAATGAGAGTTCTATCGCAAACATCCTCGTCGAGTGGGTGTGAGCGGAATTGGTCGACGTTCTCCTTCTTGCATACTAAGCTGAGGAATAGGCTAACACACCGCAGGCTAGACAAAATGGTGTATGTTCATTACAATATGAGGCTAAAGGTCCGGCATGTACAAATGGATACAAGGAGAGGAGAGGGAGATTACGACCCAACGGATGCTGTGTACTTGCGAGACGATGACGACCCTATGGTAGCATGGGTTGCAAGAGCCACAACCGAGCGTGGTGAGGCAGAATTAGACGAGGAGGCTGAAGAACCTGGCGAGACACCACGGCCTGATACTTTTCTCGCATCAGCTGTACAAGAGGCAGTCGGGGAGGGAGATGACATCCATGTGCATTTGGGTGGTGACGACTCTGCAACGGGACGTGATGATGAAATTAATTTAGATGAAGACCTCGTCATTGGGGGTGGAGACACATCGTATGCGTACGATGATACAGCATGGGAGCGATTGATCCAACCCCCATTAATTGAGCGTCAAGAGCCACCTCAGGTGAATTAATACATGAAAATCGAATCGCAAATTTCATTAGATAGCATAGTCATATATTTATGTATGATAGCAATATATTGCAGGTCGGTCCGACAAATGACAACATTGCGGGAGAACAGTGGTCTCGAGTTGCTGTACCGCGGCATTCAATATCTGCGGAACCAAGAAGGTTATCCACTTCAAGAGAGGCTAGGGGGAGTTCCTCATTTAGAGAGGTGAAATTATATTGTCATTTCTACATTTGTTAATATATAATTCATTGGTAATTGAATATATTCTTCTTTCAATTGTGTAGTCTTCGGGAGCATCGAAACAACCATCTCAGTCTGCTGCGCCCCGACGCTCAACATCTAAGACTAAGGCACCCAATCAGTCTTCTCAGGTATACGTACAGACTTACACAATAGAAAGTAAATTAAAAAATTATCTAAACATGCTTCTGCTTCTCAGGCATCTATAGGGACACAACATGCAGCATGTAAGCCGCCCCCTGCTCCACAGAAGAAAATATCATCATGGACCACATTATTCACCAGCAAGAAGGACAAGGGACCACCATTAAATCCGATAGATTTTGCAGACATGGAGACATTAGATCCCAATGCAGATGACGACACTACCGAGCCTTCTGTTGAGCCCCGCATTAGTGGGAGTCATGACTCCGATGCTGAGAGTACACCGACAGGGTCTTCATCCCATGGAGGTGGTGGTTCTCAAGGTGACCAACGGAGTCCTCGTGAGAATACGAGTGCTGGTGGCAGAGAGTACAACAGTGGTCATAGTAGAGGTCGTGGGGGCCGTCAACATGGCGCATGGACAGAGGAGCAGCACTTCACACATGCCACGCAAGATGAGGACCACGGTGTTCCACTGGCACGGACGAGACGGGCAGCTGATCATTGGGATCCCTACTATGGAAGTTCGGTTGCAGACAGTACCAGCTATCAAGGCATGTTGTCTGATTTTGAGAGGATGAGCACACATGACTCCCAGGGATCTGGAAGCTCGTATGGACGGTCATGGCCGCAGCAGCCGATGTATCATGGCGACTCAGATAACAGTAGTTCATTTTTTCCATCGTATCCATATCCTTATGCCGCAGCTACGTCAGTAGAGGTCGTGTACGCACAAGGTTCGCATGAGTATGAATACTACGTACGCATGTATTGGGGGAACTATTCAGGTTCAATACGCTATGAAGACCATCTGTCCTATCTGCGGACCACATTTAATGTCAGATTGTTTGGAGATGGGCACTGGCCCAGTTTGGGTCCATAGGCTTTATTAGTATGTATCATTTGGTTACATTTAGAACTAACTAATAATTAATTGTACATTTCTTCATATATAGAGTTTTGTACTTGTCATTGAAATCACTAATGTAAACTTTTACATCATTTGCAGGTCATCATGGACGGACGGCGTCACCCTGCGTGGGAGCATAGATATTCTGTTGAGGGTGATAGACATGTGCACTGTAGATACTGCGAACATCGCGTCACCGGCATACACAGGTTTGCGGAGCACCTTGCGGGAGTGGGACGCGATGTTCGTGCATGCGACCGAGTTCCGGGAGATGTTCGACATTCCTTTCGGACACAGTTACATGATAGATACGGTTCTCGTAGCACACCGAGGACATATTCTTCTACGTCCCGGGTACCTCCACCACGAGCACATGGCGGAGCATGATCTTCCTCCACGTCCAGAGTTCGAGCAGCACCAGCACCAGCACCAGTCGCACATGATAGAATTGAAGCTATAGATGTAGTGAGGACTTTTTTTACAGATTTTCATGTACCCTCCACCGCAGCACACGACCCATCATTTGTGCAGATGGTTACATATTTTCAGTCTCACCCATATGTACCTCCACCCACTAAGATAGAGTTAGATTATACGGGTGATCAGTCTCATGTATCTGATGATGAGTTTTGGGAATCGGGCTTCACTGATGATGAGGATTAGTGAGTTTTGGGATTCGGATTACACACATGAGGAGGATGAGTGAGTTTTGGGATTCGGACTTCACAGATGGACACGGATTAGTGAGTTTTTGTATTTTATACTTCATGAATGAATGCCATTATTATGTCACTGTTTACTTTTACATATTTAGTAATTAAAATAAATTTTTATGTATTATATATAATAGGATGTTTAATTAAGCAGTGTAATATGTAATTTTTATATAATTTAATATGTATAATGTAGTATGGATCTATTATCATAAATAAACTATACATTCTAATATTTTTAAATATATATATACCATTTAATCTTTCAAAATAAATTTCTTAAAAATTTTAAAAAAAATTCCAAAAAAATCGCGTGGAGAGTCAAAGGGCGGACTGGGTCGCTTTGCGACCCGCCCGACCTGACCCGTCCCGCACCGAGACCGGGTCGGCCGGGTCGGGCGGGTCGGCAAACCCTGATATTCATTAGATATTTATAAATTTTTTACTCAAGAAAATTTATATTTTGTTACCAATTTTATTAAATAAAAGGAGGTAGTGCAATGCAAGAGTCAAGGAAAGATTCCCCGTACTTAGGAAAAAAAGAAGAAAGTTTTGTATGAAAATTACTTTTAGAGTTAAATTTATAAATTTTTTTAAAAAATATAATAACAATTATAGTACTTAGTTAAATCAGATAGTATATGAATACTGTGTTTTTTATGAATTTTTGACAAAAAGAAATGATATGTTTGTAAATAAATATGATGTTTATACGCAATGTAAATTTACACGGTGATATATTTGTTAATATATTTGTAAGAATAATTTTTTATAAATTTTTATTTAATAATATTTTTCATCTAAAACACCCCCCCAAAAAGAGAAGAATATACTACATGTCGAAAACAATATTACATTAAAGAGTGTTAACGGGTTCGACCGTTGAAGGGGTGCCCATTATGTGCGACCCCAAGGGGAGGTCCGGAAAAATCCCGAACAGGGCCATGTCGGTCCCTTTCAGTGTCTTCTACCACAAGCCTCCCTCTCCTCTCTTCTTTCTCCACACCATCAGTTACTCTCCTCTTTCTTATTAAGCAAATCCCTGTCCCTCCCTCAATAAATAGGTCCCTTGGGACTCAAGGTGAGAGGCTTGCTGCTTTTTCCTTTGGGCTGCTTAATTAGTCATGGTGACTTGCTCTCTCTCTCTCTCTCTCTCTCTCTCTCTCTCTCACACACACACACACACACTAGAATTGCTCTCTCTCTCTCTATCTCTCTACGTCCATGAGCATGTGTGTGTGTGTGAAAGAGAGAGAGAGAGCAATTCTAGTGAAAGTTACGACAACCCTCTATCTATCTCTCTACATCCATGAGCAAATCGTGCTCTAGGAGATGGTCATAGGTGATCCCAATCCCCTAACGCTTCTCCGCTATGTCTATAGGAGTATTATTACAATCTCCGGATTTGGAGCGTAGACTCTTGAAAGTCACTATGTTGCTCCGTGATAATACACGAATAATAGTAGACTTTGATAACTAATCTTGTAGATGATACACATGCGTATTTTACTTTCGCTAGTAAGTGTTTACGTTTTATTTCCGCTGTGAGATATACCCTCCGACTCTAAATTTTATTTTTAATTATATGATTATTCACGAGATTATCCAACAATGTGAAAGAAGTAAGCCTTACCCACTCAGCTAGAGACATACAAAGAATATAAACATAAGCCATTAGTCAATCAAAGACATGACCCAAGGGAGATGTTACCAACATAAATTTTACTTCCCCACGAGGAGGTGGTCGTTCCTCTCCCATCGAGTACTCCAACATATGCCATGCGGAAGAAGTATGTCTGACAAAGATCTTCCAACTCTCTCCATTGTTTTAGCCTTCAAAATTTTGAAGTGCGTCGACATTTGTGGTACGTTAGAAGTACCTTTAGAAAAGGGTTCTGTGATATTGAACACATGGTTGAAAATTCTCCAAAACCTCCATGTTGATGGGACACATGAACAAATGCTCCACTTCCTCCCACTGATGAGTACCACAGAGAGTGCAAGCATTTGTGTGGTTGCTTTGGGCCAGAAGTTTAATCACAAAAGTGTAATGATAAAAAATGATGATGGGGATTTGACCTTCCACACATGTGAATAAATAAATAAACAATCAATCACACTTAAAACAACAACACTCAAAAGCACTTAAGGCCGCTTTGACATCGAAGTTATCGGGCAGTTGCGCTAATCGACCAGAGAGAATTAGGGGTGAGCCCCGTCTCCCTCTCACATATAACGCCTACACGATTAGCAAAGTTGTCCTTATGGAAAAATCTTAATACCCGTCCCGTGTAAGTACCCATCCGGGATATGATTTGACTCACAGAGGTGGATATCCCTGTAAGTCAATCCCGTCTCGGATGAGTAACCGTCTAAGACGGGCACCGAACACTTCTCAACACTTATTACCACCAAGAGCACACTTAACATGACACATTTTTTTGCACATTCACTTGACACATCTTTTGCACCATAACATCACTCACATTCACATGACACATCTTTTGCTCATGCATATTCTAGCCTCACTTTACACACATTGACATGACACATCTTTTGCACTTGAAATTTGGTTAGAATTGTGAGGATGTCCCATGATCCCAACCAAAGAGACCCTAAATAAAACATTTAAAACCAGTGTTAAACACTTAATTAGCACACTTAAAACCACACTAAAAAACACTTAATAGCACCAAGAGCACACTTAACATGGCACATTTTTTTGCACATTCACATGACACATCTTTTGCACCATAACAGCACTCGCACTCCCATGACACATCTTTGGCTCATGCATATTCTAACACTTTGCACACATTGGCAGGACACATCTTTTGCACTTGAACACCGAACCACAACTCTGACATGATAAACATATACTTAAGCACATTTCCATGCGCAATTAATCGAACATTTAAGCACACTCAGCAGCACATCCTCCCCCAATATGACCTACACGGTCGTACCATCCTATCTATGCTGAAAAAACTAAACAAAAATCAAACACCTTGCGTGCGCCTAATTAAAATGGTCATCCCGTTATTTTGGACAAATAGGAATGCCTTATCTTTTTTTATTGATTTCTTTCAGACCTCCGATCAAAAATTAGATGGTATAGACTTGTAAGTTGGAATATTGGGATTGACCTAAAAATATTTATTAGATTTTTTTAAATTAATTAACTATTCCTCTTAAGACACTTTTGGAACAGATCGAGAATGGACAGATTTTTTCAAAATTTTTTAGAGAGAGAAGAAGCACCTTTTAAATATTTTTTGAAGATTTTTTAATTCTCTTCTCTCTCTTCATATCTCTCTGTAAACCTCGAGATCCGTCGTAAAGTAAAAATTAATGAGACATTGAGATATTTAAAAATATTTTTAGAGGAGAATAGATTTTAATAATTGGAGATTTTAAAATTCCTCTCTTCAATCTATTTCAAACGCGCCCTTAGAAATTAGAAATTATTTTTTAATCCCTCTCTAGAAAATCATTCAATAACTTTTGTACCCTACCCCTTCTTGGAGTCACATTCCCATCAAATTTTTTTTTTAAGAAAATGGCCAAACTACCCCTCTCTCAATGTGTTCTCTCCGTCCTTTTCATTACCCCCCTCCTCCCTTTCTCCCTCGGCGTGCTCTCTCTCTCTCTCTCTCTCTAGATCTCTATGTCCCCTCTCCCTCTCCCTCTTTCTACGTTCTTCCTTTCTCTCTCTCGCTCTCAACCCCCACCCCAATGGGTGTGTGGGTGGAGACCCCCCTTTGCCGACCTCTGTGTGCGTGTGCGATTGTGTCAGTGAAGTCTTTTTAAAGATCTAATCATGTTATGAGGAAAGAAATCGTTCACAGTTTTTCTGATCTTTTTAAGTAGCTGATAGACTTGTTGCATGCAAGCTTCTCTGACAAAACCTACCGTTCAAAAGACCAATTATTCAACGCTAAAGGACGTAAAGAGAATATATATATATATATATACATAGATTCCTCAGCTAATTGGCAGACATTTTTAGGAGACATCATGCTTCCAGTTGGCAGGCACCCTGCTGCCCGCTGGAACCCATCACTGCAGGTGGGTGTGAGAGGGTTAAGAGCCCTTCTAAGCAGTGACTAGCTAATTGCCTGGGTGAGCAATTTAAGCAAAGAGCCCTTAGGCAGTTTCTCAGGGGAATGATGGATTACACCACCACCTACAACGCTGACTTGAAATGCCTCCTGCAGAAAACCTAGCAAGCTACACCACAAATCTTGCCTTTCTAATAAGTGTCAGTGATCTGAGATATCTCCACTTTAACATCACTGTTCCTCGACAGGGAAAGCTGACTCGTCCAATGGCACAAAATGAAGCCTCCAAACGGTGGTGGCTGGAGTTGCACTGGCAGTGCTGCTCATCTAGCTAGCTGCATGTTCTCCTCGACAACTCATGCCACATGCTGGTCCACCTCCTGTGTTGCACTATGATAAGAGTAATGCTCTGTGCACCGCATTCGATGCACAAAGTTATATCAAATATAACATTTGATCTCGTTATTTCAAAAAAAAATAAAAGTGCCATTTCTGTGCAGGTAAAAATATTCGTGTCAAATTCGTACTATTAAATAAGGAACATACTCGACTAAAAATTATATGAGTAAAATATTTTGTGAAATAATATTTTACAAATGAAACATCTGATATAGAATTGAAATATTTTGTTAAGTTTTATTTTTATAACAAAATATTTCATTTTTGTAGTATTTTATATTTATAGTAAATATTACGTTCACATTATAAAATATTTTATTTGTATAAAATATTTTATTAATTTATTTTTAAAATTAAATAAATTAATATTTCATTTTTATAACAAAATATTTCATACATATACAAAATATTTCGATATTATAAAATATTATATTCTTATTTTTTTCACAGCGTGTGTTTCGTGTTTAATATTCGAAAATATGTACCGTATGAATCTGACGTGAGTGATTTTTTTGTGTAGAAAAGATCTTTTCATCTTTTTTAAATTAATAAAATCAAACGTTATATTTCGACGTGGCGTAAACGACATGACTTTACGCATCAAATGTGATGCACAAGATATTACTCTTTATATAAAGTCAGCTAAGAGGGGTACGTGCTGCATATAACTATAGGTATCGCAAGCTAATCATCACCATCACCACTCATAAGACATCATAATTAGGTGGAGAAGTAGACGTACGGCATTAATTCGCACGCATGCAGACGTATATACAGGAAACATATATACAAGTACGCATGTACACAGAGGAGGATGGGTGATGTTAATTACGACACGAAATGAAGAGAGACCTCCCGTACGTACACACGCGCGCGTATATATGTGACATAGCACGTGCGTTCACATACATGTAATGCGTGAAGCACAGCACAGATGTACTCACGCATGCACGGGTACATGCACTCATGCACAAACACATGCATGTACGTAGTCTACAATATCTCCGCATGCATACAAGCACATAGGTGCTCGCGGTCGCATGTACAGGTGCCATAACCAGGTGCATGGAGAGAGAGATCGAGAGAGAGTACATAGATTGTGTGAGGACTACGATAATAAGTTACGATCAGTTCTTCACAACTTGTTCAAATACTTCCGTATTTGAAAGGAGCTAAAGTAAGAAATGCTTATAATAATAAAGCTCTCTACACTTAATATTTTAAGTTTTAAAGTTAGATGGTCTAATTTAATAAAATCTAATATGATATCAGAGTCAAATTATGATTTAAGTTGCGTATCTCATGTTCGTGATATAACTTCAATCGACCTATATGTGTGAGAGAATGTGTTAAAATAGTCCCGTATTAATTAATAAGGGTTACTTTGTTAATCGAGTCCGGTTGTTGCAAACAACTCTCGAGAGTCGTTCACGTTGAACGGGTTCAGTGTGTGAGGAGAGAGCAAAACTCACCGCTCTGTCTCTCATCCGTCGGGTGAACCTAATCGGATGTCACAGATGCCCTAATAAGTGTTTATAATAGTGAACTATTCTAACATACGGCTCAAACCCCTCCGGAGTCTCTGACATAAAAATTTCTCCTTCAATCTCAGGCCAAGCCCATTGTTGATCTCAAACACACAGAAGAGCTTGCAATTGCCTTCTGGTACAAGAGCTGTGAATTATATAACATTTTCTGCATTCATAAATTAAGGGATCACTGATCAAGATCACTATCTCAACATGTCCAAAGAAAAAAAAAGGTTAAAAATGGGGGGAAAAGGAAGCTACATTTCAAGAAAAACATATTAGCTGAGGGAGAAAATAAACAGCAGCAGAGACATGGCGGCTATAGCATGTAAGCTGCTCCTTCAGCAGCTCAGGGGTAGCTGTCCCTGCAGCGGGTAATGGTGAGGCAGCCCCTGGTGTGAGGGTTGGCGCGGGGCAGGGCGTGGCAGCTGTAGTAGGAGGCCCCCGGCGTGGCGCACGGCACGGCGTCCCTGTTGAGGAACCGGTAGCTTATGTACCTGTCCTCCGGCGACTGCTGCAGCGACCGCCTTGTCGCCGCCGGCTCCATCGCCACGCCCATCCCCTTCTCTAGCAGACACTCGCCGGCGACCCTCCCACTGCAGGCTCTGCCCTGCACCACCAATATCCCACCGGCCACCTCGCCGCTCCCACGGCAGAAGAAGGGAAGACAGGTCCCCAAGAAAACGAGCAAGAACAAGGCCGGAGGGGTGACACTGCGCCCCTCCCTCCCAGACCTCATCGCCACCACTGGGAATCCTCTTCTTTGTGCTCACAACAGGGAGGGAGGGAGAGAGGGAGGGAGGTGTTGGGGGGGGGGGGGGTTTCCTCTTTCTCATAGCTCTCCTCCCTTTCTGAGCCCAGTGGAGGGGGATTCGAACGGCTGGGCCATGCTCGCCGGCCACCCATGGCTAGCTGACCATGTGGATGGCGAATAAAGGGCCGACAAGCGTGGCTCCTCCCTCCTTTTCTGTTCCCCCCCCCCCCCCGTCTGCTCATCCTCCACGAGGGGACCCCGCTGCAACGGATGATGCAGGGGCCACACCAGCCCTGCTACAGCCCCAAGGAAGGGTGAAACTGACAAGGATGGGTATGGGGTTCGGCTGTATGCATGATGTGTGAGCTTTTTGAGCTTTGCAGCAACAGAGTAACACTACCTACTTGCATCTGCCATGTCAAATCCCATGCGGGTTTTGGAGCTCCAAAAACCATGGTTAGATGGATAGTCACGCCATACTTTATATCGTACGTGTCCAGTTAGAACTTATAAATTGATACGTCAATACACATGCATTTCGTTGGCCGATGGTATATATCGGTGTGTGCAGCAACGGATCACGCGATCTAATATTGCATAGGGATATCAACGGGTCGGATACGGTGCATATCGGATACGGTGCAGATAGTGAACTATCTGTATCTGTATTCGTATCTGATAAGGAAAAATTATATATGTTTGTTATTCGTTAAGTATTCGAAAAGTGGTGTATCTAAAATCATTATCGAGTATCCAAAAAGTACGGTTAACGGACGGTTAGTGGATAGTTATCGGACATAAAAGTACATATAAGATTAAAACTTAAGATGTAAATTAACTCAATTAGAAAAAAATTTTAAATTGAAAAGAATAATTCATATGATAAACAAACACATTTCAATGTAGTTCTCATATTATCATCATTATTCATGAGTCAACATATAATGTAATTAAAAGTATACAAATATATAATATTACAATATCCCTAAAGATAATATGAAATATATATAGTTTAAATAATAAAATAAACTAACTCTTTTGGATTTTAATCTCCATCGTATTCTCATTCTTTACATATCTTTTATGTAAATAAAGAATATATTAAGTTGATAATTTAACAAATTATAAAAATATCTTGTAATTTAGAAATAGTTTACCGTCATAAAAATAGAAATGACTTAAATTATACACATATCTCATCTTCAATATCATTTTCTTCAAGACACTAAATTATTTGAGTCAAATACAAATTTGTTTAACGATAACGAACGGATACGGATTCGGAACGACGTGTATCCGTATCCGCTAAGAAACTGGATATATCCGTATTTGTATCCGTTAATTTATCGGAAAGAAAAATACTATCCATTTATTATTCGTTAAGCTAATGAAACGGACGGTTATCGGATTATCGGTTACCATTGACATCTCTAGTACTACGTGAGACCGATATGTGTGATTCGCCAGCCTATACGTGCGTTCCACTTCAAAAGTGAGGGCGAGGGTGGCAGTGAGAGGAGCGACTAAATAAGCTACTCAGTGAGTTCCAGTTCGATGGTGGCAAGGCAGCGTGTGATGATCGGGCGCAGCAACTCCGGCGAGGGTGATGGCAAGCCCGGCGTGGTGACGTTCGGTGAATTGAACAGTGGCAGGTGAGTTGTTTTTAATGAGGAGATAAAGTGATAAAGAGAAGAGAACATGCTGGTACGCACCGGATCCGACTGACGGATGGCGGACCGGTGTCTCAGTCGGATCCGGTGTCTCATCTATGCAGGGAACAATCGATCCGGCCTCGAGCCGACGGAGGGTGGATTTAGGGATGTCAATGGATCGGGTTCGACTCGGGTAGACCAATACCATATCCTATCCGTGAAAATTTTACTAATATCATACCCGGATGATACCATATTATTTTCGCGAGTATGGATACGGGTATATCCGTCATAGGTATGGATATATCCGCGGATATCCGTATCCGTCCATAAAGCATGAGTTCACATTCACATCCAAAGAAATATAAGATTTATGAGAATTAGAAAAAAAATCCGATCAATTCTTTCCTTTCTAAAATAATTTTTATGTTTTATAAAAACGTCTTTATAATTTTAGAAAGAAGTATAAACTCACAAACTCAACAAGACGAGTAATGGATTGGGTTCATGTCAAAATCATAGGCCTAACATGCACAATAAGTTATTAAGAGCGGGTTCAAATTGGGTACGGGTTTGGGTGCACTAAATTCATACTCTATCCAAATATGAAACGGGTATTTTAAACGTATCCGAATCCATATCTATTTATTCTGGTATTACTCGACCCATCACAAGTCGGATAATGCGGATAATTAAATTTACGAATATTTTTAACATCCCTGGGTGGATTAGTCACTTCTCTACGCAGATCCTGCAACACTCCACCGTTGGTTGCTCAGATCCCGCCAGATGTACATGACTCAAAGACACAACTATACTTTGTCATCAAAGTAAATAGAATCTAAGATCTCATTGTTACCATGGAGATATGGGAACTATTCAATAAAAACTATCTAGGTACATATGCGAGAAGTATGTGCTTCGTAATTAAGCAGTAGTGTATGTGTGAACGCCGCACTTATGCCCCTGGTTTCTTGCTCTGTCCACTAATTTAGCCTTAAGAAACTTCTCTTAAAGTACTTTGACTTTCTATATCTTACTTGCAGTTGTGGTTAATCGGGCTGATGTTGCCGTTGTGGTTAAAGTGCTACATGAGAGGCACCGTTGACCGCGGGTCGGTCTTTTATCGTGATTCTCCTCGTACTTTTCATGCCTACACCGATGTTGATTGGGCCGGATGTCCCCTGGATCGTCGATCTACCAATGGCTATGTGATATTTTTCGGTTGCAATCTTGTATCTCGGAGCACAAAAAATAGGCTACCATTACTCGTTCTAGCACGGAGGCGGAGTACAAGGCGATTTCTAATGTTACAATGGAGGTGGTATGGTTGGTTTCACTCCTTAAGGAGACTAATGTTTCTCTTCCTTCTGTTCCTCAACTTTGGTGTGATAATATTGGTGCCAAGTATCTTGATGTCAATCTAGTCTCTCATGCGCACACCAAGTTCATGAAAATTGATTATCACTTCGTTCGGGAATGAGTTGTTATTGGAGCATCGAAGATGTGATATGTGTCCACACATGATCGGCTGGTCGACATCTTCACCGAGCCCCTTTCTTCCCCGTGGCTCTCCTTAAAGTCCAAGCTCAACGTTGAAGCTATCCCGTTGCACTTGTAGGGGAGTGTTAGCGACCCTTATGGCATCGATTGTACAATACATTGTTCTGATTGTACAATACATTGTTCAATATATGAAGGGCATCCTCCACAGTTGAGGAGTTTACGCATGAATTCGTTCTTTCTCTAGTTTATGGGTGTGAACATCTCTTGACAGATTGATGTTACATAGCCCTACTTTTTTGATTCTGATTTCTTCCACCAAGTGTAGAACACTCCTTAGTTCTGATTTCTTCCACCAGGTCGGACTAGAGTCACTTATATACACCTCCACCTACTAGGTTAGAGTTTACATGCTACGAGCCATGTATACATGTCTTCATCTGACTTTGAGGAGTTTGACTCAGATGACTCATATGTTTGATGGTTGCATATTGTGTAATAGATGCCTCCTAAATCTGAGATGAGTGGCATTGGATGACAACATAGAGTCATGTTAGAGGGCAACCGACACAAGTGATGTTGCAACAATTGTCGCGAAGAACACAGGGAAGGAAATGTCTCTCGTTTGACCATGTTATCTAGGGAGGGGTGGGTGGTGGGGAGGTGCTGGATCAGTGGTTGTGCACGTACTGTGTTCATAGATGTGAAAAATATAATGACCAGATGTCTCTTAGAAAATGGAGATGATACAGTGTAGCAGAATGAGTCATAGTCACATGACTTTGGGGACTTACAGTAAAATCGACTCGGATGTTTCACATTATATGTCATCATTAACTAAGTATCAATGATGTATCTCTTCTCTTTGAGTTTTGTTTCTTTATATAATTTATTTATTTAGTGTAGCAAAGTTTGCCTGATCCATAACTTAAATCCAATATTTTTAGAAGTTTAAAATTAACCTTTAAAAATAAGTTTTCATTAAAAAACTTGATTTCTGGTCAAAAATAAATGCTCTAGACCTTACTGCCGCAATTTGACTCGGATGTTTCACATCGTATGTTATCATTGACTACATGTCAATGATGTATCTATTCTCTTGAGCTTATCTATTTTTATTTTTTATATAATTTATTTATTAAGTATAGTCAAGTATGCACTCCATAAGCTAAATTCAATATTTTTAGAAGTTTAAAATTAATCTTTCAAAAAAAATCATTAAAAAACCTGTTTTCTGGCCAAAAAAATGTGCTCTTGAACTTAACTGCGATGCGACGTAGCAGTGTACCACGCCGTGTCGAACCGTGCCATGCTATAATCGGCACGGTGCGGTTCGGTGATCCGATGAACCTTGTTAAAATCAGGGTTTGACATTCTGATCCGAGACGTCTCGACTCACGCGTCTCGACCTGACCCAGACGGTGGACGGGACGTTCGGGTCGTGAGTCATGATCGAGACACTTTATTATTTTAATATTATATTATATTATATATATAATATCTTTTTTATTTTATTCTATTATTTTATATATATTATATATATAAATTTTTTTTATTTTAACACAGAGCGAGATGAATCAAGACGGCACGACCCGACCCATTCCACGTCGTGATTGAGACGGACGGGTCGATCGAGACGATAAACCCTGATTAAAACTCACAATATCTAAAGTTGGGCTACTTTTTACTTACCATAGTAAAAAAATTGATAATTTTAACTAATGTTGAATTTAAAATGATAGAAATATCATTCTGAAAAATATATTAGCAATTGTATTATTATTTTTGTTAAAATGTTGTAAGAATATCAATCGGCGTAAGTCGTAACTCCTCTTTCTGGTGCCCCCAAAAACCCTAATCATAGGGAAGGAGACCGGGGAAAGAAGAAGGTGACCGGAGGCGTCCCGGGTGGGGTTTGCGGGGGAGGGAGGAGGGGGGGACCGGGAGGGATCAACTGGGAACATTCTTGATCGGGGTCGGGGTGGTAGGGGAGAGACCACACCGTCCCCACCACCGATGGACACGGAGATCACATCCACGTCGAGGATGTCCGAGTGTAGGCACCCCCCTTCCAGCAACCTTGTGGACGGCGACCCTCGCCTTAGGAGCGACCCCCTTGGCGATTCCGGCGGTGGTGGAGACGGTGTGGGTGCCGTGCCCGTTGGCATCCCTCTCGGCGACGGAGGGGTAGCGTTGAGGTGGAGGAAATCTAGGCTCTCGCAGGTGGGGACTTGACGCTCCCTTGGGGGAGGTTGGAACCGGCAGAGTCGACGGGCGCCGGAGTGGGGTCGTCCTTCTTGTAGAGTAGGGTGTCCTGGTCGGAGAACCAGCCCATGAAGGAGGGCAACTAGGGCTCGTCAGGGCTGGTCGTGAGGTTGGAGCCGGTGCAGTGATTTTTAAGGATCGAGCGGGACAGGTTGTTCCGGCAGAGGGAGATCCCCCTTCCCGGCTTTGATCCCCCCCTCTCATCTCTCTCTCTCTCTCTCCCCACTAGTACGCCCCCCCTCCTGCCGGACCTCCTCGCCCGCTTGCCAGTACTCCCCCTCCTCCCTCGCGACCTCCCCTCCCTCCCGCCGGTATGCCCCCCTCCTTCCCAAGTGCCCACCGACCCCCCTCCTTCCCAGGGTGGCTTGCCGCCGACGGAGGGAGAAGTACCCTCCGGCACCTCTCCCTCTCTCTCTCTCTCTCTCTCACCCACCCTCCACGGGGTGGCTTGCCGCCGACGGAGGGGGAAGTACCCTTCGGCACCTCTCCCTCTGTCTCACACACACACACACACACTCTCTCTCTCTCCATTTCTCTCCTCTATAGGTCTCTCTCTCATCTCTCTCGTGTAAGGGTGGAGCATTTGGAGACCTGAGATAGATATTTCAATCATCCAGATAACATAATAAAAATATTATTTTTTATAAAATATTATTTTTTGTAATTATTTGTGATGATATTTTTATAACATTTTATCAAAAATAATGATACGAATGTTATTACATTTACATAAATAATAATTTTACTATTTCAACTTTAATAATACTTAATTTATAAAAATATTTAGATATTTATTTATATCTCCTAAGAGGAAAAGCTGCTTCCATCATCCAAAAGCCAAATGTATCCAAAAGTTGCTTTTGATAGTCTACCTGAGAGACTTAACTTAACACACCTCTTTCCCCTCGAAAAAAAAAATTTACATATGAACGCCAGTGTTTTGCAAAAGAAATCTACTTTTCTACCGACTTTAAAATCTATCATAGTTTGGGATTATTCCTTTTCATTTAGATATTTATTTATAAGTCCCCGTAATCTCAAAGTTATTTAATGAAAAGACCCCCACAAAATTAAGAATAAGTCTTTCAACTTTTTAAGGAAAAGACATAGGCTAGAGTGTTGAATATCACTTATTACAAGAGCAAGGGATGAAAAATAAGTTACACGCCCATTTGCCCATATCGTTGGATAGGCGACTAATGCCGCGCCCTCGGACAAGCTCCATCAGACATGACTTAATGAAGATGTGCCTCTTCTTATATATGGGCGAGAATTTACTTTAGAGTGAATCTTCTAGCGGTCAGCTCCACCATGGACGCCCCCAAGGATGCCCTCCTCCCACTTTGGCCCTAGCGATGATAGAACTATGCTCAATTTTTGACAACCTGCACAAGTAATTAACACCGAGGAACACCCATTCTGAGAGTCAAATGAAGGAAATGAAAAAAATTCAAAGTACATTTTTGGTAGGTGAAAAACAATGATATGCACAAGAATTGACTTCGATTAATGTGATTATCATAGTGACATCTCACACCTCATTTTCTCTACGAATCCCGTCATTTTACATTGACTTTGACCGATCCAAGACGATGTTGCACGTTGACGCGACGAAAGTGCAATCAATGTGTTACACACGGCATTACTCGTCTACATATAGTGGGGGGGATATAAAATTTGAGGGAATTTGACGGCTGAGAAAACAAAAAAAAAGGTATAAAATTGTAACTTTGAAGATATCCAACGAGAATTTTGGATTTGCTGACCTACCTGCGTAGTTGTCTTCGCATCGAACGGGAGACATTCAGATAATTTCACGGAAGGGAATTGGGCATGGATAAGATACTCAACGTCCTTTTGCTGTGGGGATTTTTAGCACATACATCTCCAAAACCAAGCAGCATATATTTGTGCCAGGACAAATGAGAAAATTGTTAGTAATATTTTACTTCCATTCCCAGTGAGGAGTTCTAGATCACGAGTTCTTGCCATAGAACAAAAAGACAGAACTCAAGTGCAATCACAGCTGGAGTGTACCCAAAACTTAGTGCTGGAAGAAGAAAGTTTATCATGAGAATCGAGAAATAAAGATTCCCTTAAATAGCGCACTTGTCAAAGCAGGAAATCATCAAAATGGAACAACTTTTTTGAGTGCCCTGATTGGAGATCAGAATGCATCATAATAGAGCAAAATTCCTGGAACGATGACCAAGCAACAGAATGCATCATAATGGAGCAAAATGGTTAGGAAGTCACCTGAGCAGGAGATAGAGGAAGGGAAGCAGAATGCATCAAAAACAGCAAATGGGAGCTTCTTATAGTGAAGGAGTCTTGGATCTAATGGCAACTGTTTTCAAGTTTCAACTTTCAACCACTGCTGTCTGCTTGTGTTTCTGTTCTAAACACGACATGGGGAACCTTGGTGTGGTTGCGGCAAGCTTCTTGAGGAGATAGCTGAAACCTGCCATATGCTTTTGCTGCTGGCTGGACCCCACACCAAGGTTTGCCATATCGGCGATTCGTATCGACTCGGTCCTGACTCGAAGAGACTATGGCTGTCTTGAACCGAGTCGACCGTCTTAATTCGACCCTGACACAATAAGATATGGCTGACTGGCGATACAGCAAACCATGCCCACTCAGGGTGGACAACAATGTCTGCAGTTACACTCATTTTACTCCAACACCAAGTTGTTAATTGTATGTTTCAAATCCCAGCCACAAGGTCCCCAAATCGGACACAAAGAAGTCTGTCAAACCTTCTTGTAAGCTGTTTGGTGTTGTGGACAGCAGACTTTAGCCAGTGGCATAGTGGACACCCTCCCCCTTTGCAAAGGGACATCCCGAGTTCAATACCCGGTTCTCCCTCCCCATTAAAAAAAAAAAACTTACCCACCAGAAAAAAAACAATCACTCTCATACATTCTTCCAAAGAATATATGAAATCTCAGTTGCTGCATAGGACTTGTTGGGTTTTTCCATACTCCTTGAACATGAGAATTGTTGTTTGGGAAAAGTCACGGGGGTGGGTGCATTCCGGGATGGGCACCAAGCATGACTCTTGTTGTTTTATTTCCTTTTCCCGCTTTGTTGGCTGGGGAATGTATAGCCTTATACTTAATTCTCAAGGTCTTTGTGAAGGGGAGTTATACATTTACGCATTAGACATTCTGTTTGTTTAGAGAGAGAGGGAGAGAAAGAGAGAGAGAGAGAGCAAATCAATTTGGATTACCATTGCTGCCTAGTTCTTCGAGTTATTTTTCAAGAGTTATATTGATCCCTAAGTTCAATAATTGATGGTCCAACTGCTAAGACTGCCTCCCTTGAGGGAATGAGTATGCCCCGAATCCACTTGCTGGTTGTTCGATAATAAGATACTGAACAATAGGATGATCTTCACAGAAACACCACGAAACAAACAATGATCATGGTACTTCTTGAGCCAAGTGATATCAACTTTCCTTATTATCCAAATTCATTATTCTACTGGGTCCTGAGCTGAGTTCAAATTCACAGATCTCTACTTGTAAGTTTAATCATTGTCATTGATGCCATCATAAGCATCAGCCTTGACACATTGCTCTATACTTGGCTAAATCAACAAAAAGACCGAAGAATTTGGCAAATACTGCTGCGTGCCTGATGAATCTGCCTGCAAGGTGGGGCTTCTAGTGTCAAATCCCAGTAGTCTACTTGGCAGGTTAAAAAAAAAAGAAAACTACCTTTCTCAGTTAGTGAATTTAGGCTCATGAAACTAGAAAGCAAATCTCAAGGCTTCCCACTCTAAAACAATTATGAGCTGAAGTAAACTGAACATGATCTCTTGCTCTTGATCTTCTATTTCTACTCCCCACCACCACCCATAAAGGAAAAGGGCGGAAGACAAAGACTAAGGTCACCTTACAGCCCCAGAAATAGGTAATAAATCTGAAATAAGCAATTTATCAAGAGTTAATGACTACATGACACACTCTGACCAAGTTAATCTTTGAGAAATGGTCTTCAAAGTCAAATTGTGAACTTTATAACGCTTAGATACAGAACACTGAAGGAAAGTACTCATAGAAGATGTTGCTGGTTTACCACCATTATCAGCATTCCATAACATGGTAAAACAAAAAATACTGTATGTTATATTCAATTTTGACCAATAACATATACATGAGAAGGATGCTATGGAGTCAAGCAGGTAATGAAAGACACTCTCATGTCTTCCTCACATAAAAAGTAAAAGGAATTCAGACCAAAAAAACAGTAACAAAATGCTCCGAGATGCATACCACAACAGGACATCATTATTATCCCCTACAAAGAAGCTAGGACTTATCCTGAGGCTGATTGGTAAATCACATTATCCCCCATAATTTGAGACAGGTTGTAAACAAAGTAATTAATTCCTTTGAATTTTTATTAAATTTTAAAGAGCGATCCTTGAGCCAAAGAAGGAAGAGGATTGTCTTCTTTAATGTATGCCCCCTTTCAAAAGATTGCACATATATCACTCATAGCTGGGGAACGCTGAGAAGTGCTTCTGTGTACTTCTAGTGTCAAAGTTCCCTAGTTAACTAGGATCACACTTGCCATACCACAGAAACAACTGAAGAAGATCACGAATGAGGCAGAGTAAACCACCTAGTCCACATTAACACAGATTATGAAATCGCGGACATCAGAAGCATTTAGAGAAGAAATAACTTAAACAAGGTGACATGCATAGAACCACAAAGCATGCATGCTCGAATTTTCAAACAAAATACAATGCAATACGATGGAATATGAAATATTTAAGAGTATCACCAGCAGAAACATCTCGGATCCTCTGAGGGTCTCTTACCATAACTATTCCTAGCAGTGAACACAAAAAGCACCACGCAAATAACATGCAGCAAGGCTGTCACTGTTCTTCATATTTCTTGTTTGAAATAGCAACAACTTAAAAAGGATGTCAAAGGTATTCTAAACCTCAAACATCTGCGTGATACACCGTGGAGACAGCCATCTTCAAGATTTGCAAATGTTCTAAGCAACCTTCATATTTCTCATGCCCACTAAGCCATTTCAAAACTGAGATGTGTAGAAACAGTTGACATCAACCTTTACCTAAGGATCCACCAATTATAGAGATCCAGGGTCCAGCTTTCTCAGACAAATAACTGCCACACTAGAAGATTAGCATAGTGGTGCCTAACCACCTACGGAAAGCGCCAATGAAATAGGTATGCATCCACTTTAACTACGTTAAAAGTGGCGTCCCTGTGTATCGGTGCACAAGCTAATTGATTTTAACTGTAGAGATAACCTTCTACTATTACACATATAAATGGAATACATATTCCAGCTCTCTAATGCACAGCCTGAGAATTCATGTGCACATGGATTGATGGACATTGGAGATTGACAGGTTGTGATTTGCATCACAAGACATTAGAAGTTTGTCAATAAGTGCCTCTAAATTTAATGGCATACCTGCTGTTCCTCTGTGGAAAGTATTTTCAATTTCAGAGTCCACTATAAAAAATTCAAAAAAAAAAACAATTTCAGAGTCATTTACCTTGGGTATGATTCTTGCAATCATTTCATGCAAGTATCCATATCCTCCTGTATACAAGTGTGTAATAATGCACATTAAGAAACATCCCAAAGCACACCTAACAATACACTGATGCTGCAAACAACATATGTAGTGGCATCAATATTGCTGCCAAACAGGCATCGACTAGCACAGATTATGCCAAATTATTGATCAGAACCATATTGAGTACTGTTGAAAGGCTAACACCCATCCACCTCCGAGAAAAAAGGGTCACACCAATTCCCAGGGGAAAACATGAAACGAGTCCCCTCAGTGTATGGATGATCAATAATCCTAAACCACTATTGGCATGCAAATGTACAAAAGATACTGATCTATGTAGCCCTCAGCAAAATACAGGAACATTTATGCTGCCAGTAACACTCTAGATATGAATGAGATTGCAACCAAATTCGCAAAAGAGAGTTTCCAAACAAGGGTTTGGCCAAGGTTTCAAATCATTAATGGGAGTAGGTATGGACTCAACAACGGTTATTCATTCCTCTGATCATGTACATTGGGTACGTAATTGCATTTTATGAGTTACATATGTTAAAAGATGCAGACTGACACTAGTTTTTATGATACGAGTTTCAGATGTGAAGTCTTACAAAAGACCCTTGGTACCAGGCAGAGCCAGTTATCAATAAATCGACCACTAATGCAAGTCAAAGGCTTAACTGCTGAATGCCTTTTCTGCTCCTCCATAACTTTTCACCCTCTAACTTCTCTTCTTGTTGTTCAGCTGATGGGTTTGTCCGTAGGCTAGAGCTTGACTCCTCAGTGTCAGAAGAGCCTGGCCTTTCAGTCAAAAACTGCTCCCAGAACTTATCATTCACTCTGCCAGTGGCAGCAGAGGCAGGTGTTTGACCGCTAGAAGGATTGGCTTCTTGTAGGGTGGACACAGTTGCATTACCGTCAGCAGTGGCGTTTTGGATATGCCCAGCGACTCTGCCAAAATCATCCTCTTTGTTAATGTTAATCTTCCCCAACCCAATGGTGTTTCCTGTTTCCTGATTTGCTGAGCTTCGAATTCCACCAGAGCTAAGACTACTATCCAACTGCAACGGAGAAGAGGCAAGGGTGAGATTCAAATGACATGGAATGGATCTTTCCCCATCTTCAGTATTCCTTCCTTGCCATGGAAATGAAGAATTTTTTTTTGGGCAACATGAGGTGCCAGTATCTGAAATCTCCATTGGCTCAGGCAAAATAGGAAGGCACTCTTGTCTCAACTGGACTGCTCCTTCCACCTGCCTCCTCGGTGGGCTGAGCCCATCCTCATTCGAGCTCTGTGTGCTGGATGAAAGCAAATTACTATCGGACATTGCCGGGCACAGCTCCAGTCTCAGCTTACTGGAGAAATCCTGGCGGAATAAGCGGCAAACATCCGGTTTCAAGTTGCTAATGTTGTCATGGAAGCTACTGTCAGGGGCCTCCTGGCTGCCCTCGGTGGCTCCTTCTCCATCCCCCGGCAACCTCCTCTTCTTATGGGCCTCAGAGAAATCCACTGGAACCGCCCCCGCCATCTGGACGAGGTGCTCCACAAAGACCGGGTTCTGGACCGCCCTCGAGAGAAAAGACATCATCTTGGCCTGCCGCTGCTCCATGCCCTGCAGCCGAAGATCCAGGTCCTCCAGCTGCAGCTTCGTCCCCAACTGCTGCTGCTTGAAGCGCGTAAGGTCGGCCTGGATCGCCGTCTTCTCCCTGGTCAGCCGATCGACCTCCTCCTCCAGGGAGGCGCGCTCGGCATCGGGGCCGCCGGGTGGGTTGCTGTGGCTGTAGATGGGCTTCCGGCGGTGGATGCTCTTGAGGAGGTGCTTCTGGCCCTTCACGAAATCTTCGTTCGCGAATTCCCACCTCTCCGGATCGATCTTACGGAAACCCTGATCAAAACCCACAAAAAAGATTCAAGCTTTGACGTCCCCATCGAATCAAACCCACCACACGGCAAGAGAAACAAGGGATTATCCCAAAAGCTGAACCCGATTTCATACCAACAATTAACACAACACAGAAGAGAATTCCCATTTCCATCGATCAGGGTCGAGCTTTTCATCGAATTCCATCACTATCACACATCACACACAATTCACACGAATCCAAACATCGAAACGTGAAGAATTTGAGGACAGAGGAGGGGAGCATACGTAGGTGTTGAGCTGCCGGATGAAGCTGGAGAAGTTGTTGTGCTTGAAGTAGGTAGGGAGGAGGGCGCGGGCGAACTCGGGCGTGTTCCAGACGACGAAGCTGTTCTTGGTGGTGCTCCACGAGACGATCGCGTCCGTGGAGGGGTCCTCCACCATCTCGTACGTCTTCAGCAGGAAGGGCGCCGGCCCCCCTCCGCCACCGCCGCCTCCTCCCCCGCCATCCATCGCCATCTTCTCCCTACTAGTCGCTGCGAGCTGCTGCCGGCGCCCCGAGGAAGGCGGAGAGGGAGCTGCTTGGCCGCCGGAATTCTTCGATCTCCAGACGCCTCTCGAATTGGAGAAGGTAGGGAAGGAGGAGGTGCCGGTAGGTGGTGGCCGGGGATTTCTGGTGTAAACAAGGTGGCAATGGGTCTGACAACGACCAGAGAAACGACGACTTCGGCGGTGTCCTCTTGCTCTGATATTTCTATGCGTACGCCTTTGTTAAGGTCAAGTTTGTACGTTTTAGAATTGCAAGAAGTGCATTTTGCATATATATCCTTATTCCAGCACAATATCATGAAAATGATAGTAGGATTAAGTGATCTAGATAAGTCATTATTATTTTTAGATCTAGTAGGATTAAGTGATCTAGATAAGTTATTATTATTATTTGAATAATAACTTATCTAGATCACTTAATCCTACTATCCTTGTCTTGAAAGCATCGGTGGGTGTAGAGATTAAGGTGAAAACGCAACGCACTTAGACATCATTTGATAAGTGTAGTGGGATCAGTCGTATGACTAGTCCTATATCAGATGTTGAGAAATCAATCAAATATTTATAAGACAGATCTTTACCTTTTAACTTAAAAAGATTTTGTTATAAAGACATATCTATATAGTGGCGTTGTACGTGAGAATCTTGAACTCGCACTCGCTTATCTTCTCAAGAGAGACTAATATAGTGGGATCTAATATATCTCACATCTACGTGAATGTTTCAAAAGGGGCTTTCAATCATTAAAAAATCACGATAATATTTAAGTGTTACCAAATATACCTACTCACATGAGTTTTTGTGCATCATCAAATTCTAAATAGAAGATAGATATTGACCGAAGATATTTCTCGCGTCTCCACAAGAAAAAATTGGGGTGAAATTACTTTTTGGAAGCTGAAAGAGATTCTACGGGTAGACTTGACGTATATGCTCTCAATTTTAACCATATCTCTATTTTTGTGTCTCTAGTGGGCCTAGTATTTCTGACAATTACAATGATTTCTTTATTTTTTTATGTCCCTAAAAAATAAGATTATCTAACTGCAATCTATGAGATCAAATTGCGTCAAGTTATTTCAATCAACACTAGGTCATTATTTAATTATCTATTTTTTTAGTGAAATATGATACGCCATGTGACTCCTTCAACCTCATCATGCACTAAAATGTCAAATCTCATCTCGTAAATGACTTATATCAACATTTATTTTTACCCAAATGAAACAAAATAACTCTTGAATGTGACATAAGGAGACTCGACAAATCTCGAGATCATTATTACGCATACTCAAAGATGTTTTTGCGAGTTTTAAAAATTAGAGAAGCAAAAACAAATGTGATATTAGGTCTCGTTTGGAACAGATGCAGCATCCGTTCCATGTTTAAAAATCACCTTGCCGTATTTTATGCATAAGTGACAGAGATTTTTCATCATTGAAAATCTCAAGCAGCCCATCGACAGCTTTGCCAGATTTAAAAATTTAGACATAATTGTGTCTGGATTCTATTTCCTCCGAGAATCACCGTCACACAAAAACCAACATCTTGCTGTGTTGTTTGGGTAACAGGTAAAGTTTGTCGGAGATTCCAATGATTGGAATCCCATCCACCACCGTTCCAAACGAGGCCTTAGTCATCGAGAGAAATTGAACTTTCGACCTCATTGTTACCAATAAAATGTGGGATCGTTTAACCCGTACTCTCCGGGTGTCTTAATTATTAATAGTTTTTATCAATAAAATTTAGTGACATTTAACTTAAAATTGACGTTAACGCGAGGAAAATATTCCACATTTGGGGAGTTGTACTAAAATCGATGTGAATTACAATGATTGATGTGATTAAATTGGTCTGTTAATTCATGTGGGCACACTTTTATTAGTCTCTTTCTTACATGTATTGAAGGCATTGACTAGAGCACAATCAAACATATAAGTAAAAGCGAAGGTCAACTAGGCTCTCTTCGGACTGATCAAGGGTGGGGCTCGGCGCGCAGCGGCCCGCTCCATTCTTCCCCTGTCGCGGGGGCTCCCTCCCCTTGCGGTTTCGTCCGGCGGGGGGGAGCTCCCTCCGGGAACTCCCCCACCGGCTCCGTCTCCTCTACAGGAGGATCCTTCCAGATGAGTCCCTCCAGGTCTCTGTTGGGTTTTGTCAGGGGGTTTTTTTTAACCCTACCTGGAACGGTCAGGGAGATCGGAGTTTCTCCGTTCTCCCTGGAATCCCCCCCCTCCTTACTCACCCCTCCCCGCCGGTCGTCCCTCCGCTCCCCTACCTCCCTGTTCTTCCCGTCGATCACCCTTCCCCCTCCTCGTCCCCACCCCCTTTCTGTCGGACCCTGCCCCCCTTCGCCTCCGCCCTGCTCTTCCACTTCCCCTCCTCGCTGTTGCTCCCCCCCCTCCCCCCCGCCTCCAGTTCCGCCTCTCAACCCCTTCCCCTCCCCTCCTCGCCACCTCCCGCCCCACACCCGTCCTCCCCTCGCCGTCCTGTTCCCCCCTGTCCTACCCCGAACCCCCACTCCCCGGTTCCCCCTCTCTCCCCTCCCTGTAGCCCCGCCCCATCCCCGGCTGTCCCCCACCCCCTCCGTTTTTGGGCCCCTCGCATACCACCCCACTCCCCTTGTCCCCTTGACCTCCGTCGCTCCCTTCTCCCTTCGTCTCCGCCCCCTCCTTTTATCAGCCCTCGTTCTTTCCGGTTCCCCGCTCCCTGGTTCCTGTCTGCCTCCCCCCTCCCCTTCCCCCCCTGTGACCGTCTCTCTCGAAGATGGGCGACTGCTCGAGCTCCCGGGATTGTTTGGGTCTGTTCTGTGTTGCAGGTTTCGGGCTTCCTCCCTCAATCTCAAAAGGACTCGGAGACTCTGCGCTTATCCCCCGTGCACCCTTCGTGGTGTCGGCCTCCCGAGCTCCCTTGTTTCACCGCCATCAGATGGTGCTGTCCGGCAGCTTCACGCTCCTTGAGGATGATCCCCGTTCCCTCCACCAGCGGCAGCCTCATCCTCGTTCTCTGCAAGTCTCCCCATTCCTGACGGATTCCTTTGTACTGGTATGTTCACTGTTTGCTTCCCTGTTTCTTCGCCTGGAGGTCGTTGTTAAGGGCCGGTTGTGGCTGTGCTTGTTCGTTGGGTTGCCTGTGCCCTTCGCTTGTATCTTCTGCTTGCCTTAAATGTATGAATACCTTATGCTTCCAAAAAAAATCAAACATATAAGTTAACGGATAATTTCCTCTTCACTTGGGCATATTAATTTGGACAAGAATTGTCAAGCGTGGGGTATGGCACGGAGAAAATCAAATTTTGTTCACCGTGCATGGAAAATGAGTGATCTACATGGGACCATAGTTTGTCGACTCGATCCGACTCGGGTTGATTCGGACGTGTCGTACTGTATCTGAAAAAACTCGATACGGTGTAGATCATCCCGAGTCAGGTCGAGTCATAGTGAGAGAGAGAGAGGGAGAGAAAGAGAAGAAGGAGATGATACATATCGAGTCAAACTCAATCGTCTGCGACTCAAGTGTACCGTATTGGATCAGGGAAGATCCGATCCGATATGGATCATCGAGTCGATAAACCTTACATGAGATGATATAGGACTTCATCCTATCACAATTCTCTTGATTTGCTTTGGAGAAATATCTGCGAGTCGGGTTTTTGACAGAGAAAGTGTCCATCCAAAGGCAGAGTGTCCAAATTAACTGATCACGTTTCATTATATGTTTCATATGTGAATCTTTTGGAGGACTCGTTGAGATATTGCCCAGGCAAATATCTTGGGAGAACATAGATATTAGAAGTTCTTGGTCCGGTGTGGATTTAAAGTTGGAAGCCCTCTCAAACTTGGCATCCATCGGTCCTGTTTTTAAAAGAAAATTTTAATTTCTAACTCTTATATTCTTTTATATGTACAGATTAGCCTTGGTGATCGAGATATTCATTTATAGAATCTTGTAGTTATATATTTACTCAATAAACACCCTTTTCAGGGGTTTTCCCATAAACAAGTGATGGGTTTGTTTGCAACAACACAAGGTATTTCATATTTTCATTACATGATTTTTTTGCATGAAAGTCATTCTAAGATGTAAATTTGTAAAAAAATTATTTCTAAAAATATATTAACGGACATATCGTTGCGTAAAATCAAATAATCTATAAATGCCAGCATGATTAACTTCCGTCGACAGTATAGTGAATATTCGAAAAAGATGTCAATATTTCCATTTGCTAAGTGTTAAATGACCCATGTACCCTTAGTGACTCAAAGCGAGAGAGAGAGAGAGAAAGAGAAAGGGGGCAGTGAGCCGCTACGACGTGAGGGGTGGTCAGAGATGCCGGTGGAAGTTGGTGGCCGGTGTGGCGTGTGAGGGGTGGTCAGAGGTGCCGATGGAAGCTAGCGACTGGTGCTGTGAGGCAGTGGAGCAGAGGTCGGACTCAACCGAAAAGGGTGGAGCTGATGCTGTCTCGCTGCAAAGAGGAGGCCGATAGTGGCTTAACTGCTTGCAGATGTTGAGGGTACCGACGGGAGGATGCTACTGGCGTGAGGAAGATGGTGGCCGTGAGTGGCGTCGATGCAAGATATAGACGGTGGCGAATGCGTTGGAGATGGCTTGGCACAGGATGGCGGCTGGGAGGGTGATGGGGTGACCAAGGTTTCGGTGAAAGGGGGTGGCGGATCTGGCGAACTAGGGAGAGAAAGAGGGCAGCAGATCTGACGGATGATGGAGAAGAAGAGGTCAGTGGGGCTGGCACCGGCAATCGGCAGAGGGGGAAGGGCCGATGTGATGGCGGCGGGAGGAGAAGAGGAAGAATAAGAGGGGGAAGCGAGCTGGCCAGGGGAGGGGTTTCTGCTTTGTGCACGGGGAGGGGGGAAGAGCTAGGTCTGGCTTCGCAGGGAGATGGGACAGGGCTCTGGCGGCTATGGGGAGGGGGAAAAGGGGGGCTCTGATAGCCAAGTGGAGGGAGGAGGCCGGCGGCATAGGTGGAGAGGGAGGGGGATGCGGTGGCCAGGGAAGGGGGAGGGGGATGAGGCTAGTGGGGCAAGGTCAGCAAGGTGTAGGAGGGGAGGGGAGGGGAGGGGGGCCCTGCTCCCCACTCCAACAGTCCCTCTCCCCCACCTCGGTGCCGAAGTCTGGTGGCCAAGGGCAGGGGAGAGAGGGGTCCGACGGCCAGGTGGAGGGAGAGGATAATATGCTTTTTTATTTTTATTTTAAAATAAGAATAATTTGATCTTTTTATAACTATGGTTAAAATTTACTATAGTTAAGTTGAAGGGTAGTAACAGGCGATTACGACGATGTCATTTATATATTATTTAATTTTACACAATGACGTGCCTGCTAATATATTTTTAGGAATACTCTTTTTATAAATTCACATTTAACAATGTTTTCATTTTCATGTAAAAAAACTCTCTATTAAATATCTTAAGATTTTAAGAAGTTATAAATAAATATCTAAACCAAATAGACTAATCCATAAATGTGAAAAACTATAAAGGTCGAAAAGTAAAATATCTTTTTTTAATATCTTGAATGGTCCTACAGGAAATTTCTGAATAAGGTCATCAAACCATCTATTTATTCAACTCACACTTTCATGTAATCTATTAACAAATTAACTTTATTTTAGATGATAGTACTTTCATTAATCTTTCCATGTAATTACTTACCAAAACGCACGGGCACAACCCTGCCCCGTTCCTCTTCCACCCTGTAACGCTTTCCAGCTTGAAAACACTTGAATTATATAGTAATTTAATCCCTCATCTAGATTGATGCATGACATTTGTTGGATAAGTTGACGTCATCCAGTGGTTTTGTTTCACTGTAAGTTATTGACCTTGAAGAAGTGCTGCTTTCGTGCATGCATACTTCTTCCATATTGAAAATATGCTGAGGTCCCATGAATTATGTTCAGGCATATTACAAATAAAAGCATGAATGTTCATAATTCATGTATGCAAAGTTGAAAATAAAAAATAGGTTTTTTTATCCAGATTTATCGGTTTGGTCGTATTGACTAAATCGATTTTCTATCTTTATAGTACAATATAGTATTGTACCACTCCGTAACGTAAGGTGTCAAGGTTAAAAAAATTATTTAATAAATAGATATTATTATAAAATATAATAAAATATTATATGTGAGGTTGTTCAAATCTCACAAATGTCATATATTTTTTATTTATTTTTTCTAAAGAATAATAAAAAATTAAAAAATAGTGTCACTAATGTATTTTGAACCTAAATTTTAACTTTTCAAAAGAGGACTCTTAATCAAACTATGTATGAAATCATATTTAATATAAAATAATATATATAATATTTAAAAAATATATGTTACGTATTATAGATCGATTGTATCGATCTGTGACTGGTACAGTTCGATACAGACGATACGTCTCATACCAAATCGATTTGACAAATCTTACTTTTTACGTCGCTAACATATAACTCAATTGAGCTCGACCTCAGGTGTAGCAAAGGAGTGCAAATATTCCAAATTTCACCCATGAGTGATTCGGAGGGAGGGTGTTGATCGCATTATTGAATAGTTCTATCAATATTAATCTTAATTTCTACTAATAGGCAGTAGTGTTTGATGCTACTTGATACTACTATTTTGTCAAAGAATATAATTAGTATGTTAAATTTGACATTGACCTATATAACATCTTGATTGGAGTACTATAATTACTTTTGATATAGTATTAGTTTTGATATTAATGAATTTAGAGTATGACACTCTGTTTAGTTAGACTATTAACTTTGATATAGTATTAGTTTTGATATTAATAATTTTAGAGCATAGAATATCAATATTGATATAGTATCAAATACGATAATTAAATGAGAGATATAAAATTAAAATCGGAGGAAGGAGAAGTGATGTTATTTTTGGACTCTCACAGTCAAACCTTCTTCTGAACACACGCGCGCGCGCACACACACATATATATATATGTATATATATATGGGAAATGTTCACATGGAATCGATCCCATGACAATTTATCATCGGGCCAGGATATGGGTATGGGCCGTTAAATGCATGGGGCCAATATATAAGAAGATCATCTCTCACGCATTTAAGGATCCAGATTTCGGCACCATGGTAATTTATCATGGGGCGGGCCCCATATATATATATATATATATATATATATATATATATATATATATCACCATGGTAATTTATCATGGGGCGGGCCCCATATATATATATATATATATATATATATATATATATGGGAAATGTTCACATGGAATCGACCCCATGACAATTTATCATCGGGCCAGGATATGGGTATGGGCCGTTAAATGCATGGGGCCAGTATATAAGAAGATCATCTCTCACGCATTTAAGAATCCAAATTTCGGCACCATGATAATTTGCCATGGGGCCGACCCCATATATATATATGGGAAATGTTCACATGGAATCGACCCCATGACAATTTATCATCAGGCCAGGATATGGGTATGGGCCGTTAAATGCATGGGGCCAGCATATAAGAAGATCATCTCTCGCGCATTTAAGGATCCAGATTTCGGCACCATGGTAATTTGTCATGGGGCCGGCCCCATGTGAACATCTCTCTCTCTCTCTATATATATATATATGGGTAATGTTCATATGGTGTCGGCACGATGGGAACTTGTGTCGGCATATATATATATATATATATATATATATATATATATATATATATATATATATATATATATATATATAGAGAGAGAGAGAGAGAGAGAGAGAGAGAGAGAGAGAGAGAGAGAGAGAGAGAGAGAGAGAGAGAGAGAGGTGGGTGGCCCCAAACAGGTTTTAAGCCCCATTTGTTTTCTCAAAATAAGATTTAAGAGAGAACATGGTAAAAAAAAAACTAAACAAGCACCCTGTCAGAGCAAGAAACTTCTTATTGGGCTGGTCATTGAAAGTTGAAAACATCTAACCTCTATGTACTCAAATCTTTTGTCACCTGGTTTGTTGCGCGTATACCAAGTTTCTTTTACTTTTTCCAAAGTACATTTTCTTAGGTTAAGACAACTCAGGAAAATAATAAAAAAACAAACATCAATTCTAGGCCACCACTTTTGGCCCATTAAAAATATTTTTAAATATTGTTTTGATTGTTTTTGAACCATCCAATCTCACATCTAGTTATAAGGATATGAAGTTCAACTCTCCCCCAATTTATAAAAAAAAATTAAATAAAAAACTTGTTGTACAATCTAGGGGTATGCCACACTCCTCTAGACTTGGCATGATAGTTTCCTTCCGGACATATAAAGAAAAGTCAAAATTAAATTTCTCATCCATCTTATCCTTAAAAAATATCGATCAAATTTTAAAAAATTAAAGGTCACAAAAAATTTAAAAAAAGAATTGGACTTTTAGCACTCCTATTGGAAAAAATGAGAACAAATAGGTAAAAAAGATGAGAAATAAAAAAAAATAAGAGAGATGATATATAGCAAGCTCACACACCAGTTGTTTCCTTCAGGCATGGATTGAAGTAAAGGAGCGCGTGAGTTTTACAGGTGTGCTGCACACGGCAAGCCTTGCTCTTACAACTAACATCGAGAACAGTGAGGGCCAAGCGGGGCGAGGACGGCAGCCCAGACCAGCTGCGGCGGGCGGGGGGCGCACGGGGAAGTACACGCCCACCCCGCCGCCGCCGCCGCCTCTCAGGCGCCGCCGCGACACTTGTAGAAGGAGTTGCATCCTCGGGTGTGGCGGTTCACGCGTTGTGCCACGCACCCATGTCCCTGCGTGTAGGGCGCCCCGGCCGGGTTCCGGCACGACGGCCGCTCGAGCGCCCCGTAGGCGATGTGGCCCCCGTTGTACCCCTCCGTCAGGGCCCTCCGGCCCGCCTCCGACGTCTCCGCATGCCACTCCGCCGGCGCCGCTCCCCCGCCCGGGAGCGGGCACCAGGCAGCGACGGAGCCGTTGCAGCTGGCGGCCGGGGCTGCGGTGGCGCCGCGGAGGCGGGGGCTCGCCGCCAGCAGGAAGATGCATAGGAGTAGCGGGATCTTCTCCCGGCAGGTGACGGCAGTGGCGGCGCCCATGGCCTCCCGCTTCCCCGTTTCCTCTTCCCTTTTGCGGCCCTTTGGTCGGCTGCAGTACTCTGAAGAAGAAGAAGAGGTGGGAGGGGGAGGGCAGGACAAAGCCTCCATTGTTGGTGGCATGAGCAGGTCTAGTGCACAGTCTGCGCTTGCTGCCTGCCACTGTCGCCCGTGAATCAACACTACCAAGTGGTCTTGTTCCGTCCGGGGCGGTGGCCCTGGGCTTGCAGGCAGCTCTTTTGGCCAGACGGGTAAGGGGGTCGGAATGTGATTTTCTTAAAAAAGCTTACTTAAATAATACACGCACAAACTACGCAATTTCATCTGTCGACCAGGCCCAGTTGGCTAGCCCAAATGAAAGGGCCCATTTGGCTGGCCCATGCTCAGGTGCTTAAACTACTCGTCAGCCATTCCTCACATCACCTGGGAGCTTCTCGCCATTCCGGTTCGAAAAAGCGTCGGAGATGTTGCTCGCCGTTCTCTTCTCCAACACCGAGGGCAACATCCTCATCGAGCGGTACGATCCGATCGCCTCCTTCCCAATCTCAGAGTTCCATTTCTCTTTGATTTATGGAAGAATCTAAGATGGAAGGCGAGAAACAAGTGTGGAATCTTGAGATCGATCTCTTTTTTTTGGTTGAACTGCCCTCTTCGGAGCGGGCAAAGCCACGGCGGGATTGCTAGGGCTTTTTTGGTGCTTCTTCTATGTCTGGGTAGCATAGGGAAAACGAAAGGTTCGATACGTGGCTTATGGTTTACTTGTTCTGATTGTTTGTTTTCCTGTTCGAGGGCGTCGCGCTTAATTTTATCCTTTGTCGTTTTTACTGGAACAGCTTCTTCATGTATATAGGAGAATCTTCTCTCGAATTGGACCCCTTTGGCTCATGTCTTCTAAGTCACAGATTACCTTGTTCTTACTTGTCACTCGTCCGCGTGGAAAGGGCTCGCTGTTTATTGTAGATCTTTGTCAGTTTCTGTTTAGGGATTACCGATGATGATTTGATAACTTTCCTGGTGTTTTGTTTTTAAGTAACCCTGCGGATGCCTGCCAAGTGATGTGTTGGAGGCGCATGTGGATATGCACTGTCTGTTCTCCAACGGGCCCATAATCCGTGTAGCTACTGTAGGATGGTACTCGCTTAGGGAGGTATAGATTGATATGCTATTCCACCTTATTTGTCTTGCGGGCACTTGTGCCTGTTATGCTTCTTCTTCCATGATGTGAATTTTGCACGGTTGGGTCATTTCCGGTGGGCCTTCTTATTCTGTAGTTTTTCTTATGTCTTTTTTATCTACTGAGTGGATAGGACTCTTATTTTGGTATTCTCAATCAAGCAGCATTTATCCTTACTGTTGCGATCCTCAACATAGTTTTAGGGGTACAGCCTTTTTCTGTATGGCATAAGAAACATTTTTCATTTGAGGCAGCATATTCTGAAGTTACTTATGTTGGGATATGCAATCTCGATGTTGCCGGTGCAGTTGTGAACAGAACTGAATTCTGGTATTCTGAAGTATTGTCTTGGAGTTCATTTTATTCAATTGTTCTTTATACCATGGTAGATATCATTATTCACAGGAATTCTCGTGGATTATGTTCAACACTTAGAAAAGTTGGAATGTGCTCCTTAAATGCGGGTTGTTTTGCCACAATAGGATTCATAGCTAACCTGAGATGGGGATCAGTTGAATCAGAAATAAGTTCTCCAACAAATGCTACTTAAACTTCTCATATTTGGAAGGTCAAAGGAACATCCAGCTTTTCATACCAGTGATATCATCTAGTATTAGATGAGGGACACAGAATGGAATATGAAAAACCGGTCAACCCATTGTGAGAAGGGGAGGGTCTGTATCCTCCAGGTGTATTTTGGTTTGCAAGTGATGAGGGGAATATACATTGTGCAAATTTCTAGTAGGAAGCATTGTATATTCATGCTCCAACAACAGTAGTTTTGAGCTGTGTTGTTGGAAAATGTAATATCTGCTCCTTATGGTGCATGCTACTGAATAAAAAATATTTTAGTAGACAACGTTGTGCAGTTTCCACTGGAAGTGTTCTTGAATTGGAACACTAACACCATTCATCAAATTGAATTTCATCAACTATTGCTGTATATATTTGATGGAGTTTGATGCTACAATCTATTTCTTTTGAAAGTGATGCTACAATGTAATTTTGAGAAGTAATTGAACATGTTATTTGCTAAATATGAGCATACAACTATGAAAGACAGGGTCATTGTTGTGAATGGTTTTACTTCTGTCTGCTCAGGAGAACAACATTTCAATAGATATGGTAGCTAAACTAATAGTTTTTCTTTAGCAGTCCCTTCTTGGATAAATCTGCGAACATCAAACATGGTGGCATCACTACATGGTAAATTAATTTGAGTAAAGTGAGCTGTGAAAAGCATTGAGGAATAATCCAGATCTCAATGTTTTGGTCAGAGAAAGGAAAACAAAATCAACACAGTTCGTAGTTTCTGGAAGTGCCCTAGAAACTTTCTTCTAAGTTACTAATTATTGCACATTAAGACTCATCTCAGAAAATTTCTGATTTTAACAAGTTAGAACTACTATGATTGTCTCATTGCCATTGATTATGACAATTTCAACATTCTGTTCTTTTATATTTACCAACTGTTTTCTTTTTTTTGGGGGGGTGGTGCAGGTGACCAAAGGCCACATATTATAGTTTTACTGATTGTTTTTTCCATGTCTCAGATTTCATGGGGTTCCTGCAGAGGAACGGCTACATTGGCGATCTTTCCTTGTAAAGCTTGGAGCAGATAATCTTAAAGGAGCAAAAAATGAAGAGCTTTTTGTTGCTTCTCACAAGTATTTATTAGTTCTATCTCATGTGCAGTTTTGATGAACATGCTATAATATATTGAGCAAGCATGTCTTCTTATTTTTTTCCTCACGGAAAGAACATTTAGCATGTCTTCTGTTCTAGCCTCTCTGATCTTAAACGTAAATAAAACTTGTGTTCCCCTAACTTCATTGATGAAAAGATTAGAAATGTCTGTTTTAACATAGACCAGACAACTTGGAAATTTCCATGCAGGTTAATACTCGAACAGTTGCAACAGTTCAGAAAAATGGTAGCATGATGTGTAAAGCCTCTGTTTATTGTTTAGTAAAACAAGTGGTGCATCTCACAGTTCACCTAAAAGGTTTTTCAATCATAAAAGCAGATATAAATCATGTATCTTCGTGTTCCAACTTTATCAATGGGCACTAACAGAGATCCTTGGCTGGTGCTCGTAAAATAGTTCAATACATTGCCAGCTAGGTTGTGGTACAATACTTTGCGGCGTGGCATTGCATATATCAACTTAACCCTAAGGTTGGGGAGCCTGGCCATATGTAATATAAGATCCCTAGGTGCTGTTTCAACATGATTTATATAAGTTTTTTTTTCAGGGATTATATGTGGGTTAAATGACCCCAGTAGTCACAGCAGTTCTGCAAAAGGTTCACATCTTGGACTCCAAGAAACTCAGTTAAACAACCCAAATAGCTGCTGGAATCCCTATGATAATGATAAATTAGATTGTTACTTGTATTGTTTTAACTTCAAAAGAAATTCAGTTGCCTAGTATATTGATGGTCTATGTTACTAGATTGACATTTTCTTTGAGAAATAGCTCATCATAGTCAATTCTGTTTCTCTTTTCCTCTTATTATTATTTATTTTGATTAATTCTTAATTTCATTGTTTTTGGCAAATTGTCAGATCTGTCTATATTGTCTACACAGTGCTTGGGGATGTGTGCGTATATGTTGTTGGCAAGGATGAGTATGATGAACTTGCTTGTGAGTATACAAACTTGAGCTGTTTTCTTGTGAATCTGTGATGAGTTTGATATTCATTAGTCCAACAGACTGTTGAAGATTTGGTTCTTCCCAGTGTTGGTAAGTTATGATGAGCAAGTGGTCAAATATGTGAGTGCTTGATGGTCCCTCATTGGGCAGCATGTGGAAACGTGAGAATAAAGTTCATTAGTAGATCCTTCCCCCTCAACGCCTAACCTTACCATTTTCATCATTGTCATCATCATAAGGGCTGAGGTCCTCCCTATGCTTGATCAAGCGTAGGTGGCTAGTGGATATAGCCAGGAGGGCAAAGGCTAAAGGCTCTTCTAGGAACGTTGAGTAGGTTCAGGTGATGGAATAAGCTGAAGGAGGGTGTGTGTTGTCGTGTTAGGGGCTGTGGAAGCGGGTTTTGTGTTTTTGGGGGTCGTGTCCCCTTCCATTTTCTTTGGCTCGGGTGTTGTTTGGGTGGAGGGTTTGGGGGTGCTAGGTCTGTTTTCTTTTCTTGCTCCTGTGACAGTGTTGTTAGCTGCCTAATGCATTTGGGAGTTTTGTGGGAGCACTCCCCCCATTACATGTACAGTTATTTTCTTTTATATATACAGTGGTACTACTCACTTTCAAGAAAAAAAAAGTCAAAGCTAAGACCTAGAAGACCAAAGCATGTAGATTTCTCAGTTTTATAGGCCTGTTGTTATAGGATGCCAATCCTCCTTTTGTTGTGCCAAAATCCAACTTGAACAGATGAAGCAGTTGAGCAGGTGGGGAATAGCTTTATTTGACTATGCTGAATTAATAAAATAAATATTTGGTTTTTGAGGTGTTCCTTTATTGACTAAAAATGCACATTTCAGCTAATTAATTAGCATGTGCATTTTTAATCCCACGGGTTTGATTTATTAAACGATTTAGAGTTCGTGTGCTAGACTTTTACCCACCAACCGTAGTCAGTGTTAATTTATATTGGCGTAAAGTCCGAACACCTTTGATTAACTGCCAAAGATATCTTTGGACCTCTACAATATCTGTTGTGACATTGAAGGTTTCATTTAAATTTGACAGTTGGAGTTAGAGGCTGTTCAGATCAGACCGTTGGATTTGTTTTAAGTCAAAATTCGATCGTCAGATTAACTTTCGATCGAAATCTAACCGTTAGATTAACTTTTGATCAAAATCCAACTGTTGGATTTGCTCCAAATTGAAATCTGACCGTTGAATTAAATTTCGATCAAAATCCAACTGTTGGATTAACTTTCAATCAAAATCTGACTGTTGAATTTGCTCCAAATCAAAATATGATCATTGGATTATCCAATTAGTTGGTCCTCCCATGTTGAGGGCATGTTAACAAAACTGAGTACCCCTTTCTCACAAAGACAAATTTGATTATTGGATTAAATTTCGATCAAAATCCGATCATTGAATTTATTCCAAATCGAAATATGACCATTGGATTATACAATTAGTTTGTCATTCCATGTTGAGGGCATGCACAAAGCTTAGTACCCATTTCTCGCAAAGGCGATGGCATTTACATACTTTTCGGACACATAGGACATTTTTGCAAATTCGAGGACATTTCTGCAAATTCGTGGAAACTCATGGCATTTCGATAATTTTCCGACGTTTCAAGACCCTGTGCACAATTCCCAGAATTCCCTGGACTTCTCTATATTTTTCTGTAAGTTTGGGACATTTATGCAATTTTTTGAATTTGTAGGGTATTTCTACAATTTTTGGACTATTTTGCAACATATAAGGACTTTTATGCAATTTCTCACATGAACATGAATTTTTCATGAACTTTGATCATTACATTTTTTTATATTTTTATAGAATTTTCATAAGCTTACAAACATATTTCCCTCATATAAGGGCATAAATGCAATAAAAACATACCCTTGAAAAGGGTTTTTACACAAACAAACAAGGACTTAGCATTCTTCCTTGTACAAACGGACACTTTGCAAGGTCCAAATCTTATCCTAAGTCTTCAAATTTGGACTCTCTTGATTCCTCTTGAGAGTTCTCGTGGGTGTGTTCTCCACCTCTCCCCTTGAGAATGAGTCCCCTCCTCCTTGGATCTTAATCGGGGGGACCTCACATCCATTCCATGGTTGGGCATTAATTACCCATTGGGGAGGGGTTCTTCCGGGTGCCGATTAAGGAGGCACAATTAACCCCCACCTCCCCCTGGTTCACCAAGGGAGGTAAGTTCATCTCATTTTGTTTTCTTGTGTTCTCCCTTATTTTGGGGATTTTTAGTTTTAATCCTTAAAATCTTTTGAAATTAGGAAAAGACCCCCCTAGTCTATCTATTTAGTCAAAAGTCTCCACATTCTTCTCCATTACATGAAAAAGTCCCCACTGTTTGTCACCATAAGGTAAGATCTGCTTAGCTAATCTAACCATATTCTAACTTAACTAGGGAAGAGAAAAAGACCATAATGCCCTTGGGGTCTCCACTTAACTAGGGAAGAGAAAAAGACCATAATGCCCTTGGGGTCTCCCCCTCCAGTGTCGGCACCCCCACCCAGTGGGGTGGAGGTCGCAGAGAGAGGGAAGATAGGCGGACCGGCGGGGGAGACCGGCGGCCGGAGGAGGGGAGGGCGGCAACGGGTCAGAGTAGAGGATGCGGATCTTCCTGGTGATGCGGGGGCAAGTGCTTGTCTTGTGGTATTTGAAGTGATAAGGACGACGAAAGTCGCCATTGTCCATGGTGGAGACCTGCTGCTTGCTGCTGTGATTCCCATAGCCCCCCGTGAGGAAGGGCTTGTCCTCGTTCAAGAGCTAACTTTTTGGACCAGGCATTTCCCCAATTTTTTTTCCAGGGGGAGAATGCCTAAAATCCAGTAAAACGAATGCGAAGCTCACAGAAAAGAAACCAAAGAAGAATCTGGCAGGGGAAGTTTAGCTCTCAGAGAATGGAGATGGATAGGGGACGATGCTGTCGTCAAGTAAGGACTCCTCTCCACAACAAGAAGAGGGAGCAAAACCTTTGTATGTGCAAGAACCCAAGATACTTCATGTCCAAACCACACCTGCAGACATGAGGAAACCCATTAGAATTTCTCAACCAAATCATGAACGGAGGATACAGGGAAGAACTATAGGGACCACAACAGGATGATCCCTTACCCCAACGAAACCGAGCTCATCGAACCCTCTTGGAGCCCTCTTCTCCGACTTGCATGCAGGAACCTAGAGCAGAACTGTTACCCCGGACGAGGGAGGAGGAAGAGAAGATAGCCCTCTATTCTAGCAGATCAGAGGATGAAATAGCGAAGGAAGAAGAAAACGAAGAAGCAGAGGCCAGCAACTTCTTCGATTCAACAGGGCAAGCAAACAGGAGCAGCACCGCAGACCCAGCCATCATAAAGACTGCTTTCTAACGACCCCTTATTGCTTCTCCTTCCCCTCCTCTGCGCTCTGCACACCCTGCAACTCCCTACCTCTCCCTGCGGAAACCCAGAAAGGCGAAGACGCGTAGGACTTAGCATCAATTCCTACAGTGGTGATGGCACAGAAAAACCCATGTAAAACCCCAGAATGGGTCAAGGTGGTGGCTTTTGGTGGGATGGAGGAAGTCGAAGCTATGGCTGCGATTGCTCGGGCGACATAGGGAAGTGACCGCCCGCTTTTTGGTGTATCCCTCTGCTCTCGTCGCCGTTGTACGATCACATGGCAGGTTGAGGTGCACAACTGCTCCCCTCTGCTCTCGTCGCCATTGCTTGATCACACGGCGGCAGCATCTGATGGGAACTCGATGGTGGCAGCGTCCAGAGGGGCTACTCCTTCGTCCTCACCCTCTCCCTCCCCCGAAGGAACCGGGCACAGAAGATGGGACCGCCCCCTGTGCAGCTTGCACGGCCAGCCGGCAGCCAGGGCCTTCTCACCTCGCCCCATGACCCCTGCAAAGTCGGTGATCATGCCCTGTCACCCGGCCCCCACCCCCTACGAGGCCGCCCCTGTCCCTCTACCCCCCATCGCCCTCCCGCCCTGCACCTGTGAAGTCTGCTTTGCTGCCCCACCCCCTTGCCACCCCTCCCCCTGCACTGCCTTCACAGCCGGCTGGCCGGCCCCACCCCCCGCCCCACCCCCTGTCGCCTTGCAACCCCACCTCCTGTGCAGCCTGCATGACCAGGGCCTTGCCACCTCGTCCCATGACCCCTGTGAAGTCGACGAACCCCGCCCCAACCCCCTCCATGGCTGACCCAGTCAACTAGATCTCCAGCGGTGCCTTGGCCACCCAAGAGAGGGTAAAACGGGAAAGAAAAAGATAATGGGAGTGGGAGATGGAATATTCTCTGGTATATTTTATTTTTCGGACGATTGCTAACTCGAGGGTTTTTTCCTAAGGGTTTGAAGAATATGAGGACTTTTCACTAAATAGGTGGATTAAGGGGGGGGTTCCTAATTTCGAAAGATTTTAGGGGCTTAAAACTAAAAATCCCTTTTTTTGTTTAAATGATGAGAGAGGGAGAGATGGTGAGAAGGGTGGGCCGGCCACACCCTTGCTCCCCCCGGCTAAGAGTTGGACCGTGGACAACCCCCAGTTAGGCCAAGGATGGGAGCGGGGGTCGAGGCCGACCCCTGCTCCCCCCCGGCTAAGAGTTGGACCGTGGACAACCCCCAGTTAGGCCAAGGATGGGAGCGGGGGTCGAGGCCGACCCCTGCTCCCCCCGGTTTAGCTGGGGGTGGGAGCAGGGGGCCCCTGTTCCCCGGTCTGATCACGAGAGAGAAGCGGGAAGAGAGAGAGGAGCGGCAGCCTCCTTCCCCACCCACCCCTCTGTTCTCTTTAGCTGGCCTTGGAAAACCCTATAAAAGGTTTGACCAGTGCTTTCCAAGCCTTTTTTATCGCTTTTTTGCCACGGAGTTCGAGGATGCAGCGGCACGTGGAGATCTTGTCTCCTTCTCGATGCTGACTTGCTGCTGGGAGTATACACCGGCACAGCAATGACGGTGTTTGGAGGCCGGAAAAGGCTTCATTTGTTGACTTTTCTTATTGGTATGTGGCTTTGTGCCGCCCGCTATGTATTGGACATGATTCCGGTGCATAAAACGCACCTAGACCATGTATATTTCTTTCATCCCAGGGAGAACTGGGACGTAAGTACGATGTAACAGCAGTGATTTAATATCATCTTCCATCGTCATGGGACTAATTTAATTTTTATTTTCCTGAATTGAATCAGTAAAAATTGTAGGGCTCAGCAAGTCTATATGTAGGATGCCAAATTTTAAGCTAAAGCTAGTTTTGCTGGTTGCGATATCTACCAATAATAGATGCCAATCTGTACTTAATATAACAAAAGAATTAATAAATAAACATCAAAACATGTGTACATTCAATGGGGGAGACATGTAAAAACAAAAATCCTAAACAAAACATCGGAAGCTTGGAAAATGCGTGCCATTCTGCCCAATGGAATTGGTTGGCCAGGTCTTTCAAACATCTGGTTAAACGTGCGGACGACAGACTCTCTACTCCTGCTTTGTTGACTGATATATCATTCTTTAAACATGGACTGGTGCTCTGTATGCTAACGTGTGCTCATGTCTGTACTCAAGTGGCAGAAGTAATATTTGTGATAACATCCTCCGTGAAGGATGCATGTGGAAAACCTCCAACTGAACGCCTCTTTCTTGACAAGTATGGAAAGATATGCCTGTGTCTGGATGAAGTTGTGTGGAAGGTAAAGAAATGCATGTTGAGCTCTGAACCATCATTGCTGTTTAAATGTGCTTTTGCACTGCTTCTTGGTGTTACAATATTCAATGATGTTCTATGATTTGGTGCTGCTTGTACGTTTCTGGTGTTATTGTAGTTACAGAGTGTTCCGACAACAATACGGGTGTTTCTTTACATTTGTTGACCAAAGTTTAACAATTCAGAGGGACTCCAGTTTCTGGGGATAATTGTGGTGTCCCTGATGTTTTCTTTCATTTTTTTCCCCAAATTTTGTCATTATACCTGTTCTCCTGTCTCAGTTCCAGTATGAAATTTCACACAGATTTTAATGAACGTGCACTTCTTTGACCATGTCATATTTGCCTTGCATTCGAGTGTCAGTTCTTCGTCGTCATCATCGTCATCGGAGCTTTATCCCAATTATTTGAGGTCGACTACATGAATCATGTTCCCGCCAAAGATTTCTATCAAGTGTTATATTCATATTCGAGTGTCAGTTATTAGTTTCATTTGTTCATCAACTTGTGCCTCCTCTAATATGAGATACTGTCTTTCTTGAAACGTGAAGGGGATGCTGGAGAACACAGATAAGGACAGGATCAGGAGGATGATTAGGTTAAAACCACCCACCGATGTCTGATACGGAAGGTTCCATGTTGACAACTTTTTTTAAGTTCAAGATGCTGTTGCTTTCTACATTCTCATGCGCCAGTTTCTACATCAAATTATTTATTGAACTGAGATGTTTTGGTGCATGGTAAAATCGTTCATCGTGACTCGTGCACACTGTTTACTACATAGAGCAGTACAAACCCTTGGAAAGATGATGTAAAGATTCAAAACTTTGTTCTTTTACGTGTACCATTGAGGGTTCGTGTGGGCCGCGTGGCTCCTTGTTTTGTTGAGGACCTTGCATGATCTGTTGCTTGCTCGGTTGCCAATCGTTTTTGTGTAATACTCGCTGCTTGCTTACTGGGGGATAACTTGCACACCTCGTGTGCATTGAGTTTTTTTTAAAAAAAAAATATTCTGACCTCTGGACTAACCCAATTTAAACATTTGTATATAAGGCTCACCCTGATCGGACGGCTCAAAAAGCTCAGTAAACTGAAAACTAGTAATTCGTTATTTACGCTCTTTTGAATTTCGATTAACATTCTTTATTTTTTTTGAATTTTTGAGCCATTTGATTTGGTTGGGCCTTGTAGTATATAGGGTCGGGGTGACTCACAGCTGGTTGGGATAATTTTTTTAAAATAATAATAATAAAATTAGGTGTACGGGGTAATCACATACATTCATTCTCTAGAATCTTGCATGTTCTTTCTATGCCTTAATATACTTGATATTGTCATATATATTCTCACTAAGAAATATTGTTTAATAATATCACTCATGTTCTAACGTCATTAAAATCAACAGAATATTTTATTTTATTAGATATATAAAATATAAGATTCAAAAGAGGTACACAAGATAATATGGATGCTTGTAAGCAAACATAATAATTTTAATTACGTGAAAAGATCAAACAAGGGTAAAACATTTTTTCATCTTAATACATTTAAAATTAAGTTAAATAAAATGATAAAATAATGGTCAGAATATGTTCTATGAAATAGACTTACTATGAGAGTACACGTCACAATGAAAAGAATACACGCGTAGAGTATGATTTGTCAGATTTCACTATGCTGGTGCATATCAGCCACGCCAGACTGCCAACGGAGATTGGCATGCCGACGCACCGGCATAATACGATCTGATATTTTTTATATAATAATATTTTTAAATGTAAAAATTAATTTAAAAATTATACAGCACCCGATAATACCATCGAAAAACCGGCAAGCCTTCGTCCAGGTAACAGGCGAGCCGATCAATTCTCAAAATCACAATTCTATTTGTGGTATAAAGCACATACTCGACAATACATTTTACACGGTATGATACAAAAGTTTGAAACATTCTTCTTAAGGTATCAGATAAGCCGTTTGTTTTCTCAGACTGAAATGTTTCCACAAGTTGGCGAACTTTCTTCGGCGCCGACGTCCTTCGCCTGCTCATATGCTTTCCGATAGTGATTGGGGAACAAAGGGCCTCACACTTCTTGTGTATACAAATGTACAGAGGAGATGTTCAAATGGGCTGGGTAGACGCGGGCTTAGAGGAAAATGACAGCTAAAGTAATTAGCAATGTCATGGAGAAGATCAAGGCCTGCAACCAAGGAAACAATACATTCATATTTGTTGACATCTGTGAGGATAATCCAATGTCCTAGAGTTTCATATGAGTATATCCAGAGACAACAGCTTTTGAGTTATAGGAATCCTAAATCTATAGTGTTCGTCCTACAATCTCCAATATCTAGAGCAGGATTCTGGAAGTGTCCAGCTGGTCTTATCGGTGATGAAGTAGTCTTATGGTAATCAGCGTGGTTAATTCCAAAGTTGTAAATAAAATAGACCTTCGTTGGGGCGTGTCATGCATGTCTGTGTATGTGTGTGTTGGAATTCGAGCATAGTCTCCCGAGTAATAATCTCGTATTAGTTAAATGAGTTATAGTTCATATACTTATGACCCTGGACCTTATGACCCTGGACCTGTATATCTCAACACCGCGATTTTGTGGATTCAACATGATATAAGAGCGTGATCTTAACCCAACTACATATATGTCTTATCTTGTCACCTCCACCCAATTAATATCCACGGCCCATCTTAACCGTGAGAGGAAGTGTTAGAATTTGAGTATAATCCCATGAGTAATAGTCCCGTATTGGTTAAATGAGTTGTGGTTCATGTACTTATGACCCTGGACCTGTGTATCTCAACACTGCAGTTTTGTGGATTTCAACCGTGTGTGTGAGAGAGAGAGACTGACAGTAATGGCAGAAGCAGTGTGTGAGAGAGAGAGAGACTGACAGTGATAGCAGAAGCAGCAAGACCAGTCCTCTCTCGTGGGTCCTTGCGGTAATAATTGCCGAAGTAAAGGATCGTCGCATAGTACCACATCAACGGGAACGCAAATCCTAACAGGAAGCTGGGAAAAAAGCGATCTGTTAGAATGACTCCAGAGGATATGAAGAAAGAAGATGAGTAGGGAAACTTACGAGAACCACCCTATCCCACAACCAAAGCATGGAAGACGCTTATCGAACATTCCCAACTGTGGATCTTCTTCATCTGTTATCAGAGTATACTTTCCCTGGTCTTTATCATCATCTGCCGGTCCTGCATTCCCTGTGAGAAGAATACATCAGGAGTGTTCATCAACAGTAACCTTAAACTTTGCATGATACATTTCATGTGCGAGCACAACATGTGGTGTCGATGGCATAAGCAGTTAAGTTGCAACCCATTTTTTTTTCCTTGAGTGACAAAACTGACACTAGATGAGTATCAAAAGAAAAGATGGGGAAAAATAGTTAACCTCGTTCCATTAACAGATGCTGTTTGAGTCCACTAACTCCTTGATGCCCTGCCAATCTCCTACTATCTGTTGAAGATAACAAAACCGGATCATTATGATGCTAAATGATTGTACTGTGCATTTGTAACCCAAACACCTTGTAGGCTTGTACACAGCTACACATCCAAATGAGGGGGACTAAAGAGAATGTGTGTATGTTTCATGAGAATAAAAGAAGAAAATGTATACATGCAAACGATGTGGGTACTCCAATCTTATCTAGCAAAGCATGCCAACGACTGTTCGCTGAAGGAGGATTCCCCGGAGAAATGAGTTGCCCGTCTGCTGCCATTTTAACAAAGATCCTCCTTTTCTGGATAAAATTTCTCCTGTACAGCAGGACTGAACAAAAAATTGTGGGCCAACTGAAGGAAAAGGAGCTAATAAAGTTGCTCGCACGTGAGAAGAGTTCTCAAAATGAAGCCATTGCATCGTGGCATTGGGAGGAAAAAGACAGAGGTTGTATGATATACGTTGCGTCTGGTAAGGGACTAGGTCGAGTCTGACCGACTGGATGGTTGCTACGGCAATTCATCAATTGAAAAATGCGAGAAAATACAAACATACAACTATACACACGAGAAACACAGTCATTCATTTTAGAGAACGTACAAAAACAGATTGGAGAAACACATGCAAAAGAATCAGCAATAGAGCTTCACCGTTGTGTGACAAAGACCATATCAACAGGGTTTAGCAACTACTAAAATATCTTTCATAATTACCGCAAGACAGCCTCAGAAGTCTGCCCTCAGCCTAGGCCAACATTACCCAGGTTGAGCCCTGTGAATTTGCCATGTTGGGCTAAGTTAATTTCAAGGAATACTATATCAGATAATGGCACCATCTCACAGGGCAAAAGAGACAAGATCTCATAGACATGTCGGAGAGAGCTTGTAGAGATTGGAAGTAGTAGCCATGTGTCCTGTTGCCCGGCAACAGGATATTTCCTGTTACCCCTTTAATATCAACCGCAAAAAATGAAATGGATGGTTGGATGCTGAACCACGATTAGGCAAGGCGAAACCGACGTTGGGTGGGATATCGCGCGTACAAGAATCTCAGCCACACTGGGTGCAATCCCCACCCATCTCATGCATGAAGAGAGCAATCTCCGCATGTGGGGATCACACACAAGGCTGACGTGCACTGGGCAAACGTGCAGTGCCCCACTTAGCCCTCTGATCTTTGTCCCCATTATATTAAATGGCCCAGATTTTTTAATATCATTACTTTTTAAAATTCTCACTTCCCTCCTTGCCACTACCTATCTGACCCCATGATTTTTTTTTTCGAAAGTGCCCGACCCCATGAATTTAGGCATGCCAAAGGCACGCAGCATATCTTGTTAATATACTTTTTAACCATAGGATCAACACTTGTGGGATCCAAGGTTTGTCGTATCGTACCGACTCAATGCGATACGGTCGACTTGGACCAGATTAGGATTGATCTGAGTCACATTCTGGGTTGCATCAGCCCGATCTCCTATTAATTATTTAAATAATATTATAGCACTAAATATTAATATATATTTTTAAAAATTATAGTAATGATATAATGATGTAACATTAGTCATATATCTTGCATTTTCATGTATGAACAACATTAAATTTTATTATGGATCTTATTGATTTATTGATTATCTAATAATGATACAATGTTAAAAAATAGTTAAAAATGAAAAAAGCAGACTAAATAATTCATGGATACTTTAGATTGATGACATAGTAATTCTACAAGTAAAAAATATGGGTGAAAAATCCAAACATTGCAAAGAAAGAAATACCTCGAGTAGACAACATTGTTTTCAAGACGTCGTCTAGGCGACAAGGCGCTCAAAGGCACCCAAGGCGACCAGGCACCTATGCGAACAACCCATTAAGACACTCATCTGGCTGCCTTGGTGCACATAGGCCACCTTGGGCCCATCTAGCCTACCTTGGCATAACATCCACACCCTATTTTGAGGTATGTTTTAGCATTTGGGCAAAAGTTCTCGGTAATTTTGAAAGATTGACAAATGATATGTTAAGATTGGAAAGAGCAGACTTCCAATTCCCTTTTCTTTTTCTCTCGGATTCTTCTCCCCGTCGGTTACTCTCCTCTTAAGGACATTGATTCATATTTGTATGGTGCACTTTTTGAAGCTCTTTTTGATAATTCACAAGTGAAAAATTATGAAATTATTATGTTGATGTGTTTATAATTTATCCAGAAATGTGTCATATTTATGCTTCATTTTAATATAGAGAATAACTATTTGAATATCAAATTTTAGATTAAAAATTTTATATTGATTGACAAGTATTCGCAAATTCTTATTAATTTTCTACTTATTAATTTGTTATTGTTTACCATTTATTTTTCAAAGATAGGTATACGAATATTTATATTAACTAAAGATAGAACTTATGTGTAGAAAATGTATAGTAGAAGTTCTCTTGCAATATACTTAGTTATATAAAATAGACTTCGCCTAGACGTCTCGCCTTGTCACCTAAGTAGTAAGGCGATGGCTGCTGCCTTGGTCGCCTCGAACGCCTAGACAACCATCTCAAATCAAATCAGGCTAGTTCTGAGTCAGTGAGTATCACCTAGTTAGAGAACCCTAGTGGGATCTAATGGCCTAAAAAAGGGTTACGTGGAAGTTCCCTCTTATGAGGTAACAGGAAATCCATCCTCTCTCTCTCTCTCTCAAGGAAGGCAAACTCAAGTATCGGGATCGGATCGGCCGGCCCAAACCCGATTTGGATCGGTGGAGTCAGTCGATCCCGAAACAATCCTGAAGAGTTCAAATGTTGAGGTTAATTGTATGTTCACAGTTGTACATGGGGTTTTATATAACTGTATTTCACTTTACTCTTTCACCCGTTTACCTTTTTCTCTCCACTCCACAGACTCGAGAGCCCCTACTGCACTTCAATTTTTTGAGAGGAACAAAGGCGGAGGAGGCGGGGGAGGAGGAGGAGGTGGTCAACGGCGGTAGGTGGTCACAATGGTGGCATCGATGGCGAAGCTCCTCCCTCCTTCTAGAGTAGTAGTGGCGACGAAGTCCGAAAGAGCCTCCCATCTTCCGGAGCTTCAGCAGCAGTGGCGGCAAGGCGTTGACGGTGGCAGGGTGACAGCAGAGGAGGAGGAGGTCGACAACGGCGGCAAGTGGAGGCATCGCCGGTATCATCAGCAGATAAGAACTTTTTTTTTAGTTTTTTCTCTTCTTCCTCCTCCTTCTCCGACGATCCGCTTGTTCTTCTTCTCCCCTCTGTTTTCTTAAATAAAAACCCTAGGATCAGTCTAGATCGGTCGAGATCTGCAATCTTGTGTGGGAATCGGCCAATCCAATCCAATCCAATCCAATCTTTGTCTGATCTCTCTACTCCCGTCAACTCCCAAGAAAGAATCGAGATTGGAGGGCTCGGGCTCGGGGCGGTTGGGCCTAAAGCCGATTGGATCAACCGATCCCGACCGATCCGATCGATTCTTCCTTCCTTGCGAGCGCTCTCTCTCTCTCTCTCTATATATGTGTGTGTGTGTGATAGGGCCTCAACCTAGGTGGTTCCATTCCTAATCCCCCACCCATACCAACAGGGTCACAGCCCCATTTGTTAGGATCTCGTATTCCTTAAAAAGATAATATGTGTTTAGCCACTCAATGTTTGTTAGCATAATAATAATAAGAACAATGCAAAACCAGATTTACATATACATAGGTGGTTTTTTCTCTTGGATCTCAGTAACAACTCGATATGTTGGAGAGAAGGGATAAAAGGAATAGATAAGAGAAATTGAAATGATCAGGAGACACTTTCTCCTCTTTTCCCCAACAATCCTCCTCCTCTAATGTCATCCTCATTGCCTCCTTTCAGCATCCTCACCTCCTTTTCTTTTCCTCATACTTTTTCCTACCCGTCCTTCTCTCCCTTAATATTGGTCTCTGTATAGATTTGATCTTGAGACCCCTAGAGAGACAAGTATCCAGAGATGGCAAACCTTGCTTGAATTAGTTGGGGATGATCAGGATTGCTTCTCATTCATTAAAAAAAAGACTGTTAAATGGTAACTCCCACCTTTTTTCTGCAAAGATCCAGCAGCAACCGCACCAACCACCCGACCACGGAATGCAGGATTGGCCAATTCAAATCAGGATCAGCAATGGCTGATCCAATTCTGTCCTTTACGACTGATCCCAATGAGAAAAAGAAAAAATAATGAATAAAAATAAGTCTACCACTGGCCAAAGCAACCTAAATGTGAACAAAATCAGCCAAATCACATGGATGTCTTGATCGATTAAGATTTGATTACGAGGGAAAACAAAAATATATAAGTGCTCTTACATGATTTTAAATTTATATAAACATTTTCACTGATAGATAAAAGAATAACTATAAAAATCACTTTTTCAATTATGAAAGCACTGTTTTCTTTCCTAAAGCTGAATTAGCTCTATTCCATTGGTCAACAATAACTATTAAAAGCAGAAAAAATCGCAAAACCTATATGAAAGACAAAATTCAAAGAAGTAAGTATTTTCTCGCTTTTATTACATAAAAAGAAGCAACTGTCTAAATGCTAAGAGTCAAAGTCAGTATACAAAATATCTAACTAAAGAAAGATGCGACATGAGTATGAAGCGATTATATTTTTATGCAGGTTCCACCAGGTAGCAGCATTTGTCAACTGATTACTTAAGGATTGGAGGAAGCTCTGTCCTCAAATCAGTTGAGTGGAATAATACCTTAAGTAATCCAACTACACCTTATCTATAAAATCTGCACTCAAGACAAGCTAATGGTTCATTAACCCTCTTTACCTAGAATGCTATGAGGCAGGAGTTGTATCTTCTAAATTGAACCAGATCCAAGAAACGATGTTTACAGCAAACTGAAAGACAAGTAAAACACAAGAAATTCGTTGCATTCATACAAAAGAGGAAAGCTTCAGGGAAGCCCCTACAAAAGATTATCTATCAGAATTAGGAAAAGTGTAAACAGATGGCATTCTCCTTTCAAGCTAAATAAGATCCAGTGCTTCATCGTCGGACCCTAATTTATAGATAAAAAACCGTACAATCTACACTCAGTCAGACAAAACTTCGGATTAAGACAGAACAACAGCTCTAGTTCGCGGGACAAAAAGCTACCACTACAATTACCACCGCTCCCCGCTCCACCGAGGATCACCGGCCTCCCAAGTCTCGAATCTCCTAAACAGGATAGCGGGGGTGCGCGATCACCGCCGCCAAGCGGAGGTAATCGTGGACGGACGGAGAACGCAGTTGAAAGGGGAATAGTTCATGGAATCAGAACAGGAAAAACTCGAAGCAAAATTCAGGAAAAAAGAAGATTTCAAGAGGACGATGCAGAGGAGAGAGGAGGAGGGTTGGCACCCGCGAAGAGCCGCACAGATCGGAGGCGCGGAGATCTGCTGATGCCGCCTTCCCCACCAACTCGGAACGATTCCACTCCTACTCGAGCGTTTCCCCGTGGGGAAGGGAAGCGTGGGGGACGGTGGGCTTGCAAAGGAGAGGAAAGAAAAGGTTAAAAGGGCCCGCCGTGGGTTTTGCCCTCCTTCAGGGGGTTTTCCCTGTGCTCTTTATCGGGGCTGCGGTTCCACGCCGGTGAAATGAAGGTAGGAGTGACCTCCGTAGAATTGCTGGATTTGAAGACCGCTGGAGAGGGAGTAGTTGGAGGTAAGGCGGTAAGCAACTGACCGGGCTCCAAAAAGCGGTGATCGGATCCAGTATTTTAGCTGTTGCTTCTGCCAAATTTTTTTTTTCTACGCGAAGCAATGCGGCGAGGTACCACTGGAGCCGGTGGCTTCCGGTTACCAGACCGCAGCCGACCCGGTGACGAAAGGGTCCACGGCCCGTTTCGAAAGTCCACAGAGTCCTTATCTGGGCCGCGAGTGCGTCGTTGTCAGAGCCAACCGCTTCTGAATTTTCAAGGCGAACGGTATTCATGACTTGGTCGAAAATCCCTTATTTTATGACAATAGACAAATCGATGACATTTTTTTCACGTTTACGTCTCAAAGTAAACTTTTCCTGTTGAACTATCAATTACATGTAACGTTTAGGCTGAGTTTGAAGATAATGATGGGGAGAGATACTGAGAATTTCAATGCTTATAATTCTCATCTCCTCTCATGTTGGATTTCATGTTTTAAATTTTCAAAAGTTTGAGTTATTGTGTTACTTTGTCCCATATTAGATGAGAAAAAAAATTCATCTACTTTTAGTTGGGACTCTTAATTTTACTTGTGTATTTCTTCGTGGAGACATTTGAGCTATTTGAGTCTATGGACTCTTTAGGTTTATCCTCTATCTCATATGTGCGCATATTATCTTGCTTATGTAATAATTATTTTCATTTTATTTTTGAGTGTTCGACGGAACATCTCTTAGATTCTCTCCGCATTTCTTTAGATTCTTCTGGAGGATGGGTGTGACTTTATCAAGGGTAATTTCCTTGGAGAGTATTTGATGAGAGTCAATTTTGTGTGAGAGTTACGGCTTAGAGTTTTCTATCACACGACGACTATCTCTCTTGAGCTTCTCAATACCAATCGTCTTCTTGCAAGAGTCTACAGTCACAGTGTTATTCGTCCCTAACAATACGAGTTGGAGTGTATCTTCGCGTCATTATCCATCTAGGTCGTCGTATTTTAAGATAAATTTCATCGTGAAGTCTATTTGCATCGGAGTAAGGACGAAACGATTCTAAATAAAACGATTACTCGCTTCGACCTCGGTTTATATTTTTTGATCGATTGATTCCCTTTAATTTACGTGCTTATATCTAATGAAATATCTCTATCCGTACATTAGACTTTCCGACACCTCACAATCCTTGCAAAGGTGCACATGTCTTGTTTTTATCTTAGATAGATTTTCCCTGTGCTTGCAAAGGAGAGGAAAGAAAAGGTTAAAAGGGCCCGCCGTGGGTTTTGCCCTCCTTCAGGGGGTTTTCCCTGTGCTCTTTATCGGGGCTGCGGTTCCACGCCGGTGAAATGAAGCTAAGAGTGACCTCCGTAGAGTTGCTGGATTTGAAGACCGCTGGAGAGGGAGTAGTTGGAGGTAAGGCGGTAAGCAACTGACCGGGCTCCAAGAAGCAGTGATCGGATCCAGTATTTTAGCTGCTGCTTCTGCCAAATTTTTTTTTTCTACGCGAAGCAATGCGGCGAGGTACCACTGGGGCCGGTGACTTCCGGTTACCAGACCGCAGCCGACCCGGTGACGAAAGGGGTCCACGGCCCGTTTCGAAAGTCCACAGAGTCGTTATCTGGGCCGCGAGTACGTCACTGTCAGATCCAACCGTTTCTGAATTTCCAAGGCGAACGGTACTTATTACTTGGAAGAAAATCCCTATTTTATGACATAGACAGATCGATGGCCTTTCTTTTCACGTTTATGTCTCAAAGTAAACTTTTCCTGTGGAATTATCAATTACATGTAACATTTGGGCTGAGTTTGAAGATAATGATGGGGAGGGATACTGAGAATTTCAATTCTTATAATTCTCATCTATACTCATGTTGGATTTAATGTTTTAAATTTTTAAAAGTTTTGACTTATTGTGTTACTTTGTCCCACATTAGATGATAAAAAAATCATCTTATTTTAGTTGTGGCTCTTAGTTTTACTTGTGTATTTCTTTGCGAAGATTATGACATTTGAGTTATTCCACCTTGTGGACTTTATGAGATTTATCATCTATCTCACACGCGTGCATATTACCTTGCTTATGCAACAATTATTTTCCTTTTACTTTTGACCGTTTGACGTAACGTCTCTAAGATTCTCTCCACATCTCTTTAGATTCTTCTCTTTAGGAGGATGGGTGTGACTATATCAAGAGTAACTTCCTTGGAGGGTATTTGCGGAGAGTCCATTTTATGTGAGAGTTACAGCTTAGAGTTTTCTCTCACGCGACGACTATCTTTATGAGTTTCTCTCTCCCAATCTTATTCTTACAAGAGCCTACAGTCACATCACAGTGTTATTCGACCCTAACAATACGAGTTGGAGTGTATCTTCGCGTCATTATCCATCTAGGTCGTCGTATCTTAAGATAAGTTTCGTCGTGAAACCTATTTGCATCGGCGTAAGGACGAAGCGACTCTAAATAAAGCGATTACTCGCTTCGACCTCGATTTATATTTTTTGATCGATTGATTCCCTTTAATGTTTGTACTTACATCTAATAAAACATCTCTACCCGTGGATAGATTTTCCAACACCTCACAATGCATTTCAAAGATGCACATGTCTTGTTTTTAACTTAGATAGATTTTGAGAGTTAGAGATAGTTAAAGGAGAAAAAAATGACACTTCCAAAATCCTCAAAAACTTACTCAAGGGCTGTCTCTTCTTTATTTTATTGACAAAATTTCCTTCCCTCCAATTATTTTCAAACGGAACCTTGGACATGAATTAGGATGAGGTTGGTACATTTTTATTTAAAAAGTATATTTATTTTATTCTTATTTATTAATAGGAATAATGTTAAATGAGAGTGGGTCCAATTAACTTTAGGTTCTTTATTTATTCTATTTTACTTTGTAAATCTATCAAGCTTCATTTCAGAAGTTTTAACCTCGTTGGACCCAATATTATGTTCTCTTTTTCCATCAGAACAATTGGACTGAAATTTATGAAAGTCCATACATACCTTTTCACCGTGGCCCGATTTGATATCGGAATAGAGTCGTGCGGATTGCTCATCCGAGGAAAGAGAAATGTAGGAAACTCACACGCTCTTCTCACACACATAATTTTTATCTGAGGTCGGGCACCGTGTTCGACCCGAGAGGGTCGAACACGATAAAAATCGGCTCTATAAGAACCATACTGAACACACCGCTTGGAGGCCGGTCAACATTATGTAGCAATCCGGTTCTGGATTATTAGAAACCATAAATCATAGGTCATGATGAGATTTATCAGGCATTTTTCGTAGATCCGTCGGCGAGTTAGGATAATATCATGCTTGTATGCATCCGTGAGAGTGACGTGCGAATGCCCTCAAATAAAATAAAAAGAAAGAACAAAACCATCTCCATCTACATATATGAATATTTAATAATTTAATCATCTAAAGATCACATCCTTTTCATGCATATCTCTATCATAGACACTCGTAATTGGATTTCTCGAAGATGCATTGCTCTCTCTCTCTCTCTAGTGGTACGAGATCGTAGAGATACGGGGAGGGTTGCATACTCGATCCGATCACCCCCTTCCCCTCCATGTATCCCTCTGATGAGAGCGGGAGATCCCGCGCCTCACAGCGGAGGCACAGGATCGAATCTGCTCCCTCCGTTTTGTGAGTGTTGTATATTCAATGCTCCTCATCATTATTAAGGTCGAGCACTGTTTGATTTAATTTGAAGATATTTTTTAAAATTAAATTGAATTAAACTAAGGGTTGAACTAAATCAAATCGGACTACTTTAAAATCAAATCATATCAAAGCGAATTAATTTAATTTTGTTCGATTTGAACTATATTTTTGTCCTCTTTTATAAATAAGATTATATTCAAAAAAGAATAGAGAAAGATTGTGTAAAAGAAATTTTACTAAATAAAATAAATAATAATATCAAAAGTTAAAACTTGTAAAAGTAAGCTCTATGATATTTTCACATAAAAAATTAAGAATTTCAGTTACAGTAAAATAGAATGTGATTTAAAATTTATTTTATAGATTTAAAAATCTCGTCACGACGATAGAGATTGATATTTTGGAATTAGAGTTTATAGTTATATATACAATTATATTAACTCGACAAAAATATTCTTAAATTCGAGTTATTAAGTTCGATTCGAGTATCTGAATTTTAAATTCAAATTAAATTAATTTTTTATAACGGGGAATCTAGCAGAGTGGTACGGAGAGCTGAACGATTATTGGGCCACCCAAGTTTGAATCTTACCCTACACATCTTGTCACCTCTTTTTTTGTACCGCCGTCATAAAATCTCGGACTCACATCCCTCAGAGATTAAATGTGAGAATTAAATTAAAATTTTAATATAATTTAGTTTGAACCAAAATCAATTTTTTTCTAATTTCAACTCAAATCAAACAGAATTAAATCTATCGATTCAATTTAATTTTTAGATCTCGAATAATGCTCCCCCTAATCATTGCAATATTTTGTCTACAATATGATTATCAGTTATGTAACATTTAGAATCTTCTGCTATTTCTCATCATGCAATCATAAGGTTTATGTCATCCGCATGCTAAGAAAACTTGGGTACACAAGCAACATCCTTTTTTTTATAAGAACTTAACCGTGCAAGCTGTCAAGTGTTCATAAATCTAGAAGTCATGGGAGAGGAGCATTACGTACGTATCAACCTGGACAAGAGTGTCTTCATCGACATGATACAACGGAATCTATGGTGGTGACAGAGACGTTAGCGGCCAAGAGCAGATTTTCAACAAGCCTTTGTTTTTTCCCTCTCAGAAGATGAAAATTCTAAACATGGGAACTAATGGGATCTTGGCCCGAGGATGCGTTTGGAGAGGAGATGTGCGAAAGATTTTAACGATCGGAATCTCCGATGAATTTTAAATATTTTTAAATAAACACAACAATGTGTTACCTTTGATGTGTAAGGATGATTTTCAAAGGAGAAAGAATTTTGATACAATGAATTTCTCAAATGCCTCGAAGCTTCGTGATACCTGTTTCCGAGGATTTCAAATGACGAGAAATCTCTTATATGTGTTGGAAATACGAAGATATGATTTTACGGAATGGAGCCAACATCATCTCCACTCCAGAAGCGGAAGGAGTATAGTTAGAGTGCGTTTGATTAGGTTTTTGGTAAGCGATTTTTGGTCGTCTTCTAATTAGATTCTTTCTACAGAGTAAGTTAGGGACGGGTGATCTACTTAAGATGATCCACCCGATCCTTAATCTTAATCGAGATTGATTAACTGATTCCACTTATTTTTTAGAAATGAGCTAATTCATTTTAACGTTATCCGACTCCCGTTAAGAAAAGAATATCAAACAAGAATAATTCACTCAAGACTCTGATTAAACTATCCTATCGCACTTAACCCGTTATCAAATAGGGCAGTGATTATATCTAATTCCAAGATATATATAGTTGGATATAAATGTTATTCTATGCACAGATACCTCAATATAATCCAGTGACAAGTTCATTGTGGCACAGCTGACGGTTGGGGTTTTAAGTCCGGGCAGATCAGTTGAGAAATGATGAAGATCCTGTGTACGTAACGGTAAGTAGATAGGGGACCAGTAGAAGACGGAGTGACTTCTTGGGCTGACTGTGCATGGCCCGCTATGGGCATTCACCGTCGCCAGTGGGCTGGAGTTCCGGCGGAGCAGCAGTGATGGGGCAGCCCTGGCAGCGGCGGTCACAGCACGCCTGCGCGGGAACAACGGCGGCGATGGACGCAGTGGTGGCCGGCGAGGGCCCTGTAGCACAGCTCGCGGTGGGTCGCCGGCGACGGAAGCGGAGCACGTGAGGCACCCAGGGCGCCGCCGGGGGCAGGGCCGTGGACGACGGCTGCGGTGGCGGCGCTAGGCCACGGGAGCCGCGAAGGAGACGACCGGCGGTGTCCTGCGGTGGCGGCCGCGGGCTGCGCTGCGGTCGACAGCGTGGGAGAACCAGTCGCCGCACCGGCGTCTGCAGACAGGGTGGCCGCGACGGTGACCAGGGTGGCCGCAGTGGGGCCCACCACTCAGTCTCTCATCCGCTCTCCCAGCTTAACCCGTTCTCAAACTCACCCTAACATCCGAGGTCTTCCATTATCCTACTTTTAAAGCATAATTGCAAGTGGGAGATAAATATGCTAAAAGACGCGTTGGCTCAAAATCTTTACCAAGTAAGAATCATGGTTTGCCATATCATATCACCACTTTGGGATCGACCAACTCGTATCATATTCATAGGATTCTGAGTCACGAGTCAGTTGTATCACGTTGAATCGTCATGAATTATTTAAATATTAATATAATATTTAAAAATAATTTATTTTTTAACTTAAAAGTTATAATAATGATATAATAATAGTCATAAATTTTATCTTTCACATATATATATAATATTAAATTTTAAGGTTTTTTATATAAATATCCCTCTAAATATCGGTTATGTCAAATATATCTCTCAGTTGAGTATATTATCAAAAATATCCTCTATTTAATCTTAAATGTTACAACTATGTCTCTGTAGTTTACTGACGTCGACGAGAGGTGAATATTCCGTGAAATATCTTATCTATCGTCATTAATTACAGTGAAATGAGAGACATATTTGACATAACTGATATTTAGAGGGGTATTTATGTAAAAAAACTTAAATAATTTTACTGCTCAACTCATGTTTAATTCAAGTTAAATCAACTAATGTTACGATAAAGACATAGTTGTAATATTAAAAATTAAATAGAAGATATTTTTGATAATATATTTAAATGAAAGGTATATTTGACATAACTGATATTTAAAGGAATATTTATATAAAAACTTTAAATTTTATTATCAAATTTATTTTAAATATGTAACTTGATTGATTCAATCTGAGTTGAACTCAAAGTGAGATCGACTTGTACCGGATGGGGGTTGGAGACGATACATTATGTATCTAAGAATCGGTCAACCTTGGTAAGAATAAGGTCGGGAATATGGGAAAATTGAACGTAGATATCCTTATGATTTCATTATATCGGTCTTCAGCCACCTCTTGTCATTCTATTTCTAGAAAATAAAAAATTAAGGATTGGCTGGGATCTTCGGCATTTTGAAATGTCACCTAATCAAACGATTACTGTGACCAAGATTATTATTATTATTATTATTATTATATATATATATATAGAGAGAGAGAGAGGGAGAGAGACTGTTGGAGGAGATAATAAAACTCCTCTGATCAATCATCTCTCTCTCTCTCTCTCTCTATATATATATATATATATATAGTTGGAGGAGACAATGAAACTCCTCTGATCAGTCATCTCTCTCTCTCTATATATATATTTCTCCAAGAAGATCCTCCAACTATATATATATATATATACAGGTGACTGATCAAAGAAGTTTCATTGCCTCCTCCAACTTTCTCCCTCCCTTCTCACTCTCCTTTCCTTGTCCCCTCTTTGCATCATCATCTGGTCCCTACCTTGGCCATTCAATCGTCTCAGCAGGGAAGAGGCTGTCGAGGCAGCTGCCCTAAAACACCCTATGCTCCACAACAGTGCGGGCGTGCTGCCATTATCCCGAATGCAAACACCCCAATGGCAACGCATAAAGAACACAGCTATCACTTTCGGACTATAACGCTGATGTTGGTAGACTCTAAGGAGAAATTTGGATGCAACATGTGAGGAAGAGTGGGTCACCAGAAATCACTTAGGGCCCTTCGATAAATCAATAAGATAAGGTAGAACGGCGTATTCGTCGGTTACTAATGCGCCTTCACTGGTTCACAGTGTATTCACAAGTTATCTCGAGATAAATTAAGATAAAAGTTTATCTCATGAAATATCTTATACGAGTAATCAAAAGGAATAGGATAACTTTCAGTGAGATATCTTATATCTCGATTTATCTCCCAAACAAACGGAACTTTGAGAATAAGTCTCACGGACATGAGTTTTACGTTATACTGGTCGAGCAACCAATTGGATCGAGAAGAATCGAATACGTCGTTCACCCCGATTAAGGCGAACATATAATGGCCGTATTCGCCCTACCCCATTCATTTATCAAAGGGGGGTTAATGCATTGCCAAACTAGTTTGAACATATTAGTGGTAAAGACGACAAGGTTGTGGGGCCACCATAGCCAACTGGACCTTGCCAAATCCATGAAGATGATCTGGCTGACTTCGAAAGTGGACTCCGTCTCAAATGATCTCTCAATTATGAAAAATTAGTCCAAGGTGTTACCTGCTCAGGAAGTTCATCGGATAGAATTTAATCATTTCTTGCTGCACATCAATGGTATTTGCACATCTTAAGATGTGCAGTGAATTTTTTTTATTTTTTAGAAGTACGGTGAGATGGGGTTCACCTCACTTATCCATTGATATAACGCAACCTCTCATCATCAGACTGCTCAATTCTTTAAAAAAAATTAAATAGACTATTTAATTTTTAAATAGATATTTATTTTTTTTTAATTTTTGGATAATATGATTAAAGTTTGAGCTATACGTATGGATAGATGAGGTGGGTCCCCACCTCACCATAGTTTAAAAAAGTAAAAAAAATTACATATATACCCTCATAAAATTTAATTTTGTCAAATATATCTCCCATCTGAACATATTATCACGAATATCCTTCGTTTAGACAGAAATATTACAGTTATACTCTTTAGTTTATGGCCGTCGACGGGAGAAGAATATTCTGTGAAATATGTCATCTACGGTCGTTAGTGTAGACACGCCAAAATTAATATTATAATTAGAATATCTTCTAACGCTTTATAATGTCCCAATTTAACCCTCAAATCGACTTATTTGAGTGATTTTTCTCTTTTTGTTGAATATTCAACTTTCCCAATCTTCCCATATTTTTTCCTATTTTTCTTGATTTTTACCAGATTTTTTCCCTATTTTTCTAGGTCTTTTTGAATTAGTGTCAACCATATGGACGCTATTTTTAATTAACGTCATCCTAAAGGACGTCAATTCTTTTAAAAATAATAAATAAAAAAAAATATGAGCCCTGGTTGAACACGGTCGCCAAGGAGACCGCGTTCATGAGAAGTCTGCCCCGGGCTCGTTTTGTCATTATGTAATTGGCGACAGTACTCCTGGACGTCAATTTATTAATTGGCGACCACGTGCATAGACGCTAATTCTTTATTTTACATTTTTACTCCCGTTTTGGGTTAAATTTATGTGATTTTGAATCAACGTCATTTTGGAAGGTCGTCAATTCTTTAATTGACGTCCGGCGTGGTGGACGTCAATTCTTTTCTTCATATTTTGAGCCGAATTCAAATTATTTTTGAATTCAACGTCTGTCTAGAAGGTCGCAAATTCATTAGTTGGCGTCCGGCCCCTATGATGCCATTTTTATTTTCATATTTTGAGCTTTTAACTCCGTCCAAAATTCGTATAAATTCCTAATTGGCGTCCGACCCCATGGACGTTAATTTTTTTTCTAATTTTAGACATTTCTGAACTTGCCTTATTTAATTCTTGATTGGCGCCTCTTTAACCGGACGTTATTTTAATTGGCAACCACTGTGTTGGACGTCAATTCCTACAAAATTTCAAACTTGGCAGAGCCTCTTCCTTTCTTCATTTTGAGCTCATTTTCAACTTGGAAAAGGGTCCCTAAGATTTTCTAAGGTTGGGAGGACACTTAGCCATGAAATATATTCATCTAAATCTCATTAAAATCAGTTTTCCTAATTTCTCTTGAATTAAACTCAAAATTTCTGTCCTATAAATAGAACCCCGATCTCCCTTAGTTTTAAAACTATACTAATTGAGAAAGGAGAGGTGTTGCTGGACCAAAAGCAGAGAAGAAGCTTCTCATGCACTTAATGCCATACACGTTGGAGCTTCTTCCTTTGAAGAATATTGATCTTGAAGCTCCTTGGAGAATGCACCAATAAGCCTATCTCCTCTTTCATCTCTTTTATTTCTTTCATGTATTTTACTTAGTTTGTATGCATCGTATCATATTCCTCTTCTTTTATTCCTTTCATCTCAACATTGAGATCTCCCTATTGTGCAACGCTTCCACCCTCCATCATTCATCATTATTTTACCTATCCTTTGCATAAGGCTTTTAAAGCCAACACTAACAAGGTGTGTTCTCATCCATGTTTTCATGTTTATTTTACATTGAGGATTTGATGCTACACACCTTTGTATTCTAATCAATCTTGTCTTTTGTTGGTTGTTATTTGTGTGTTTTGCAAGGGTAATCAATCAAGAGGAACTCTCTCCATCGGCCGGCCGATTGGAAGAGAATGTGACACTCACATCTCCCCCGCTTTAAAAGGTATTCTTCGCGATCCCTCCTTATTTTTTTTATTGTTAATTTCATTTGAGGCCCGCGTGTCTCTGGCGATCACAACCCCCTTTAGCATCCACGCATGCTCCATTTCTCTTCTTTTCCACATATTAATTCTCTTTTTTAAGTGGGTTAATTCCATAATCTACAGTTAGATCTAGGGTATATTTGACAAAATTGAACTTTACAGGGATATATATACAAAAATCTTACTCTTTAACTCACACTTAACTCGGGTTAAACACACGGGAGTTACGGCGAGGACATAATTCGTCACATTACTCATATTTCGAGAATATTCATGATAATATACTCAGATGAAAGGTATATTTAACAAAATTAAACTTTACATGAATATATATGTAAAAATCTCAAAAATAAAAAAACAGCCAGACTTTCTCCTATTTTTTTAAAAAATTAGCCGATTAGGCCAAACCACTGTGACCCACAATTGGTTGGCCCACTCGGGTCTAGCCTCCACTATACAGACCTTCGGCCTGTGGACCTGATATTAATGTGTGAGCTGGGCTCCAAGTGTTGGCCCTGACCAAGTGGCCTGTGAACCAGCCGCACCCATGAATGTTCTAATAATTTCAAGATTGGATCAGCTCACAGACGTGCCATTATTTCGATCACCAGAATAGCTTGCCCGACATTTAACTCGAAAGATGATCACCACTATTGATGCAGTGACATCAGGTTAAGGTGAACAACATTAAGCTGATGTTATTATTAAAAACAAAAAAAATATATAATAACAGAATTATTATTATTCGTCGAAATGGATCTGTCGACATCGCCGGCTACCATAGACACGTAAGGGCTTCCTTCCCTCTTTCCACCTTTGGAGTTACGGCGGTTCATAATTCGGTTCAAATCAAAAAATTAAATTGAATCATTTGATTTGATTTGATTTAGTTCGATTTGAAGTCGAATTCGATTTAGTTCGATTTCATAATGTGTGAAATCGAATCAAACGGAATAAATCGAATTTGTTATTTATATATTTTTATTCATATTATATAATATAAATATATATAAATTAAAATTTTAATTATATATATATAAGCATACAAAATAAAATTATATTTATTTTTATTTTTATTTTATATACATATAAGTCATTAAAATTATTTATATTATAATAAAATATAAAAATTCGGTTTGAAATCGAATTAAATCGAATTTTTTCGATTTGAATCGATTTAATTCGGTGAGTAAATTTGATTTGATTCGCTTTGAAAAAAATAATCTCAAACTGAATCAAATCGAACCACGTTCATCTCTACTCGGAGTAGTGCATCTTCCCCTTTTTCTCCCGTGAATGTACGTCAGAGGTTAAGTCTCGTCACCGGGGGGAGGTCTCGGGTTCGATTTTAATTTCTCCCTTCTCGTTAAAAAAAAAGAGTATCTAGTAAAAAAAAAACATAGGAGAGGGATTGAGATTTTTTACTCCATTTTCCTTTGTTACCTTGGATTCCACTTTATCTCAATCTTTCGTGCATCTGGACTATCTTCTACTTTTCGAGAATTGGTTCCCACAAGAGAAGTAATATAGATAAAGAGTTGAGATTTAAGTGAAATATAAATGATGTTATGACTTATGAGAGGGGGGGGGGGATCGTCAAACCTAGTGCGACCCTTATTGGTCGGCCCACATTTGAGGAATGTCATCTTCAAATGTGACGTAAATAAATTGTTTTTTGTTTGGCAAGCTTAACATAATATTTAAGAATTAGGCATATATATATGACTGGCAAACCCTTTTAACTAATATATATATATATATATATATTAAGAACAGGAAGTTATGTGAAGCTCTGGTCGTGCACCAAGCCATTCTGGTTGCACTCACGGCATCTCGCGATTGTGCAGCACCGAAAAGGAGGGAAGAACCTCTCACCTCGCTGCATCAGAAGCAAAGAGGGACGAGCGGGTGAACATGGCCAGTGGCGGGAGGATGGAAACGTGGGAGGACGAATGCCATGAAGTATAGCAGCATGAGAGGGAGGGGGAGGCGGGGACACACCGACAGGAAGGCGTGGCGGAGACGGAGGAGAAGAAAAGAGAAGGGTGGGAGGTGGCATCTGCGCGGCTGAGAAGGGCGGCGCAGGACGCCGGAGAGGAAGGAGACGGAAGGAAGGAAGAGCGAAGAGACGCATTCCTGGAGTCTACTCGTTGCAAAGAGAAGTTCGAGTGGAAGAAAAACAAGTAATGAGTTGTTTTTATTTTGGAAAAACTTTATGAAGTATGGGATCCCATCAAAAAACTTAGGGAAAACCCTGTCAAAGAAACTTGAATAGGTATTGCAATCTTAGATTTTATTTTGAGAGAAAAAAATAAAGGAGAGTTATTTCAATAAAAATCCCCAAATGTTATTATGAAGATCACTTTTTCTGCACCACTCACTTTGTAATGTCACAAGAGAGGTAACTTGTGAGATGTAGACCTGTAAACGGTCGGATACGGAGCGGACAGTGTGATATCTGAATTCGTATCCGATTAGTAATCGAATTATTCGTCGGATGTTTTATTCAAATAACGATCGGATAAATACGAATTCGAATTCGATTCGAATTTTAAACGGATAATTGCTAGACCTACTTAGGGGTGAGTTTAATTAGCCGTGTGAGAGCATCATATATTATTTTCTCAAAAAAATAGAGAAAGAGTGAACGCTTTTTTTTTATTTTGAGAGATGTTATCAAAAGATTAGACTTCATCTTAAAAAATATGAGATAACTTACCAAGTGAGTGTAAGTAAATTTTTTATTTTTAAATTATATTTTGAGATAAAAAAGATAAAAAGAATAATCAAATAATATATTAAAATTTAAGTTAATTATATATAGAATATGTATATCATTAAATTTTTATCTAAAAATTCATATTCGGTCAGATAATATCCGACACGGATATCTCAATATTTGAATTCGTATCCGAGTAATAATCGGATATCCGATATCCGATTAAATTATCCGTCAGATAATTTATTCAGATAATTATCTGATTAAAGGAATATGAATTTAAATTCGATTTAAATTTTGAACTAATAATTATCCGGCCTAATCAGATGTGCACGCAAATAGAAATCACACTTATCATCATTATTCGTAGGCTTACTGAAATTACAAAATTATTAAATATTAGAAATTCCGTGTCGTCCCGTTCGAAGTGGACTCGGACTCTTTCAAGTGGACCCGCTGACGGGGCCGACTCCGTGGAGGAAACCCCTTAGATTCCGATCGGACGATCCCCCTTCCCTCACAGCCTCCCGCGCCTTCTCCCTCCACGCCGCTGCGCTCCGCCGGATGTCCTCCCCCATCACCCGGTCCATGCACCGCCGCAGCTCCGCCGCCTCCAGCAGGCCCTCCGCGCCCTCCTCCGCCCGCACCCCCGTCCCCCACGCCGCCTCTGCCAGCCTCGCGTTGGTTGCCTGGTCCGTCCACTGGGGCAGCCCCACCGTGGGCACGCCGCACGCCAGGCTCTCCAGCATGGAGTTCCAGCCGCAGTGGGTGACGAAGCACCCCACGGCCCGGTGCGACAGCACCTCCAGCTGCGAGCACCACTCCACCACCATCCCCCGCCCCTCCCCACCCTCCGCCACCCCCTCCCGGTTCCCTCTCGCCACCCACAGGTACGGTCGCCCGCTCTCTTCCAGCGCCCGGGAGATCTCCTCCCGCAGCCGCGCTGGCAGCACCGAGTAACTCCCGAAGGAGACGTATACCACCGACCGGTCCGGCTGCGCGTCCAGCCACGCCGTGTAGCGCTCCTTGGAGTCCTGTACGAACAGGTCGCAGCCGAAGGCGGTGTCGTGCCTGTCGACGCCGTCCGTGTAGGCCGAAGGGAGCGTCGGTCCTACAGGAACGAGTTCGATTGGTTCCGCCGCCCGGAGCTGGCCGCGCTCCAGCTCCTCGAAGGTGTTCACCAGGACCCTCAGCCTAGACGCCTTCCCCTCGCGGATCTGGCGATCCAGGGACCGGAAGAGTTCCTCCACCGGAGACAGGAAGACGACGTCCTCCTGGGATTTGGAGAGGAAGAGGGAAGGTAGATCGCGGACGAGGAGGGCCGGGAGCCCCGGCAGATCCACCGGGAAGAAGGGCTCCTCACGGTGTGAGGCGATGAGGTCGGCGTACCCGTGGAAGTAGTGATAGTAGACGCCGAAGACGGCGGCGGGCTGGATCCAGTATAGCACCGAGGGGACGCCGAGGTCGCGCGCCACGTCGGCAGCCCAGGGGACCAGAAAGTTGTAGACGACGCAGGTGGCCGGGAGGCCCTCGGCGGCGAGGCCGCGGGCGAGCTCAGCGACGGTCCGGCTGCCGATGGTCTTCAGCTGGCATATAAAGTCGTGGAAGTTGGCGTTAGGGTAGGCGCCGCCGTCGTCGTACTCGCCGACTGAGTAGGGGGAGTAGCGCAGGAGGGGCGGCGCCTCGGAGTCGGACTGGGAAGGAGGAGGAGGAAGAGGAGGGGAGACGTGCATGAGGCGGTGGGCGGAGACGGCTGTGGAGAAGGTGACGCGGGCGCCGAGGCGGGTGAGGCGCTTGGCCAGCTGCAGGGTGGGGTTGAGGTGGCCCTGCGCCGGGAAGGACACCACCAGGAAGTGAGGGGGGTCCTGCTGCGGCTGGCCCTCCTCCATTGGCGGGTGCAGAGAGCGGTGTTGTGTCGTTTGGACTGGCTTTTGAGGACGCCGCGCTACGGATCGGGTAGTGACGTTTGTGGCGATGGAGGGAGCGTATTCATTCTTGATGATAGGTTCGGATAAGGTAAGTCAAGTGGTCCGGAGTGAGTTATTTTTGAATTTTTATATTGTTAATATGGTATTTATCCTCTCCGAGATTGGGTAGAGTATTATTGTGAGAGAGATGAACCGAGTTAACTTCAAGTTAACAGTCTTAATCTCATCGGACTCTAAGTAATATTTTTCTACTCTCAAATTTGAATAGTTAGTCTACCTGCGAATAACTCATCCTAACGCATTTTATTCCATTATTAAAGTGGTCACAAGGGTGAACACTGTCCGATTTGATTTGATTTGAGATTTTTTTAATATTTTATTCATCAAATTGAATCTAATCAAATCAAAAAAATTGATTTGACCAGATTTCAAATTAAAACTTTATATTTTATCATAATATATAAATTTAAAAATGTATATAAATATAAAATAAAAATAAAAATATTTATATTTTATATATTAAAAATTAAAATGTTAAAAATGTTAAATATATTTTAAATATATAATATTTATAATATATAAATAATAAATTTAATTTATTTGATTTTATTCGATTCGATTTTAAATCGAACTAAATCGATCTGAATGAGATGATTTGAATTAATTTTTAGATTTAAACTGAATTATGAACACCCCTAATATTTATGGGAATGAGTTTGGCAACAGAGACAAGTTGGATGACATTAAAATTTGTGGGGGAATATTTGTAAATTCGTCACCCATGTCCGCATAGTAAATATTTGTTTTTCATCATGATATTTACAAATGTCCCTCGTTTCTTTCAGGGTTTGCTGACCCGATGCGGGTCGCTCCGACCCGCACGACCCGACCCATACTGTGGGCGGGACGCCCGGGTCATGCGTCGTCACCGGATCGCCTTATTATTTTAATATTATATTATATTATGTTTTATATATAACGTGTCTTTTCTTATTTTATTCTATTATTTTATATGTATTATATATATATAATCTTTTTTTAGAGCGAGAGAGACCGAAACGAGACCGATCCGACCCGACTCAAATCGTGACCGAGACAGATGGGTCAATCGTGACGACAAATCCTGATTTCTCTCAAAGGAAGGAGATTTTTTCACACAAAAATGCTAATTTCATCTCATTCAACGAACTTGTGAGTTTAATCAAGTCGCACACAATGGTATCGGAAGTACTGAACTCATGACCCCTCCTCGTGAGAGCGATGTAAACAACGTTGATCCATAACTCTGGAGTAAAACAAACAAGTAATACTCAAACAAATAACATATACGTGGCAGTTCACAAAGTGTTATGTTATTGAATGGGTAAATATAGTCGTGAGATGAACCTCGGTGTCCTCGGGAGATATCGTAATCGTAACATAGATGCATTGTAAAATGATTCAATTGAGTTAAAAAGTGAAGATCAATCTTAGGTCACGTTTGGAGTCACATTAATCATGACTTTCGAACCACAAATCTCCCGACACCATTTAATCTCCCTGAAATGTCACACTGCACATTGGCTTCCGTGAAGAGGAGATTATGACAACGGAGAGAGAATAGGACACACAAAAGTGCCGTTCTCATAATCACTCGAAACAATCTCAGGGTTATTTCTGAGGATTTTAAAATGATGGGTAATCGAACAGAACCTGCACATTGATACGGTGACAAGATTATTTGGAGAAGCTATAAACAATGGGCGTTGATAATCACTTGATTGTTTGAATTCTAATATATAAAACTAACGATTGATTCCTGAGATGAGATGGCAAACAATGAAAATGGACAATGGTTAAGGCTATCAACCATCCGACAACCCACCAATTGAATGTTCACTCCAAGTTTGCCTTGAAGTAAATTGAGGCTTCTCGAGATGCCCATGTAATAGATGGGGCTGTACAGTGATGGTACTTGTGGTGAGTCAGATTTTTCTCTTGCCTAGTTCTTTTTACGTCTTTATCTTATATTTCTTCAGTGCTTATCTAATTCCAAGGTACGGTTAGATATACATTTTAATCTGTGCACAGTTACCTCATTGGTCATCCGTTGGCGCTCACATTGTTAACAACTTTTATCCTTCTCCGTACAGACCAAATTTTAAGGGTCATTTGATAACGGGGTGGGTTAGTATTAGACGTCGGTGTCTGGTTACAACAGAGGAAAGCCAACCCACCGATTGTTGTTCAGAGAATCAAATCACTGTGAATATCTATTCATAGCTGTTGCTAATTGTTGTATATGTGTCAATAAATGAGAATCGGATGTTATGTGATCTGTCGCCCGTGTCAATTATCCAACAATTGGCTTGTGTAGCAGAAAGAAAACAATGGGCATCACCTGCAAGGTTGGCTTTCCTCTGTTGTAACCAGACACCGACGTCTAATAGTTAGAGGCGGCAAAATCACCCCGGGTGATTCACCCCTAACTCATCTCGGGTGACTTATTCCACCATTTTAATTGGAGTGAAAAAAATCTAAGTTTATCTCTACCCGCCCCCGATTAAGAAAAAAAGAGCCAAACAAGATTAAGTCCTCTTACCTCAAGTAATCCACCCTAACTCGACTTACCCTTTTATCAAACTGACCCTGAGCTGCGCTTTGATAGGGGAATAGACAAATAGAGGGACATCTCCCCAAGATTAGTCTGTCCCTTCACTTAATCTTATTTAATTTGATAGGCAATGGACTATCCCTCTGGGACAAAAAGGTTAACTCCGATTATATTCTAATTGATTTGACTTGAATGAGGGATAAACATTGGGGTAACTCACTACATTCACTTAAATGTCCCTCTCATCACCGTGTTATTAACGATACTTCATATTTATAAATATATTTTGCACCTCTTACCTTTCAATTTTTCTTAAATGTCCCAATATATGCCCAACTTATTTTATATATTTGGACAAATGATATACAATAAACTTAATAACTATTGGCACGGTTTACTAGTTCATAATTTTTTATCTTTAAAAATATAATTTAATAATTATGAAATTATGAAATTGGATACATAAAATAATGTTCTAAAATTTGAAACATAATTTCTAACGTGGGCAAAAAATATTTGTTCTAAAATTAATAATGGAATCAAAAACATTGTACACTTTTTTTGATTAAAAAAATACTTACGTACTATCTTTATATTTACTAATTAAATAATTATACACAAAATAAAACAACTACTTCATGACAACTTAGTACTAACTACTTTACATAGTTACATTTGGATAACTATTTTACAAATTTACGTGCATCTGATTTGAACTACGTATATACGTTGCAATATATATATATATATATATATATATATATAGAGAGAGAGAGAGAGAGAGAGAGAGAGAGAGAGAGAGAGAGAGAGAGAGAGACGCAATATATGAAACTATAGACAAGGGAATATTTACAATTGGGCCGTCTCACTCCAACTGATGAGAATAATTTTAATTGATTTTAATAATTCATACAATCAGTCATACAAGTGGCTAATGAAGTCCCGCGATCAATGACACCCAAGAGGGGGGTGAATTGGGTGTTTTCAAATATTAAGGAAACTTTTGACTTTTTATAAAATATGTGATACAAGCTAATCAAGAGGTTCAAAACTGTTTGAACACAAATTGAATTTATCAAACTTTGTATGATGACATATAGAATATGCAAGATATACGTAGATAAATCTGTAACAACAATTAACACATACACTCACTTAGAATGGAGGTAGAAGAAAAGGACCAAACCGCACAAATCAAACCATAGTGCACAGCGATTTTTAAGGTGGTTCGGATGCAACGACGGTAATCCTACGTCCACCCCTCACCAAATCCGGTGAGGCTTCACTCGGGGATAAATCCCCAAACGGAGACGACGCTCCAACCACACACGCAGGACGACGCCTGCACACACACACGGGGACGCGTCCCAAAACATACACGCACACGAAGACGAAGTCTCCAACGTGATCCAACAAATGGATTAACAAAACAAACACCCGCTGCCACAAGTGCATCACTCTACACACACAAACACAAGATCTGGATAAAATCACACACACACATGTAGATCTAAGAAGACCTACGCACACACGAATAGAACACCACGACCACACGACCACGGATCTAACTTGATCCACACACACATATATCTTCAGATTACAAAGAACAAGACTTGAAATTCAAAACACCAAGACGAATAGAGCAGAGTTTAGAAACCTCCTGATTTGGTTTCCCCCTGAATGTATGATGTAGAACTTGGAACAATGCTTCCCGCTTCACTTAAATGGCTTGGAGATGGATTGTAAAAACCTTGTTCTTTCACACTTTGGCAATCTTCTCTTGATCTCTTGCTTATTTACTTACTTCTTCCCTTCTTCTTTCTTAGACAGCTTCCCCTTGATATATCTCCCTTGAATGCTTGCTTGCTTCTTCACTTCCTTGAAGGTTGCTTGTTTCAGATTTGGCTTGAACACCTTCGAGATGGATGAAGATCTTGCTGCACGAAGTACTGTTCACGGAGCTACAGTACCCTCTCCTTTCACCTTGGACAACCTCCCCTTTGATCTCCCTTGAAGCCCTCTTGGTTCCTTAGGGTTTCTAACCCTCTTGTGTGTATTTTATAGACTTGGAATGGTCCATAGACAAGCCCCAGACCAGATCCACAAATCCCTCCTAAATTGGGGACAGTGGGATTAAAGAAAGGTGTGAAAGATTCCTATCCACGAGCTTGAAATCGAAGTCAACAAAAGGGGGCTCGAGGCTGGCAGTCGACCGGAAATCATGGGGCGGTCGACCGGAACCTGCTGCAGCCAGAACTTTTAGGCTCTGGCAAAACCGGTCGACCGGCCCTATAGTGGCGGTCGATCGAAACCTGTAAAATCTTGAGTTGTTCGTTTCTGGAAGAACCGGTCGACCGGAAAAGTAGGGGCGGTCGACCGAAACCTGTACAAAATTGGATTTTTAGGTTCTGGCAATTCTGGTCGACCGGCCAAGGTGTGTTGGTCGACCGGAAAGACCTATACCTGTAAAAATGAAGTGTTAGCTCAAGGAAACATATCCATAAGTCAAGATATTCATGTCCTTATCAATTCCATGTATTTTTTGGTTTGGTTTATGCATTAGACCTTTTGAGCATTTCTAAATTTTGTTCCGGGGGCTCCGCCCCCAGAAACCCCCGCAAGGGGCGCTGCCCCCTTGACCTGACCGCGCAGGTCGATCCGCGGGCGAGGGCGCACGATGGCCAGAAGGGTTTCATGTTTAATGTGCATGAATGAGGTGTATTAAGGAGAAGTATATGATATACACATGGTGAGATGGATGCTAAGACAATGTAAGAGTCTCACCAATGGTTCTTGATAGTAAATGACATATACCACCTATTTTGGATTGTAGAGGAGCAGAGTTTTGGTCCACCAGGTGACTGCCATGAGTTTGATCCTGCATGTAAGATAGTCAGGGTTAATGCCATGCTTGTTGATATTAAAGAGGTTATGAAACCGCTTGCCTCTTGTAAAACCAACATATGCAACCAACATAAACAACAAGATGAATGAACACAATCATCAAGAACATGTGTAATCAACCATAAGTTTAGTTATCATCACGTAATCACACATTAAGTTTAAACCATAACTTAACAATTATAACAATCATCAAAACCATAACTCAATAGCTAACACGTTACAACCACATGCAATATCTTCTTGAATACATTTTCTATAGAGACAAGAATATAACTTTTACATTGGATGAAAGAATGATCACTGTCTTATATAACAACATCGTTGCAATCACCAACTTACGGTTTATCAAACCCCACAGTTTTCATACGACACTAAACCTATGTACAAGACCAAGTAATACTATTCTACGGGCATGGTACATCGCTGGGCCGCCACACATGCGCTCTGCATCGCCTGCATCACCGATGCTCTATCCTGTAAAGTAAAAGAAATGTCAATTTATAAACATATCTGCTACTAAATGCTTCTATAATATCAAACGGATAATTTATATCTCTGTAAAGTTAAGATATGAAATTACATTACCTCATGTTGCCGCAAGAAATAAAATTACATTACCCAGTTTTGGTTGCCGCAAGAACACACAGTTTCTCCTTCTTTTGGAGGGTGTAGCAGCCTCAAGTTACATTGGATGTGGAAGTGGTGGGAATGGGTCCGTCCCAACGAGACTGCTATCGTCCAAGACCAAAGAGAATTACTCTCCCACATGGTGTTATGATTATTATTTTCTTTTTGGTGGGAGAGAGTGAAGGGAAATTAACTAAGCACCTGTTGGAGGAGAATGCCGTGGGGGAAGGGGTGGAACAGGCAGGGAGGAAGGGATGGGGAAAGGCATGCTTAACATAATCACCAGTATAAGCATTACAATGTATTTAGACACAAAATGAAACATGTAGTTGGACAAAAAATATCTGTTATAAATTTCTATACCTGAGTTGATATGAAATTGTGACACCTTGCCACTGAAAATGAGGATCAAATCTGAAAACTTTAAACACTCTTTCGTTCTGATATCAAAAGATGAGGAATAAATCATACAATATCACATACCATCATTTTATAACAAATTATGAAGCAGCATAGTGGAAGAGGAAGGTGAAGAAATGGTTTGGGCTCAGGGATTGAACAAATTATTATCATCCATTCATATTGGGTTGTCTCAATCGGACATCCAACCATTGAACGTCATAGTCTCCCAAATCATCATTGTCCATACTCCAGGGGGATCATTGCATGATGTCGCCATCATCCATAAAGCTCATATGAAGACAGCATGCATAAGTGAGGTGGGGTTGCTCGACTGTGCCCTCCACCACCATCAATTGCCCCTGATGTGCACATAGGTGAATGGGGGCAACAAACATCCTGAAACCCACTGGAGTTGATGCCCATAAACTTGCAAATATATAAAACACTAAACCCTATGCATTCCGATATTACCAGACCAATATATTACAATACATCAATGAAGCAAGTAATTAAATTTTGATATTAGCAATAACACTAATCTTAACATCTGAACAGCAAAGATCATATATATATATATATATATATCTTTTTCAGAAGTAAAAAGATTGAAGTGAACGAAATAGAAGGACACGAAATAGATTGAAGTGAACAAAAAAAGATACTCACCAGAGTTGATCCACATACCCAACTGAATATGAAAGATGAGTATTAAATCTTAGGGTTTGTCATAATTGCGTTGATATGAAACTGTGATACCTTGCAACTGAAAGTAAGGGACAAAGGCCAAAATTGAGTTGATATGAAACTATGATACCTCTTAACACACGCATGCTATATCAAAAGATGATGCATAAAGGGGACAATATGATGTACCTGAAGTTTGCAAAAAACCATGAAGCAGCGCAGTGCAAGAGGAAGGTGAAGAAATGGTTTGGGCTCAGGGAATGAACAAATTATTATCATCCATTCATATGGGGTTGTCTCGAACGGACATCCAACCATTGAACGTCATAGTCTCCCAAATCATCATTGCCCATACTCCAGGGGGATCATTGCGTGATGTCGCCATCATCCATAAAACCCATATGAAGGTGAGGTATATGGTTTGGGCTCAGGGAGGAAAAATAATATTAGCATCCATTCAAGTGGGGTTGCCACAACTGGACAACCAACCATTGAACATTTATGTCATTGTCTCCCAAATCATCATTGCCCATACTTCAGGTGGATCATGACGTGATGCCGCCATCATCCATAAAAATCCATATGAAGCTTCTCACGCATAAGTGAGGTGAGGTTACTCGACTATGCCCTCCACCACCCACAAATGCCCCTGCTGTTCACATAGGTGAATGGGGGCAACAAACACACTGAATGACACTTTGAAGTTGATGCACTCATTTTTTTGCTCTGATACAAGAATAACAGTAGCCCACTTAACAAGAAGGATAACCCTCGGTTGAGCGGGATACATTGCACCAACTATTTCGGCCAGACAGATTACCCCGGACGCATCCCCCTTGCATCGGTTCCTAGTCGCACCCTTCGTTCGTCCCAACACAGCTGTGGCACCATATTAATGGAACAAGAAGCTATTTGACCCTTGTAATACACTTATGATTATCAAGGCAAAGTAAGAACAAGCATGTCACCTCTGCAAATGAATGTTGCAAACATATGTCAAAGACAGCCAATGTTCTGCTAACTGATGACACTGATGAATGGCGTAGGTATGTTCTGTCTCCATCCCAAGCTTATATGTTCAAAGAATGAGCATCACGATATAAAAAGGGAAGGATAGAACAGATAGAAGATAACTAGTAATGAGGAGAAGTATAGTTTGAATCATTTTAAAAAGATAGTACAGACTAGAACCCTCACCATGGTTACTTTGCGGAAACGGTTACTTGGAGATATGATGGTGGTAAACTTTGACCCTAGGGTACTTGCATTCACTAATTTGGGTAGCTTCTAATGTGGGTTTCCTGAGTTCACCAATTCAGCAGCAGTTTGGCTATGCAATAGTATGTTTGGTTTCCCATTGACATCTAAATACAAACTAGACAGATGCAAAGTTTAAAAGGGAAAAGACTTCACGGACTTCATGCATCTCCTTCTGTGTATCTTGACATGGAGTTGGTTCTTCTTCTTCAGCTCAAAGAGGCATACATCACCATCTTGCAAATTGTTACCTACAAAAAGCCTAAATCTGAAGGGGGACTGGGACTTAATCAAGCTTGTATGGGTAAGTTGCTTTGGGTTATTATCAAGACAGAAGCAGTCATTATGATATTCATGATAGGCTCGATCAAATACTTAGAAAAGAAGAATGTTTGGGACTACAAAAGCAAGCCTCACTATTCTTCAACATCGAAAGGTATCCTGCATGCTAGACTAAACAGATTTCAAATCAAGCTACACTTCTATATCGTGTTTGATATTACCTACTGCATTTCAGAGCCGTAGGAAATGAAAATATGGCCGGACCCATGGCGGAATGGATTAAGCATTAATAACGCAGACAAAAGATGGGAGATAAATTGCAGGAATGTGCAGTGCGAAGGACAGCAATGGTAGCCAAAAATATGGGAGATAAATTGCACAATAATAACAATAGAGAATAGGAAGGGGGAAGAACATACAAGCACAATTTTAAACTAGGCCTACCGTAAACCACGCAGACAAATGATGGAATCGTCCACTACTGCAACGAAGGGGGCGGAAGAACATGCCCACAACAGCCCTACTTATAGAGAGGGGATGGGGCTCGAAGTTCACCGGCCCCCTGTTGCTCAGACGGGATGGGACGAAAACCAGATCTGACCTAGGGTCTCAGCGATGGGAGGAAAACCGTGCGAAAGGACGACCCGTGAGCTAGGGTTTTCACATGCTGTTCGCATCTCCAGAGGGCGACGGAAAGGTTAACCCGTGAGCTAAGGTTTCCACATGCCTACCTGACGTCGGGAGAGGATGATGAGCCGTTCCGTGAAGGCGAGAGGAGAATGATGCTAGATGCCTACCTCAGGCCGCCAGGTCAAAGGCAAGAGGAGGAAGACGCCGGCGACCTACCTGAGGTCGAGAAGTAGGAGTCCATGGTAGATGCGTGAGGAGAGGAGGACGGGGGATGCTGCTGTGCGAGGTGAAGTCGGGACGAAGACGAATCGAGGACGGGCGCGCTGCGCGAAGTCGGGCGGAGAGGACAGGACGCTGCGCGTTGGGACGAACGAAGGGTAGAATAAGAACCGATGCGAGAGGGATGCGTCCGGGGTAATCTGTTCGATCGAAATAGGTGGTGCAATGTATCCCGCTCAAACGAGGGATATCTAGCCTGTTAAGTGGGCTACACTTATTCTTGAATCAAAGCAAAAAAAAGGTTAAAATGTGGCTTATCCCCAGGTTAAATGAGGGGTATCCCTCTATCAAAGCGCAGCCGAGGGACCAAACTCAAGAACAAGAGTACAGAGATCACTTGGGCATGTGACATGTGTTCTTTGCTAATCCACAAGAACGGTGGGACAATAGGCACCACCAGATGCATGTCACTCTCAACCCGGTTTTAAAGCATAAGCGCACTTGTACGAGTGCCATTGTCATATTCCAAAAATGACCCTCCTTGTTAATTAAAAACAGGGAGCAGATGGAAATTTTCGGATGATGGCCACACTCACATGTCAAATTTTTTTGTACTATTTTAGATTTTTCATCCTGCTATTTTCAAAGTACACGTACAAACGGGACAAGAATATGCCGAAAGTTGCACCGGCTTAATTAGGACATTTGATTACTAAAATAAGGTAGAGAATATGAGAAGTGTTGCGTAACACTTGGTATTTTTTATAGTTAGGGCCGAGCAAGAGAGTTTAAACAGTGACGAGTGTAGTTCTCAAGAGACGAGTCGAGCATTGAACGTCATACACGGGTCTTTATTCTAGTGTAGGGAAATAATGTACTCGTTGAGGGCCTCTTAGTTATTCGAATGCGGACGCCGTGTTCGACCTCAGAGGGTCGAAAACGATGCTCGGGGTCGAACAAGGTACGTGGATGGGTGTGAGGGGAGGGTGTGGGCCCCAGCCACTTTTCTCTCTCATCATATAACATATTTCTATCTTAACCGAGAAACAAAGAGGCCATGAAGGAACCGAGGAAGAGATCTAATGATGATGTCAAATATTGAAGTTAATTATTCTCCTAGCAAGAAAAAAGTCTTTCCCAAGATGATGTGTCTCGGGAGAATCCTTTGATATTTAAATCAGTAATTTATGGAGGATAATAGAAGTACTAGAGTAGAGAGAGCAGTTGTTGGATACCTTACAATATTGATGTATTGTACCTTTTATAGATTCTAACGTCGAGAGAAGGGTGCTTGGGGTTTTGCCCTAATAATGATTGCGGACGGAGTAAACGATGTGTCTTGAGGGGACTCGGATATAGTTATGGAAATTTAGAGAGTCCGAGTCAATTATAAAGATAAGCAAAATTTAGAGCAGGATCCAGAATGGCAACGGAAGAAATGCCAACTAACCAAATGGCAGAGATGAAGAAAATAATTATTCAGATAACTAAGATTAAGAGGAGTTCATTACCTTCGCCAACTTTCTCCTTTCCTTCTCACTTCCATTTTTATGTCACTCTTTTGCATGATCATCTAATAAACCCACCTTGCCAAACGAACTGCTAACGATGGCCATGGGGACGACGGCCCTCAGATTTCGATCCGACGATCCTCCTTGCATCACGGCTTCACGCCCCTTCTCCCTCCACGCTGCCGCGCTCCGCCGAATCCGCTCCCCCTCCTCTCCCTCCCCCATCACCAGGTCCAGGCACCGCCCCAACTCCGCCGCCTCCAGCAGGCCCTCAGCGCCCGCCTCCGCCCGCACCCCCGTCCCCCACGCCGCCTCCGCCAGCCTCGCGTTGGTCGCCTGGTCCGTCCACTGCGGCAGCCCCACCGTGGGGACGCCGCACGTCAGGCTCTCCAGCATGGAGTTCCACCCGCAGTGAGTGACGAAGCACCCCACCGCCCGGTGCGACAGCACCTCCAGCTGCGAGCACCACTCCACCACCATCCCCCGCCCCTCGCCGCCCTCCGCCACTCCCTCCCGGTTCCCTCTCGCCACCCACAGGTACGGCCGCCCGCTCTCCTCTAGCGCCCGGGAGATCTCCTCCTGCTGCAGCGCCGGCAGGATCGAGAAGCTCCCGAAGGAGACGTACACCACCGACCGATCCGGCTGCGCGTCTAGCCACGCTGTGTAGCGCTCCTTGGAGTCTTGTACGAGCAGGTCGCTGCCGAAGGAGGTGTCTTGCATGTCGATGCCGTCCGTGTAGGCCGAAGGGAGGGCGGGCCCGACCGGGACGAGCTCGATCGGGCCTGCCGCCAGGAGCTGGCCGCGCTCCAAATCCTCGAAGGTGTTTACCAGGACCCTCACCTTGGACGCCTTCCCTTCGCGGGTCTGGCAGTCAAGGGACCGGAAGAGCTCCTCCACCTCGAGGAAGAAGACGCCATCGTCCGGGGATTTGGAGAGGAGGAAGGAAGGGAGGTCGCGGACGCGGAGGGCCGGCAGTCCCGGCAGTTCCACCGGGAAGAAGGGCTCCTCTCGGTGTGAGTCGACGAGGTCGGCGTACCCGTGGAAGTAGTGGTAGTAGACGCCGAAGACGGCGGCGGGCTGGATCCAGTGTAGCACCGAGGGGGCGCCGAGCTCGCCCGCCACGTCGGCGGCCCAGAGGACCAGGAAGTTGTAGACGACACAGGTGGCAGGGAGGCCCTCGGCGGCGAGGCCGCGGGCGAGCTCAGCGAGGGTCCGGCGGCCGATGGTCTTCAGCTGGCACATATAGTCGTGCTCGTTGGCGGTGGCGGCGGCGGCGGGGTCGTCATACTCGCCGACTGAGTAGGGGGAGTAGCGCAGGAGGGGCGGCGCCTCGGAGTCGGATTGGGGAGCAGAAGGAGGAGGAGGGGAGACGTGCATGAGGCCGTGGGCGGAGACGGCGGTGGAGAAGGTGACGCGGGCGCCGAGGCGGGTGAGGCGCTTGGCCAGCTGCAGGGTGGGGTTGAGGTGGCCCTGCGCCGGGTAGGACACCACCAAGAAGTGAGGGGGGTCCTGCTCCGGCTGGCCCTCCATTGGCGGGTGCAGAGAACGGTGTTGTGTCGTTGGATTCGCTTTGACGACGCCGCGCTACGGATCGAGTGGTGTCGTCGCCGGCACCTTACCCAAGTGTGTGCAATTAATAGAGAGTGGGGAAGACGGGGGGTGCCGTGGTAGGCGGGGAGCTGGTGGCATTTGTGGCGATGGAGGCAGCGTATTCACATGGGGTCGAGTTTGGCGACAGAGACAGGTTGGATGACGTTGACTGCTGGTAACCGGGATTTCAGTCCTTTGGCACGGCCACGGATGCTCTCCAATTTGAAATTCGCCTCGACGCACTCATGCAGGAATTTTTTAAAATCTCAATCGGCTTAAAAGTCCAACCAAATGGACTCTTAAATAAAACACACGATTGCTGGTGCAGAACTCTGGAATGTATATAGGCTCGATAACTATCCGTTTAAAATTCGAACCAAATTTGAATTCATATTCACGGATTTGGATATCTGATTATTAATCCGAAACGAATTTGGATATCGAGATATCCGTGTTGGATATTATCTGACCGAATATGAACCCCTAGATAAAAATTTAAGGATACACATATTCTATATATAATTAATTTAAATATTAATATATTATTTGATTACTCTTTTTTATCTTTTTTTATCACAAAATATAATTTAAAAATAAGAAATATACTTACACCTATTTGGTAAGTAATCTCCTATTTTTTAGGATGAAGTCTACTCTTTTGATAACATTTTTTAAAATAAAAATAATTTTAACTCTTTTTTTTTGAGAAAATAACGTACGACGCTCTCACACGACTCACACGGCTCACCTCTAAGTAAGTCTAATAATTATCCGTTTAAAATTCGAATCGAATTCAAATTCGTATTTATCGATAATTATCTGAATTGAATAAAATATCCGACAAATAATTTGATTGTTAATCGAATAATTCAATTATTAATCAGATTCGAATACGGATATCACACTATCCACTCCGTATCTAATCCGTTTACACATCTAAATGCGTACACCACGACGCGAGAAGTAAAGAGTTATCACTTTCAGACCAAAGACCATGGCACCGTTTTGCGTGAACTGCAGGGGAGGAAATCTCGAAGCATTATGCAAAGAAGAGAGGAGAGGAGTTGGTCACTCGTTAACAAGTTGAAGCCATGGTATACGTCTTCTAGCTGCAGGTCAGGAAGTTGATAAGATAAAATTTTATCTTTTCTCCAGTTTTCAGGTGTGTAGCGTATCAACCTGTAATTTCTGAAAACAATTATATATATTAAAGAATTTTTTACATGAAAATTATTGTTAAAAGTGGATTTGTAAAAAAATCATTCTTAAAAATGTATTAACAGGTATATCACTGTGTAATCTGAATTATGTAAAAATGTTATATTTATCTTTTTATCAACAACTTGTAAAAAAATTACGTTTAAATGACATCATGCACTATTTAAATTAACTCATTGATATATCTGTTAATATATTTTTAGGAATAATTTTTTTATAAATTCATTTTTAATAATGATTTTTATGTAAAAAAACCCTATATTAAAACACCCACTTATCATTGTCAAATAATATTTTAGCTAACTATCATGTAGTTTGAATATTGAAAATAATGAGTCCTTAATGGTCAATCGAGCCTGAGGGTCAGGCGTTGGGCCTACTCTTATTGTCAGATGAGATTAGGTTGATGGATATGTCATCATTTCGAAGACCAGAAACGCTGTTTGACATTAACTAAAACACAGACACCGTTATTAAAAGATGGAATGACATGATCAGTTTAAGACGAACTAAATTAAGATGGTATTATTATTTCATCTGTCTCCACGTTTCTCTCCGATGGGCCAAGGCCATGCAACTCCCGGCAACCCCCTCTGACTCCTCTCCAAGCCCCGTCAGACAGAGATTTTGTCTTCCTCCTCCCGCATCCCCCCCCCCCCAAGCCATGACGTTCCCCGTGCGCCTCCATCACCTTCTCCAAGCTCATGCAAATTCCCGGCAGTCCTCTATCTCCTTCTCCAATACCGATTAGAAAGGATCAATCACGTCTTCATCTTCCTCCAAGTTTTATAGGAGTCTCTTTCTTTTCTCTCTTGCACAAGTCCAGGTTATCGAGAAATATTATTTTCGAATAGAGATTTTCTACTAGATTTAATATAAAAATTAAAAAAATTAAACGATCAAGAAGAATAAACTCAGATCATAGCGCATAATTATTTTCTTTAGAGTCGTTCCGTCCTTATTCCGGTAAAGATAGACTTCACGATAAAACTTCTTCTAAAATACGACGACGCAGATCGATGGCGACGTGGATATTCACTCTAACTCGTGTTATACGTCGAGAGCGAACAATATTATGACGGAAGACACTTACAAGAAGAAGAATACGATGGGAGAGAGGAGCGCGAGAGAGATACTCGTCGGGTGATCAAGAACCTCAAACTGTGCCTCTCACAAAAAATCAACTCGATCTCCTCAAATATCCTCTTGAAAAGTGACCCCCCGACCGAGCCACATGTATCCGTTAAAAAAAAAATACAGAGAGACGCGTAAAAAATTCAAGATACGTTCGATCGAACAGTCAAAAATAAAAAAATAAAAATAAAATAATTATAGAGAATCATATGCATGCACGTTACGATCATGACAATACAAGATAATTTATGCGTACGTGAGAAAGAAAGATACGGACTAAAGAATCTACTAATTCAAATGACCCAACGTGATTCATAGTCTCCTCAAATAATATACTACAGATGGCGGCCACTCCGCGGACGTTGAGACTACCGCAACCCCTGAGGGGACTTGGATCTTCGGGCGTCTACGTACGTACGTACGTACGTACGTACCCTTCTTCAGTTTAGCACAGCACTCCCCATGTCGTACGGTTACTAATTTACGCAAAGAATTTCATAACATCTTCCTTTATTTGCTTAAAATTTATTAGAAGAAACTTATGGACACTACATCATTTCTTCCTTTCCTTTTTCAAAGGGTCCAAACGGGCATCTGTATCCCAATTCGAGAAACAACCTCTGATCTGGATTCTGATAATTCACACGGAACACTATTTTTTTCTTATCTGTGTGTGGGCACTAGTTAGATATTTAATTTCTTATTCTATTTCAAATAAAAAATAAAAAACATGAAAAATATGAAAACTTACCATACCTGACCAAAATGACCTAAACTGACTAATATGACCTTTTTGATTGAATTAAGTTTTTGACCTTTAAATCCAAGATAACTCACGTGATCCAGAATAACGTATCCGCATTATCAAAATGTATTAAGTAAAATAACGTGAATAATTCACCCTATGTTACTCTTATTCTTTTATCATATGAACATAAGAGCGACTTTAATAATTGAAAAAGGTTTAGATTAAGGTGAATTGTTACATCTACACGCTCTTAATCAAGTTTGATAATAATATTATCATATCTGGGGTAAATTAATTAAGGTGTTAAGGCCCTTATAATTATGTGATTAACTCATTCAAATTTTTCACACGGAATGCCCTACCCGACATCAGGTAGTGTAAGTTACCAAATCAAAAGATATAAAACCTTAGGTAATAGTATATGCCAGCCCACCCAATTTAACTTATTCTTGAAGGCCCTCTTTGTTATTCGAATGTTGATGCGGTGCCCAAGGTCGAACAAGGTGGATGAGTGTGAGGGGGGGGGGTGTGAACCCCAGTCATTTTTATCTCTCGTCATGTAACAAATTCTTATCCTAATCGAGAAACAAAGAGGCCAGAATGTTATTATGAATAAATAAATATCCATCCCTCTCCCTTCCTATGTTTATGCTTTATTAAACCAGCTAGATTAATAAATGTGCATCAGGGGCCACCATTGCATCAGATCTTACCCATATTCACATTTCTCGAGACACATGCGAGCAATTCATTTAAAGCAATTACAATTTTACAATTATATGTCAATGAAAAGCTTTCTTTCTCGTAGAAAATTAATACCGATTTCCATGGTTGGTTTATGTTTACCTCTCTATCAACTAATTAACGTATGATTTTTTGTTTTGTAGGTCACTTTCCTGCGCCATTGACGTCATTATCTCCAAAATAGACAAGTCCTGTCGGATGTGCATAAAATTACAAATATTATGTATCATGAAGTGTGTTGCTTACAAATTTATTAAAAGTCACGGATAATGGTCCAACGTCGCGTAACAAAGTGAACCTGATCACATTGGCCATCTATAGATCCCGAAATCCTTCAAGTGGACCCACCGTTATCGTTGACCTCGTGGACGACAGCCCTCAGATTTCGATCCGACGATCCTCCTTGCCTCACGGCTTCCCGCCCCTTCTCCCTCCACGCCGCTGCGCTCCGCCGGATCCGCTCCCCCTCCTCTCCCTCCCCCATCACCAGATCCAGGCACCGCCGCAACTCCGCCGCCTCCAGCAGGCCCTCAGCGCCCGCCTCCGCCCGTACCCCCGTCCCCCACGCCGTCTCCGCCAGCCTCGCGTTGGTCGGCTGGTCCGTCCACTGCGGCAGCCCCACCGTGGGGACGCCGCACGTCAGGCTCTCCAGCATGGAGTTCCACCCGCAGTGAGTGACGAAGCACCCCACCGCCCGGTGCGACAGCACCTCCAGCTGCGAGCACCACTCCACCACCATCCCCCGCCCCTCGCCGCCCTCCGCCACTCCCTCCCGGTTCCCTCTCGCCACCCACAGGTACGGCCGCCCGCTCTCCTCCAGCGCCCGGGAGATCTCCTCCTGCTGCAGCGCCGGCAGGATCGAGAAGCTCCCGAAGGAGACGTACACCACCGACCGATCCGGCTGCGCGTCTAGCCACGCTGTGTAGCGCTCCTTGGAGTCTTGTACGAGCAGGTCGCTGCCGAAGGAGGTGTCGTGCATGTCGATGCCGTCCGTGTAGGCCGAAGGGAGGGCGGGCCCCACCGGGACGAGCTCGATCGGGCCTGCCGCCAGCAGCTGGCCGCGCTCCAAATCCTCGAAGGTGTTTACCAGGACCCTCAGCTTGGACGCCTTCCCTTCGCGGGTCTGGCAGTCAAGGGACCGGAAGAGCTCCTCCACCTCGGGGAAGAAGACGCCATCGTCCGGGGATTTGGAGAGGAGGAGGGAAGGGAGGTCGCGGACGAGGAGGGCCGGCAGTCCCGGCAGTTCCACCGGGAAGAAGGGCTCTTCCCGGTGGGAGGCGATGAGGTCGGCGTACCCGTGGAAGTAGTGGTAGTAGACGCCGAAGAGGGCGGCCGGCTGGATCCAGTAGAGCACCGAGGGGACGGCGAGCAGGCGCGCGACGTCGGCAGCCCAGGGGACCAGGAACTCGTAGACGACGCAGGTGACGGGGAAACCCTCGGCGGCGAGGCCGCGGGCGAGCTCGGTGACGGTCCGGCTGCCGACGGTTCTCAGCTGGTCCATGAAGTGGTGGTGATCAATGGTGGCCCAGGCGGCGCCGTCGTCGTACTGGCCAATGGAGTAGGGCGAGTGGCGCAGGAGGGGCGCCGCCTCGGATTGGGGAGGAGGGGAGATGTGCATGCGGCGGTGGGCGGAGACGGAGGTGGAGAAGGTGACGCGGGAGCCGAGGCGGGCGAGGCGCTTGGCCAGCTGCAGGGTGGGGTTGACGTGGCCCTGCGCTGGGAAGGACACCACCAGGAAGTGGGGGCTGTGCTGCGGCGGCGCCTGTTGGCCCTCCATCGGCGCCGGGTGGTGGGTCGTCCTCGACGGCGCGGGAGTGGTGATTGGAAATGAAACAGAGAGAACAGAGAACAAGGGATGCGCTGGAGTAGAAGAAGGGAATGTCTTCCGCTGACGTGTCCCACTACCTGGTCTTCATATAAATTGATCCGGACGAACTGAAAACAAAGCGTTAGTTGTTATTCTTTTTATTCTAAAGAGAAGCAAAGGTCTGGATTTCTCTCTCACTCATTTGTTCCTTGTCCCGAGAGAGTTGAGGTTACTGCAGAGCTTATGTCCTAAACTTCGTCCCATGTTCGTTTATAACGTTAGAATATCTAAATGCTTGCTGCCAAATGGTTAGGAATTTTGTATGTATAGATGACAAATAATAAAGCATATTAAGAAAATTTAACTAAATAAGGGTAGCCACGAGTTCATGTAACCTGATGGAGCTCAGTGCGGTAAATGGGTTAGGGCTCGACCCTAAAGGCAGATGCTTTTAATGGGCCGATTTTGGTCGGCCCTTTTGTGGCAAAAGCGACCTCCGTTATTTTCTGGTGCTGCTTTTTCGTAGTGGTTCGATCAAAGGTGGGACAGCACGGATGAGTTGGTCATGTGACTAGTAACCTAAAAAAAATAGTGTTTTCAAGAAAGGAAAAACTGTAAATCTGCATAACTAGAAAAGGCAGCAGTAATTTATCTTTCTCTTAAAAAAAATCCTAAAATCTTCAAACCTTCATAAGCCCATTGGATTAACTAACTTCTTCGAATATGTCATCAATTTTGTTATTTTCAAGATATCTCTCTCTCTTACTTGCACTTATCTCTCTCTCTCTCTTCACCCTGAGATGTGGGGGTGCCCGTAATGGAGAGGCAGACCCCCTACTGAGTGCCCCCTTCCCCTCTGCATCCTCTCTCTCTCTATCTGAACACTCTCACCTCATAAGATGGTAGTGTCAACACCGGACAGGAACTCTCTCTCTCTCTCTCTCTCTCTCTCTCTCTCTCTCTCTCTCTCTCTCTCTCTCTCTCTCTCTCTCTCTCTCTCTCTCGATATATATATATATATATATATATGTGTGTGTGTGCGAGGAGAGAGGAGAGCCCACCATTTTCTCTCTCATCCGCTCTCTTATCCTCATTACATACGCGTCAAACACGCCCTTAGAATTTAATTGTAATTAGGATAAGCACAGTTCTTATAACAAAGTAGATTTATGAGAGGGGGGGGGTGGGGCCGGCACCAGGCTGAGGGGGGGCGAATGAGAGGGGGGGTGGGGCCGGCACCAAGTGGTGCCGGCACCACCGGAACAACCCCCTATATGTATATATATATATATATATATATATAGTTACACGGCTGGCTGCTGCTGCACGGGCTGCTGTAAAGCAAATGGAACTCCTTGTAAATAGGAGCATTTAATGAGGCTTTGGCAGTTGAAGGCAGCTGGTATTTGTCGGGATGGGAGAAGATAAGGATAGAAGAGAAGCCTACCTTAGCCATTGCAACCCCTTTCCCACTCTCTTTTCTACAAATGGAAAGGGAATCCATATGCAAAATTAATCTAATTCATATCTTTAGAATGTTAGATTTTTTTACATATATACCCCCTAAAGTTATTTATTGTCAAATATATCTCTCGTTTAAGTATATTATCATGAATATTTTTTAAGCGTAAATGTTACAGTTATGTCTCTGTGATTTGTTGCCGTCGACGGGAGGTGAATATTCCGTGAAATATATTATCTAATACCGTTAAGATATGTGAAATATTTAAAATATGGGATTTTTACATATATATTCCCATAAAATTTTATTTTATCAAATATATCTCTCATCTGAACATATTATCATGAATATTCTTCATTTAGATAGAAATGTTGTGGTTATACCCTTTAGTTTATTGCCGTCAATGGAAGAAGAATATTCTGTGAAATATGTTATCTACGGTTGTTAGATTTAGGGTATATTTAACAAAATCAAACTTTATAGGGGTATGTATATAAAAATCTTACTCTTTAACTCACATTTAACTCGGGTTAAACACGCAGAGTTACGGCGAGGACATAATCGTGACATTACTCATATTTCGAGGATATTCATAATAATATACTCATATGAGTGATATATTTGACAAAATTAAACTTTACGGGGGGTATATATGCAAAATTTCTTTAAAATATTTGTATAAAGTTCTTTATTGTTAAATATACCTTTCATTTAGACATATTATCGTGAATACCCTCCAAATATCTTGAATGGTTATAGTTATGCCCTTGTTGTAACTCATGTATTTAACTAGAGTTAAATGTGAGTTAAATAATAAAATACTAAAATTAGCCTTAATTAATAAAACAAAAAATTAAAAATATGTTTATCCTCTCTCTCTCTCTCTCTCTCTCTCTCACACACACACACACAGTTGAAACCCTAGTCGCCATGGGGGAGTAGTAAGGAGAGGGGGCCCTCCTCGATGGTGGAAGGGATCAAGAACATAGTAAAGGTCAAGGATGTCAAATATTTAAATCATTGTGCATCACTGGCCTACCTACTTATGCATTTTGGTATTGACATGGCCGGAGAAGAAAGCATGACAATTCCCACTAGAGAGGGGGAAAATTCGCAGTCGATTAATTTTTCTCTCCAAAGGCCAACGAGACATATTCGGCTAGATAGGTGACATCCCACTAAAGTATCCAGAGCCCATCTACCAAAGCCCAAATAATAGGGCCCAAGAAGAGCCATTTAGTCTCGGAATGGGCGTCTATGCAGAGGACTCTCGAAGCTCGTGAGGAGCTCTATCGCGCGGTATCCCCGAGCAACCGGGAAGCTACCGAGGGAACTTCCTCGGAAGGACATTGAAATAGAAGCAATGCTCGATAACTTTGACTCTCTAAAGGGGCTAATCCTTATCTAGTGGAGGACAACCCCACACCAAGGATCCTCCCTTTGCCCCTGTAAGACCTATACTTGCGAGGCTCCTATCCAATATAATCGTTGACGAATTCCCCGCAGAAGGATTAGACCGAAGGAGGAGAAGGGATTAAGATAAGGGTGAAGAGTCTAACACTGGTAAAAGTCCTTAACTGAGGAACACGACTCCTAATTTACCTCCCCCCTCGTCGGCCTCTACCAAACCAAAAAGGGAGTTCGTGACTATTTAACCCCAGGGACCCTATTTGAGGAAGATAATGAGGTAATGTTTCATCCAGACCCTCAATCGGTGAAGAGCGATCCCTTATCCCCAAATCCCATGCTCCCTCCTGTTCTTTAACTCTTGTTATCTACTGACTTAAGTATCGGAGGGTTTTTCCTAAGATCTCCATCCCAGGCCGCCTGAACTTTTGTCCTTCTTGTAAACCCATTCTGGAGGAGTCTTTGGCGTGATCACATTGTCTAATTTCCCCTGACATCTGACGGTCTGCGAATGGATACGAGATCGAGTCTCTTCACTTACCATTGGAGTCACCACACGGATCAAAGGAGGATTCATGCTACATGAGGGAAGATTGATCAGGAAACTTGTTGGATAAAAGGTCAACGCCTCCACATCATCTCAAACTAAGCAAGGAGAAGCATAAGCTATGAGAGAAACTGAAAGACTTGAAAGAACAAGGAAACTCACTCGAGAGGTGGAATCGGGGGATAGTATAATCAGACAGGTTGCATATGATGAACCTACCCCGACTGTACCCCTACAGATAGAAGAAGAAAGGGTTACCAAGTTCTTGGAATCTGACAGAGTCACAGAAGTTCTAGAGTCAATTGGGGCCCAAGTAACTGCTGAAGTGTCACCTAGCATTGAGGAAGAAGGAGCGGCAATCTATCCCATGAATAGAATAGAGAGCAAGAGAAAGAATGGACAAACCAGCTGAGAAAGTAATTGAAGAAGTTAATGCTCTTTCAGTAAAAATAAAAGATAACTTCAGAAACATCTATGGAAGATGCTAGAGAGAATAAGGACGATAGAGTAGGATATTACATGAATCAAACAAAGAGAAGTTCATGTGGACACCAAAAAAAAACACAGAAGAAGGGGGCGCAGGGTGCATATATACAAATACAAGAAGAAGGGGGTAATAAGAAAAGAAGAGGAATTTTTTAAAAAAATATATATATAAAATAGGAGGAAAATCCCACGCATGTGTCACACCCTCTCCCCCCGTGTCTCCCTCCTCCCGTGCCTTTTCTTCCACGCAAAACTCTTCGCTTTGGCCCACACTTGCGACCAGCGGTTCAGGACATTGGCCGCCAGGCCACCGCAGCACCCGGCGGACCCTCGTGCCCCGCTCGAATGGCCGTTCCTCCCTCGCCCGTCTGCTCATAGGCATCCGCCCGAGGTGCCATCGGCGCGCAGCAACATTCCGGCAACACCCCGATCTCCCAACGGTGGAGGTAGGTGCGCGGCCATCCCACAAGAGGAAACCCTCCTCCATCAAGCCCCTGCGGAGAAGCAACGGCCGCAGCAGCCGTGGGAAGAGCGCTAGCAGTAGCAGGTGGCAGCGGCGTCCGCGAATCAGAAGAAAGATGGGGAGGCTCCCCTCGAACGAGAGGGTTCCGAGCCCCCTATAACAAGGCCCCTGCGGCGAAGAGAACGCCTCCGGCTGAGCGGCTGAGAAAAGAAGGAAGAATACCCCCTTGTAATCTTTTTCTCCTTCCTCCTTTCATTCTACGATGTATGATACCTGTCATCTTCCCTGATGTGATTTTCTTTCAAGAAGAAATGGAATGAAGGGATCTGCTCCCTGATTGTTCTTTCATGGATATGGTGTCCGTTTCCCCACTATGCGCATTTGGATACAAAATATATATATATACATGTGTATATAATTATATCTGCTATATCTCCCCACCTCATTCTTCCTGTCTCTGGGTTCTCGCATGAATGTGGCGTTTGCATATATAAGATGTCCGCACCTGTTTGCCTCAGTTCTAGCCATCTCTTCGGTGCATACGTATGTAAGTGTGATATGGCTATATATCTTCTATCTTAGCAGGGTTAGTTCTTTCACTGTACATATACACATATGAAACTCTTTTGACCTCTTTCTTTATTTACATTCTCAAAATCCCATCTCGGTGTCTGGATGGCTCCCACCACCATGTTACCGAAGGGATGAGGCACATGGGATTCGTCCCCAGTCGAGTTTCCTCATAAATCTCTTCTTGCTGCCCCTCAAATTTTTGATCACTCTTGGATCCCCGGGGGCTTACCCCTCTTATGATATGGACCCCAGGGACTCCGGTGAACATGGATGGTTTATGCTTCGGCAGAAGATCTTCAAGACCACGCTCCGGAAATGGAATTGTGGCACCCCCGGTCGATAGGATCCCTAGTAGGCTCGCCCTCGGGACTCCTCTATAGTCAGCTTGGGTTTATGGGGGGTCGTTGCTTTCGGGCGCACCCTCTTTGTTTCGGGGTCACCTCGGAGTCCTCTCCGTGGATGGTGCACCCCATTTGTTCCTCCCAAAGCCCTGGGTTAAGGGGAGATGCTGCCAAATTTTTGCCGGGTGAATTAAGGAGATAACAACATTCAAATAAAAAAAATAACAAGTGCTGGATGAACTGAATAAGGAGATATGGCTGATAATCAAAGAAGCATGGGTGGCCAATTCAGAAAAGTTTGTGGCACTGAAAATGTAGAAACGTACCGATTGATGTTCAGCTCTGAAGATTGCTAAAAAAAAATAGATAGAAACCGGAAATGATGATCACAGAAATCCCCAAGTCCAAAAAAATGCAGTTTGAGCCCATGGGGGCCAAGAAAATCACTCTAATCAAATGCAGTTCGTGAACTATTAAACTTAGAATGGATGAAGAGCTGGCTGCTATTCTAGAGCAGGAAAGTTCCGTGAATGTGAAGCTGAAGCTGCAAGCAAAGTAAACTGGGTGAAGAATTTGCCGGTCACTCTCTTTAATCATTGAAATCAAACTGAACAAGAATTGGCTGCTGAGCATGAGGCTCAGAACCTTAGCCTAAGACTGAATTCTCTGCCTCAAAGCCTTAACACCTTGGCATGAATGATGTGTAATCCAAAGAAAGGCAATCTGTGTGAAGGGCTGGTGCTCAATTTAAAAGAAGATTAGAGATCAAACTCATTCATACGCCTTGACATACTACAGAAATGGATAATAATGAAAGAAGTAAGCGCCATGATGAAACAATGAAAGAAGATGGAAATTGAATCTGAAGAGAATGGTCATAGGTTGGTATGTTCCTTGTCATGCGAAGAGTCATTGTAAGCTTCGGATCTCACTGAATTCCCCAAACAAATGATGATCTGCCCTCCCATGTATTCCTGGGGTTTCCATAAATTTGAAAGCATTACACACATCTGCACTGGCAGGGCATCCCGATGCACTTGTTTGCCTAAGTTCAGAAAACGAATTTTCACACAAAGTAAGCCCCCCCCCCCAAATAATTTTGAAACTGATGTCTCTTTTCAAATTCATGGGTAATGAGATAGATTATGTAGCATAAAAGAATAACATCCAAAAAACGACACCCAAAAAACAAAACTGTTATAGACCCACTGCTTGGGGAGGTGTCGACTAGCTGCCTGCTGTCCGGGCCGCAGGTTGCACAGGGAGTCGACTTTGAGAGTCGACCCCCCCTGCAGTCTGGCCCCTGCCAGTTGTCTCCCCCCTAAATAATAATAATAATAACAGCATAAACAAAGAAAAGGCATATGAAGGGCCTATGCCCAGGCAAAAAAAATCAGAAATCAAGCTACAGGCAATTGCATACCCATTGCATTTAAATGTTGAACCTGCCTTCACAATCATTCAGGCACACACTTGCGCATACGTTTATGCATTTGAATTCAAAAAAAATCCCTTCATATGCATCCTGCCCTCGTGGTTGGCCGCCAAGCAGGCAGCCCCATTGGGATCTGCCATTCTTTGTTAGCAGCAGGTTCCTTCTCTGCCCATTCCTTCATGCATACGCAGGCTCATCATTACACCAATCACATGGGTAAAGCAGACCAGCAAAGGAATCAAGGCAAACCCCCAAGTGATTGTAAAACTGAATTTCCACTTCCTCCCAAACCCAGGAGCAATGAGGAAAAACCATAGAAGAACAAAAGAACACCACCAACAAAAAGGGGGTTTGAGTCTGGCCTGCTGCCCGGGAAGTGTCGACTCCAAGAGTTGACACATCCCCGACCGCCTTCTGTCCGGGCAGCAGCCTGCGCAGGAGTCGACTCCTCGCAGGCTGGCCCATCTTGCGCAGCAGTTTGGTCCTCCCCCACTCCTCCTGTCGTATGCATACCTGCATATGCATTTTTACCCATGCTTCAGATAGGGGATTTTGGGACCGGATGGGGTCCTCCCCCTCCCACTTCGCATGCATCAGCACATATACATGTAGCTCACATGACTGAACTTCAGCAGTAAATGAAACTCCATGTGCATTGGCATGTGATCAATCTCCATGACTGAATTTCAAAGGCAGACTAATTCCCACATGCATCAACCCAGAAACCCCACTAGCACGTTTGCATGATTCAGAAACAAAGTACTGCATGCATCTCCACATGGCATACACAATCCAATGCATGGAGGAGCACTAATATCTGAACTCATGATGAGTTTCCATGAATTCCCCCACTCCTGCTTTTTCAGGCATTTTCATACATGAATTGTTGCACGGCATGTGTATCCGTCCCTTTAGAAATCCCCCATTGGCATTTGCAAAATTCAGAAATTACACGATAATCAAAGTATGCATTTAGCGCATTTCAAAAACAAAACAAACTAACAGAAATCTGCTTCTGGCTGGGTTTAGGTCTACTTCGCCCCTGCCCAAGTCGACTTAAATATGTTCCCAGAAGTAGAACTCTGCTTCTGGCCGGGGTCAAGTCGACTTAACCCCTGCCCAAGTCGACTTAACTCCGTTGCCCCCCCCCCTTTCCCATCAAAAAAGGAGAAAGAATGGCACGGCAATCAAAAATTAACAGAAGAATAATGAATGTGCATGATCTCACGACTGAATTGCATAGAAAAAGGAAAACTTAGATTAGTTTTCATGTATGTCCATTCCCACATCTGCACACATAGCTGCATATGCACTGCATCCAAATGTATTCATGTGTTCGAATTCAGAAAACGCATTCTCATGAGCAGATGCATCAACCCATACGTGAATAATAATAAAAAAAGGGTTTTTTACATAAAAATCATTGTTAAAAGTGAATTTACAAAAAAATCATTCCTAAAAATACATTAGCAGGTATATCATTGAGTTAATTGAAATAGTGTATAAATATCATTTAAGTCTGGTTTTCTTGTAAGTTGTTGGTAAAAAGAAGTGATATGCATGCAAATAAATATGGCATTTTTGCACAATTCAGATTATATAGTGATATACCTGCTAATGCATTTTTAGGAATGATTTTTTTACAAATTTACTTTTAACAATGGTTTTCATGCAAAAAACCCTAAAAAAATGACAAAACAAGAAAGGATTGTAATGAACTCATGTTTCAAAAAAATATCAGATAATAATAATATAATGAAACCTGCTCCGCAGTCTCGTTTCTCCCCGAGACCCGGTGTAAAGGGAATATCAATGCCGCCCTTCTAAGTCAGATTCGGATATTGGGAACCATCTCGATATGGCCGTGATCTGACATTGCCCTGGGCCGATAGTTCGTCAAACCGGACTTGTTCCCATTAGGATTTGATTCCACTCTTTTATTAAATTTGATGTATACTTGGCATACATTTGCACGGGTTTTGTATCCGTCTTCGTCATGTCTCCAATACGGACTTCCGTCCGAACACGAAATGGTCGGTGAGCGATCGACATGATTTAAGCATTCTCACCCCCATCGAGGGGCATTTTCACGCAACTCGCGAATTTCAATACTCTGTTCCATTAATGTTAATTTCATGGCCGTAGGGCCCCTTTTCTTGACAACTAATCAAGGGTTTTTCCCTCTCCGAGGAGATGTAATTAACGCCATGATCTTCATGGCGCCACGGATTTTTTGTCCCGACACGACACACACAATCATCTGATTAGTCAGTGGAGCGCACCAAGGGCTTTCTTGAAGTCCAAATAAATTGTCACTTTGTGACTGGCACGCTCTCGCACAAATAAATCAGATAAATAAATGAACGGACGAATAAATAAATTAAATAAAAGAGGAGATCTCAAAAATGCGTCCACTGTTCCTCAAGTTGACTATGAGTACCTTTCCCCTATAATTACACATCACCTCAGGATGCAAATTCTTGTTTCTATTGAGTCATCCAAGCCGATGTCTGAAACTATAGTTGAGACTCTCTCAGGGCATCAAAAAAAAAGGAGAGAAGAAAAGAGAGAAGAAAAAGAAGAAAAAAAGTAAGAAGATTACTCTCAAAGCATGGGGGCTCATGTTGGGAACCACAGACGAGGGAAGGAAGACCCTCAAGATATGGCACAAAAAGCCCTAGACCAATATGGGAAACTCAAAGTTTTGCAAATTTTCTCTTTATTTGCAAAGAAGCAAGTTTTGATATTAAAACATTAATTCCCAAGGCGCTACAACCAATGTCCGTAAGGGTCCAAGAATTAGCTATAGCACCAGAGGCACCCTCTGTAATACCAATGACAACTATAAAATCTACTGAGCCTATGGAATAGCAAAGGGATCCAAATGAAGATGTCCCTCTCAACCAGTTTAGAAAAAGAAGGGTTGTGAAGAGAAATAATGGTGCTGCCAAGAAATTGAAGACCCATAAGGCAATAGCAGTTGAGTCTGCCCTAGCTGTAGCAAAAGATGAAGCACTTCTCCAGGGGGAGACCCCTTCCTCACCAAAGAAAATGTCAACAGAAATTTCCCCAATCTCAGAGGAACCTTAATTAAACCTACCCAGACTGAGAGAGATTGTACATAGAGGACAATTCGCTCCCTTTCCAGACATTCAAGATGTTTTGGTGCAAGATGAAATAGGAAAGAGTGGAACAAACACACCAATAGGTAGGGACACTTGGGAGTAAGGGGATTAAGTTTAATTAAATTTATGGGGTTACACATGCTAGAAGGGCAAACTACTGTTGAGAAGATTACGAGCTTCTAGGAGTAATGCAACATACTGAATGCAGAGAAGTACCTTGGCCTCAACTCTGACCTAGCGGGAGCCTTTCATGCTTATAATGAAGATGGGACTCAGAACAATTAGGATCCAGTCAGTCTTACTCAGTTCCTAGAAGAACAGAGACTACAATCAAATGAAAGGATCGGGGAGGAGGTGCATGGCTGAAGAGTTAAAACAATTCCAAACTTATAACTCCATCCTACCTTCATATGGAAAAATTAACTATGCCAGATTCTTAACTTTAAAGGCCAGTGGGTCACTTTCCCCTCTCACTCAAATGATAATACCCCTAGAGCAACCAACGGATGCTAGCACTAGCCATGATCCAACTACTCAACCAGCATTGGATAATGCTCGGATCCGAGCCATTCTAGAAAGGAGTTATTTTTCATCCCTTCCAAGTATTGGCGATGTGCTCATTGAAGATCCAGAGGGATGCAAATTGTACACGGAATGGTGCAAGATTCACTTGAGGGCAACCAAGAGGGTTAAAAAGAAGATACCCTTTAGGAGATTTATTGAAGAATTTATAGAAAGAGGCACTCTTCGTCACAACGGCAATGAAATACTGGGAGAAGGTTCATACAATGTCTAAAGAGTAATATCTTATGGCCTATCCAAAACAGCGCTCGGCATATAGAAAGGTAAACCAATAAAGAATCAAGCAAGGTTAGGACATATTGTCTCTAACAAAATTTCTCGATCACCTTGTAGTTCAAATAGAACCTGAAGTATAGAAAGAAAATTATGAATTTACTAGCTATTAAGAATACCGCGAGGCACTCACTCAACTACAAAACATGCAAACTTATCATACCTTACCTAAAATGACTAATTTGACCCCTTTGATTGAATTAAGTTTTTGACCTTTTAACTCCAAGATAACTCACGTGATCCAGAATAACATATCTGCATTATCAAAATCAATTAAGTAGAATAATGTGAATGACTCACCTTATTTTACTCTTACTCACTTATCATATGGTTATAAGAGTGACTTTGATAACTGAATAAGGTCAGGTTAAGGTGAATTATTCTTCCTACCCACTCTTAATCAAATTTGATAGTAGGATTATCATATCTGGGGTTAATTAATTAAGGTGTTAAGGCCGTTATAATTATGTGATTAACTCATTCAAAATTTTCACACGGAATGCCCTACCCGACATGAGGTAGTGTAAGTTACCAAATAAAAAAATATAAAACATTAAGTAATAGTATTAGCCAGTCCACCCAGTTTAAGTTATTCTAGCATGTTATTATGAAAGTCACCCCGAATAAATGTTAATCAGGGCCCCATTGCATCAGATCTAACCCATATTCACTTCTCTCGAGACACATGCGAGTAATTCATTTAAACCAATTACAATTATATTTCAATGAAAAGTTTTCTTCCTTGTAGAAAATTACTACCTATTTCCATGGTTGATTTATGTTTATCTCTCTATCAACTAATTAATGTATGATTTTTTGTTTTGTACGTCACTTTCCTGCGCCATTGACGTCATCATCTCCAAAATAGACAAATCCTTTATGAGGGTGCATGAAAGTCAAATATTAAGTATCATGTGATGCGTTTTAATTACAAATTATTAAAAATCACGGATAATGGTCCAACATCGCTTAACAAAGTCAACCTGGTCACATTCAAATGACCGCTGGCCATATATAGATCCCGATTCCTTCAAGTGGACCCACCGCTAACGTTCACCCCGTGGACGACGGCCCTCAGATTTCGATCCGACAATCCTGCTTGCCACACGGCTTCCCGCCCCTTCTCCCCCCACGCCGCTGCGCTCCGCCGAATCCGCTCCCCCTCCTCTCCCACCCCCATCACAAGGTCCAGGCACCGCCGCAGCTCCGCCGCCTCCAGCAGCCCCTCCGCGCCCGCCTCCGCCTGCACCCCGTCCCCCACGCCGCCTCCGCCAGCCTCGCGTTGGTCGCCTGGTCCGTCCACTGTGGCAGCCCCACCGTGGGGACGCCGCACGTCAGGCTCTCCAGCATGGAGTTCCACCCGCAATGAGTGACGAAGCACCCCACCGCCCGGTGCGACAGCACCTCCAGCTGCGAGCACCACTCCACCACCATCCCCCGCCCCCCGCCGCCCTCTGCCACTCCCTCCCGGTTCCCTCTCGCCACCCACAAGTACGGCCGCCCGCTCTCCTCTAGCGCCCGGGAGATCTCCTCCTGCTGTAGCACCGGCTGGATCGAGAAGCTCACGAAGGAGACGTACACCACTGACCGATCCGGCTACGCTTCCAGCCACGCTGTGTAGCGCTCCTTGGAGTCTGTCACGCGCAGGTCGCTGCCGAAGGAGGTGTCGTGCATGTCGATGCCGTCCGTGTAGGCGGAAGGGTGGGTGGGCCCGACCGCGACGAGCTCGATCGGGTCTGCCGCCAGGAGCTGGCCGCGCTCCAAATCCTCGAGAAGGTGTTGACCAGTACCCTCAACTTGGACGTCTTCCCTTCGCGGGTCTGGCAGTCAAGAGACCGGAAGAGCTCCTCCACCTCCAAGAAGAAGACGCCATCGTCCGGGGATTTGGAGAGGAGGAGGGAATGTAGGTCGCGGACGCGGAGGGCCGGCAGTCCAGGCAGTTCCACCGGGAAGAAGGGTTCCTCGTGGTGGGAGGCGATGAGGTCGGCGTACCCGTGGAAGTAGTGGTAGTAGACGCCGAAGACGGCGGCGGGCTGGATCCAGTAGAGCACCGAGGGGACGCCGAGGTCGCGCGCCACATCGGCAGCCCAGGGGACCAGGAAGTTGTAGACGACGCAGGTGACGGGGAAACCTGATGGGAAAAAATCTCAATGCTATGTGTATTAACAAATCTTGAAACCGTATAACGCAGCGGAAAATTTTAATCGGAACAACACATCCACATAGAACACCATATTTACGTGAAAAATCTCTCCAATGCGAAGGGGAAAAATCACGGGCAAGCCACAGGAGAAAACTTCACTATGAACAATAATGAAAGTACAAATAACTCAAATCTCTTGCCATGACTTAAGTTGGATTACAAGAGAACAACTGAGATTCAAACAAAACTGAACTCTCCTACTCGATCACTGCAGAACACACTGTAAACCTGATCTTCGCTGTAGTGAGAAACATGTTCAGCTGATGAAGATCTCCTCTTTCTCTTCTTATTCTCCTATAGCATCACCCTCTTCTCGGAGCTACAGTAACCCCTTTGCTTCACCCTTGATGGCCTTTTAGATCTCCCCTTGCAACTTAGGTTTTAGATCCCAATAAGATGTTTTATACATCTAGGATGGTCAATGGACAACCCAGGGACCAGATCCATCATACCTGTCAAATCCCATGACTTTTGGGATTAAATAAACCAACTAAAAGATCTGATTTTGGACATGGAACAAGAAGTCAAAGATGGCTGCCTCGGGGCTGGCGGTCGACCGGACCTACAATGGCGGTCGATCGGAAATTCTCAGTTCGATACCTTTTACTCCCTGGGAAAACCGGTCGACCTGAAGATGCTCGGCGGTCGACCAGTTCCGGTCGACCGGAAATGCCCGGCCGGTCGACCGGTTCCGGTCGACCCGAAATGCCCGGCCGGTCGACCGGTGGGCTGAATGCCCAACAACCTCCCCCTTCAGCCCATAAGGGAGGCTGTCCGTGACTTCTCAGTGTGTAGTCATGCCGACCAGTTGTCGGTAAATCTCTTGCCTTTCTTTTGGCAAAGTCTTCGTCAACATGTCTGCCTCATTATCATCTGTGTGAACTTTCTGAAGCTTCAATTGCTTCTCTTCAAACACATTTCTAATCCAGTGGTATCTGACGTCTATGTGCTTTGACTTGGAATGAAGAGTTGGGTTCTTGCATAGGTGGATGGCGCTTTGACTGTCGCAGTACACCACATAGCTTTCTTGTTTTAGCCCCAATTCATGTAAGAATTCTTTCATCCACAACATCTCTTTGCAAACCTCTGTAGCAGCAATATATTCCGCCTCTATGGTGGAGAGCGCAATACACATTTGCAACCTAGATTGCCATGACACAGCTCCTCCTGCAAAAGTAAGAACAAAACATGATGTGGACTTCCTTGTATCAATATCCCTTGCCATATCTGCATCTGTGTAACTTGAGAACAGGTGATCCACCCCCAAAACTTAAACAAATTTTGGAGCTACCCCTGAGATATCTAAGGATCCAGTTCACTGTTGCCCAATGCTCCTTTCCTGGATTTGCAAGAAATCTGTTAGCAACACCCACTGCATTTGCTATATCCGGCCTCGTACATACCATTGCATACATCAGACTTCCGACTGCTGAAGCATAAGGGATTTTCTGCATTTTCTCCTTCTCCTCTTCATTTGTTGGACTCTGCTCTGAGCATAACTTAAAATGACTTGCAAAAGGAGAACCAACTGGATTTGCATTGCTCATACTAAACCTGTCCAATACCTTCTCAATATATTTCTCTTGTGACAACCATATTTTCTTGGCTTTTCTGTCACGAGAAATCTGCATGCCTAGTATTTGCTTTGCTGGCCCCATGTCCTTCATTGCAAAGGACTTGCTAAGTTCCTTCTTCAACCTATCAATCATAGACATATCTTTCCCAAGGATAAGCATGTCATCAACATATAATAAGAGAATAATGAAATTCTCACCAAACCATTTGATGTATACACAATGATCTGAAGCCGTTCTTTTGTATTCATTTTCAGCCATAAATGAATCAAACTTCTTATACCACTGCCTTGGAGCTTGCTTCAGTCCATACAAGCTCTTTCTCAATCTGCAGACAAGATTCTCTTTACCTATGACTTCGAATCCTTATGGTTGCTCCATATACATTTCCTCTTCTAAGTCACCATGGAGGAAAGCTGTCTTCACATCTAGCTGCTCAACCTCCAAGTCCAGGCTAGCAGCAAAACCTAGAGCAACACGAATAGAAGACATTTTTACAACGGGAGAAAAAATTTCTTCAAAGTCAATACCTTACTTTTGACCAAAGCCTTTTACAACTAATCTGGCCTTGTATTTTGGTTGAGAACATTGCTCCTGAGTCTTCAATTTGAAAACACATTTGTTCTTCAATGCCTTTCTTCCTTTTGGTAGTTGTACCAAATCATAGGTGTGGTTCTTCTGTAGAGCATCCATCTCTTCCTGCATAGCTTCTAACCACTCATTCTTCTGCTCACTTTGCATTGCTTCTTGGTAACACTCCGGTTCACCTGCTTCAGTAAGCATTACATACTCATCTGTAGGATACCTTTTGGAAGGCTGATGTTCTCTGGAAGATCTTCTCAGCTGAGGTTCTATAGGAGGTTGCTCCTCATCTACTTCCTGCTCTACATGTTCTGCAGGTAAGTCAGCATCTACCTCTGTATCATCTTCCTGCTGATCTCCCCCATCACTCTGACATACTGGAGGGGAAATTGGATCACAATCTGCTAAGCCTTCTTCAGAAGCCTTGGCTGGTACCTTTTTATTGAAATCTTCAAAGGTTTGATTTTCAAAGAAAATCACATCTCTGCTTCTGAATACTTTCTACTTTACTGGATCCCAAAGTCTGTAACCAAATTCATCACGTGAGTACCCAAGAAAAATACATTCTTTTGTCTTACCATCCAATTTGGACCTTTCAATGTCTGGGACATGTGCAAATGCACGGCAACCAAACACTCTCAAGTGCTTGTAGAAGACATCTTTTCCTGACCATACGTGTTCAGCGACATCACCATCTAGAGCTGTACAGGGTGACAAGTTGATAACATCAACTGCAGTCCTCAATGCCTCATCCCAAAATCTTTTGGGTAGCTTGACTTGTGAAAGCATACATCTGATCTTTTCCATGATGGTGCGGTTCATCCTCTCTGCAATTACATTGTGCTGAGGTGTACCAAGAACTGTCATGTCATGCTGAATGCCCTGTGACCTACAATAAGCATTAAATGACCATGTAAACTCACCACCATTATCTGACCTTATGCATTTCAGCTGTCTTTCTGTCGCCCTTTCAACCGTGGCATGAAACTCCTTGAAAATATCAATAACATGATCTTTAGTCTTCAAAGCATAAGTCCAAACTTTCCTTAAAAAATCATCTATAAAGGTGACAAAATAAAGTGCACCACTGATATCTGGAACATTAACTGATCCACCATGAGTTTTTGTTTTTAAAGGTCCACATACATCTGTATAGACACGATCCAAGGCATGCATCTTTCTAGACAATACAGGACTAGTAAAGAAAACTCTATGTTATTTTCTAGCCAAACAATCAATACATGAGTTTAGATGTGTACCTCTGAAGTCTGGTAAGACTTCTTTCTTGGAAAGAACTTGCAATCCCTTCTCGCTCATGTGTCCCAGTCTCCTATGCCACAACTCCATACTGGAATCTTTCTCAGTGGCATTCAACTGATCGCCACAAGCTTGAATCTGCAACCTGTATAAGGTATGACATTTCTTCCCAGTAGCAACAACAAGAGAACCCTTGCTAAGCTTCCATTTACCCTTGTGAAATATGCTATCATAGTCTTCATCATCTAACTTTCCAACTGAAATTAAATTCAGCTTCAAATCAACCACATGTCTCACATCCTTAAGTACCATCTTGCAACTAAGATTGGTCTTTATATGAATGTCACCCATACCAATGATGTCTACCATCCCATGGTTGCCCATCTTGACGACACCAAAGTTTCCAACCTTGTAGGTGGCAAAGAACTCCCTCCGTGGTGTAGCATGGTAAGAAGCACCTGTATCAATTATCCACTCGAGGTCCTGGCATACGCAAGAAAAAATATCATCAGAAGTAGACAAAATCAGATAATCATCATCTTGTGCTGTAGCTGTGACAATATCTTTTGACTCTGCATTCTCTACTTCTTTTCCGTTTTTCTTGTTCTTCTTTGGTTGCTTACACTGATTCTTGAAATGCCCTTTTTCTCCACAGTTGTAGCAAGTAACGTCCATTCTTGGCCCTTGACTTACTTCTGCTCTTCTGTGAATTTCCTCTCCCTCTGGACTTTGACCTTCCCCTATTCTCTGAGACGAGTGCATGTGAATAACTGTAAGAAATTCCTGAATTCTTTCTTCTCAACTCTTCATTCAACAAACTGCTTGTTACTTGACTCATGGAGACAACTCCATCTGGTGCAGAATTGCTGAGAGAGACCACCAGTGTCTCCCAGTTTTCTGGCAACGAACTGAGAAGTAACAATGTCAGCAACTCATCATCAAGAGACATCTTCATAGAGGATAACTGGTTAGTAATACTCTGCATTTCATTCAAATGCTCAGCAATAGAAGTGCCCTCTTTAAACTTTAAATTGACAATTTTTCTAATCAGGAAATCCTTATTTCTAGCTATTTTTCTTTCATAAAGACCCTCCAACTTTTTCCATAGAGAGTGTGCATAACTCTCAGTGGAGACATGATGAAAAACACTATCATCAAGCCATTGTCGAATAAACCCGACAGTTTTCCGATCTAACATTTTCCAGTCATCGGGTGACGTTGTTGCGGGCTTTCCACTATCTCCTTTCAATGGACCATATAGATCCTTGCAATACAAGAGATCCTCCATTCTTGGTTTCCATATCATCTAGTTGTTTCCGTTTAAACTAATCATGCGGGATGAGTTACCGGCCTCAATGTTCATACACAAATAATCAAAACTGATCTAAACAACCTGTAGGTGGCTCTGATACCAGTTGATGGGAAAAAATCCCAATGCTATGTGTACTAACAAATCTTGAAACCGTATAACGCAACGGAAAATTTTAATCGGAACAACACATCTATATAGAACACCAGATTTACGTGGAAAACCCCTCCAATGCGAAGGGGAAAAACCACGGGCAAGCCACAGGAGAAAACTTCACTATGAAAAATAATGAAAGTACAAATAACTCAAATCTCTTGCCATGACTTAAGTTCGATTACAAGAGAACAACTGAGATTCAAACAAAACTGAACTCTCCTACTCGATCACTGCAGAACACACTGCAAACCTGATCTTCGCTGTAGTGAGAAATCTGTTCAGCTGATGAAGATATCCTCTTTCTCTTCTTCTTCTCCTATAGCATCACCATCTTCCCGGAGCTACATTAACCCCTTTGCTTCACCCTTGATGGCCTCTTAGATCTCCCCTTGCAACTTAGGTTTTAGATCCCAATAAGATATTTTATACATCTATGATGGTCAAGGGACAACCCAGGGATCAGATCCACCAAACCTGTCAAATCCCATGACTTTTGGGATTAAATAAACCAACTAAAAGATCTGATTTCGGACATGGAACAAGAAGTCAAAGATGACTGCCTCGGGGCTGGCGGTCGACCGGACCTACAATGGCGGTCGACCGGAAATTCTCAGTCTGATACCTTTTACTCCCTGGGAAAACCGGTCGACCTGAAGATGCTCGGCGGTCGACCGGTTCCTGTCGACCGGAAATGCCCGGCCGGTCGACCGGTGGGCTGAATGCCCAACAAAACCCTCGGCAGCGAGGCCGCAGGCGAGCTCGGTGACGGTTCGGCTGCCGACGGTCTTCAGCTGTTCCATGAAGTGGTGGTGATCAATGGTGGCTCGGGCGTTGTCGTCGTCGTACTCGTACTCGCCAATGGAGTAGGGCGAGTGGCACAGGAGGGGCGGCGCCTCGGAGTTGGATGGGGGAGCAGAAGGAGGGGGAGGGGAGACGTGCATGAGGCGGTGGGCGGAGACGGCGGTGGAGAAGGTGACGCGGGCGCCGAGGCGGGTGAGGCGCTTGGCCAGCTGCAGGGTGGGGTTGACGTGGCCCTGCGCCGGGAAGGACACCACCAGGAAGTGAGGGGGGTCCTGCTGCGGCTGGCCCTCCATTGGCGGGTGCAGAGAACGGTGTTGTGTCGTTGGATTCGCTTTGACGACGCCGCGCTGCAGATCGGGTAGTGACGTCGCTGGCACCTTGGCCAACTGTACACAATTAATAGAGAGTGGGGAAGTGGGGTGGTAGGCGGGGAGCTGGTGGCGTTTGTCACCTTTTCCCACGTGGTAAATATTTAGTTGAGATTAATATATATATATATATATATATATATATTCATGTAAAATTTAATTTTATCAAATATATCTCTCATCTAAATATATTATTACGAAAATTCTTAATTTAGAGAGAAATATTATGATTTTATCCCTATAATTTATTACGGTCGACGGAAGATGAATATTCGGTAGAATATGTCATCTACTATTAAGAAATGTCTAAAACACACACACACACACACTGAGAGAGAGAGAGCCGCTGCCAACGTTCCCTCCCCCCTCTCCCCCTTCCTCTTACCGTCGACACCCCCACCACACTATGCAGAGATATATACATGTAAAAATTTCTATTTATTTTTAATCAGAATATTTACAAATGTCCATTATTTGTCTCTAAGGACGAAATTTTTTCACACAAAAATGTTAAGTTCATCTTATTCATCGGACTTGTGAGTTTAATTAAGTCGCACACAATACTAGCGGAAATATTGAACTCATGACCCCTCATTGTGAGAGAGATGTATACATCGTTGATCGATGACTCTTTAGTGAAACAAGTAATACTCGAACAAATAATACTTGGCATTTCACAGGTGGATGTTATTGAACCGGTAAACATAGCCGTGAGATGAATCTCGGTGTCTTCAAGAGATATCGTCCTCGGAACGAAGATAAGATATTATCTTTGTAAAATAACTCTCTTACGTTGAGAGGTGAAGATCAATCTTATGATATCTTGATTGCTTGAATTCCAAAATATAAAAGTAACAGTTGATTCCTGAAGTGAGATGGCAAACAATGAAAATGGACAAGGGTTAACTAAAGCTATCACCCACCAGACAACCCACCAATGGAATGTTCACTCCAAGCTTGTCTTGAAGTAAATGGAGGCTTCTCCAGATGCCCATGCAATAATATAGATGAGGCTGTACCGTGATGGTATTTGAGGTGAGTCAGATTCTTCTCTTGCCTAGTTCTTTTTATGCCTTCTTCTTATATCTCTGTCAGCGCTTATCTAATTCCAAGATACAGTTAGATACACACTTTAATCTGTGCACAGTTACCTCATTGGTCTTCTTTTATCCTTCCACATGCATACCAAATTTTAAGGGACCAAACTCAAGAAAAAAAGAGTACAGAGATCACTTGGGCATGTGGCAGGTGTTCTTAATTGCTAACCCACATGAATGGTGGGACAACAGGCACCTGCAGATGCATACCAGTCTAATTAACCTGTTTTAAAGCATGGGTTGATTAAAAACAGGGAGCAGGTGCAAAATTTCGGATGATGCCCACTCTCACATGTTCAATTTTTTTTACTATTTGAGATTTTTCATCCTGCTAGTTTTCAGAGTATACATACAAATGGGACTAGAATATGTTGAAAGCTGCACTGGATTAGCACATTTGATTACTAAGTAAAAATAAGGTAGAGAATATGAGAAGTGTTGCATAACACAAAATATTTTTTACAGTTAATTAGGGCCGAGCAAGCGAGCTTAAACAGTGACAAGTGGAGTTCTCGTGAGACGAGTCGAGTGTCGAGCGGAGCGTCGGAAGCTGGTCCTTATTCTGGTGTAGGGAGACAGTGTCCTCGTCCAAGGAATGAGACGAAGGGATTCAAATGGTGATGCCAGATATTGAAGCAGATCGTTCTACTGTAAAGAAAAAGTTCTTGCCCGAGATGAGGTGTTCCGAAAGAATCTTCCAATACTTAAGTTAGCAATCGGTGACAAGTGGAGTTTTCATGAGACGAGTCGAGTGTTGAGCGGAGCGTCGGATGCCGGTCCTTATTCTGGTGTAGGGAGACAGTGTCCTCGTCGAAGGAATGAGACGAAGGGATTCAAATGGTGATGCCAGATATTGAAGCAGATCGTTCTACTGTAAAGAAAAAGTTCTTGCCCGAGATGAGGTAATCCGAAAGAATCTTCCAATACTTAAGTTAGCAATCGGTGACAAGTGGAGTTTTCATGAGACGAGTCGAGTGTTGAGCGGAGCGTCGGATGCCGGTCCTTATTCTGGTGTAGGGAGACAGTGTCCTCGTCGAAGGAATGAGACGAAGGGATTCAAATGGTGATGCCAGATATTGAAGCAGATCGTTCTACTGTAAGAAAAAGTTCTTGCCCGAGATGAGGTGTTCCGAAAGAATCTTCCAATACTTAAGTTAGCAATCGGTGACAAGTGGAGTTTTCATGAGACGAGTCGAGTGTTGAGCGGAGCGTCGGATGCCGGTCCTTATTCTGGTGTAGGGAGACAGTGTCCTCGTCGAAGGAATGAGACGAAGGGATTCAAATGGTGATGCCAGATATTGAAGCAGATCGCTCTACTGTAAAGAAAAAGTTCTTGCCCGAGATGAGGTGTTCCGAAAGAATCTTCCAATACTTAAGTTAGCAATCGGTGACAAGTGGAGTTTTCATGAGACGAGTCGAGTGTTGAGCGGAGCGTCGGATGCCGGTCCTTATTCTGGTGTAGGGAGACAGTGTCCTCGTCGAAGGAATGAGACGAAGGGATTCAAATGGTGATGCCAGATATTGAAGCAGATCGTTCTACTGTAAAGAAAAAGTTCTTGCCCGAGATGAGGTTTTCCGAAAGAATCTTTCAATACTTAAGTTAGCAATCGGTGACAAGTGGAGTTTTCATGAGACGAGTCGAGTGTTGAGCGGAGCGTCGGATGCCGGTCCTTATTCTGGTGTAGGGAGACAGTGTCCTCGTCGAAGGAATGAGACGAAGGGATTCAAATGGTGATGCCAGATATTGAAGCAGATCGTCCTACTGTAAAGAAAAAGTTCTTGCCCGAGATGAGGTGTCTGAAAGAACCTTTCAATGTTTGAGTTATCAATTGGTGACAAGTGGAGTTCTCGTGAGACGAGTCGAGTGTTGAGCGGAGCGTCGGATGCCGGTTCTTATTCTGGTGTAGGGATATGGTGTCCTCGTCGAAGGAATGAGACGAAGAGATTCAAATGGTGATGCCAGATATTGAAGCAGATCGTTCTACTGTAAAGAAAAAGTTCTTGCCCGAGATGAGGTGTCCGAAAGAACCTTTCAATGTTTGAGTTATCAATCGGTGACAAGTGGAGTTTTCATGAGACGAGTCGAGTGTTGAGCGGAGCGTCGGATGCCGGTCCTTATTCTGGTGTAGGGAGACAGTGTCCTTGTCGAAGGAATGAGACGAAGGGATTCAAATGGTGATGCCAGATATTGAAGCATATCGTTCTACCGTAAAGAAAAAGTTCTTGCCCGAGATGAGGTGTCTGAAAGAACCTTCCAATGTTTGAGTTAGCAATCGGTGAAGTAGAATAGAAGTACTATGGTAGAGAGAGAGTAATTATCGGACATTTTACGACGTTGATGTACTGTACTTTTTATAGACTCCAACGTCGGAGAAGAGTGCTCAGGAGTTTTGCGATGGACATGATCGCAGACGGAATAGGAGACGGTGTTCTGAGCGGACTCCGATGTGATTATAAAAATTTAGAGAGTCCGAGTCAATTACAGAGGTGAGCAAATTTTAGAGTGAGATACAGACTGGCGACAGAATGAATGTTACATTAGATGTATTAGTCCTGGTGGGGATTCTGCGCCCGTTATCCAGCCAGATTCAGAGTTAATTATTATTCAGACTTAACATGATCGAGGTTAATGTGTTGTTAACCGCGCTTTCACTCCTTTGACTTCTACGTACTGTGGAATTTTTTAAAATCTCAAACGGCTTAAAAGTCTGAAAAGTGGACGCTTAGATTAATTAAACACACGATTGATGGTGCGGAACCTCGAATGGGTACACCCGAATGTCGGTCGACACAGGAAGTAAAGAGCTCTCACTTGCAGACCAAAGACCGTGACATCCTTTTGCGTGAACTACAGGGGAGGAATTTCGGTCCATTATGCAAAGGAAGAGAGGAGACGAGTTGGTGAAAGCCAAGGCATACGTCTTTTAACTGGTAACAAAGTTCATAAGATGAAATTTTATCTTTTCTCCAGTTTTTATGTGCACGAGACGTATCAACCTGCAATTTCTGAAAATAATTATATATTAAAATACGACGACTCGTATCGTTGGCGACGCGAATGCTCACTCCAACTCGTGTTGTCAGGAGCGGATATCATTGTGATAGATGACTCTTACAAGAAGAAGAAGAAGACGATGGGAGAGAGGAGCGTGAGAGAGATACTCGTCGGTTGAGAAAGAATCCCGAGTCGTGTCTCTCACAGAAAATCAACTCTCATCGAATACTCTCTTGAAAAGTGACTCTTGATCGAGTCCCACCCATCTGTCCAAAGAGGAGAATACGAAGAGATGCGTAAAGAATCCAAAAGATGTTAGGTCAAACAGTAAAAAATAAAAAATAAAATAATTGTAGAGAATCATTTGCACGGACGTCACGGTCACTACGATACAATATAATTTATGCGTACGTGAGAAAGAAGATACGGGTCAAAGAGTTCACTAATTTAAATAATCCGACGTGATTCATAGTCTCCTCAAAGAATATACAACAAATATAAAAGTTCTAAGAATAAGTAGATAAAAATATTTTTTATTTTTTAACGTGAGATTAATCAATATAAAAGGGGACTCAAATGCTTTAAAATTTAAATCATAGATTCCAAGAAAGGTGTCTCTTTCAATCTGCCCGAAAACACCTCCCCCTCCCCCCCGCATGCCATGGATGGTTGACGTGGAGGAGCTCGATCCGACTGGCCACTCCACGGACGTTGAGACTGCCGCAACCCCTCAGGGGACTTGATCTTCGGACATCTACGTACGTACGTACCCTTCATCGTTTCAGCACAGTACTCCCCTTGTCGTACGGTTACTAATTTATGTAAGGAATTTCATAAAACCTTCCTTTATTTTCTTAAAATTTATTAGAAGAAACTTATGGACACTAGATGATCATTTCTTCCTTTCTTTTTTCAATGGGCCCAATTGGGCATCTGTATCCCAATTCGAGAAACAACCTCTCGTCTGGATTCTGATAATTCATGCGGAGGACTGTTTTTTTTTTTGGATCTGTGTGTAGGCTCAGGGGTTAAGCCTCCTCTCCTAGTTTGATATTAAATTTTTTATTTTATTTTAAACAAAAAATATAAAATATAAAAAACATGAAAACTTATCATATCAGACCTAAAATGACTAATATGACTTTTTTGATTGAATTAAGTTTTTGACCTTTAACTCCAAGATAACTCACGCGATCCAGATATAACATACCCGCATTATCAAAATCAGTTAGGACCTTTTTGATAAGCGGATAGGGCCAATTATGCGTCCGTCACGTGTGCCTGTTCACCGGTAGCATTTAATGCATGTTTGATGATCACATGGGTAACGATAGCGAATAACATGTTTCTTTCTCATTTTGATGTCTAATTCGGGATTTTGTATTCGACCTTGAGAGGTCGAATACGTCATCCCAGTGGGATAACAACCGGACGTCTGCCTCGTCCGCTTATCAAACATGCCCTTAAAGTAGAATAATGCGAATAACTCACCCTATTGTATTCATATTCGTTTATCATATGAGCATAAGAGTGACTTTGATAATTGAATAGGATCAGATTAAGGTGAATTATTCTGCCTATCAACTCATAATCAAGTTTGATAGTAGAATTATTATATCTAAGGTTAATTAAGGTGTTAAAACCCTTATAATTATGTGATTAACTCATTCGATTTTTTCACAAGGAATGCCCTACCCGACAACAGGTAGTGTAAGTTACCAAATAAAAACTATAAAACCTTGAGTAATCGTATATGCCAGTCCACCCAGTTCAACTTATTCTAACATGTTATTGCAAAAGAATAAATAAATTACCCATCTCTCTCCCTTCTCATATTTATGCCTCATTAAACTAGCTAGATTACTAAATGTGCATCAAGGGCCCCATGGCATCAGATCTTACCCATATTCACTTTTCGCGAGACATGTACATGCGAGTAATTCATTTAAACCAATTGCGATTATATTTCAATGAAAAGCTTTCTTTCTCGTAGAAAATTACTACCTATTTCCATGGTTGGTTTATGTTTGTCTCTCTATCAACTAATTAATGTATGATTTTTTGTTTTGTACGTCACTTTCCTGCGCCATTGACGTCATCATCTCCAAAATAGACAAATCCTGTCGGATGTGCATAAAATTACAAATACTATGTATCATGATACGTTTTAATTACAAATTTATTAAAATCACGGGTAATGGTCCAACGTCGGGCAACAAAGTCAACCTCGTCACATTCAAATGACCGCTGGCCATATATAGATCCCGATTCCTTCAAGTGGACCCACCGCTAACGTTGACTCTGTGGAGGACGGCCCTCAGATTTCGATCCGACGATCCTCCTTGCCTCACGGCTTCCCGTCCCTTCTCCCTCCACGCCGCCGCGCTCCTTTGAATCCACTCCCCCTCCTCTCCCTCCCCCATCACCAGGTCTAGGCACCGCCGCAACTCCGCCGCCTCCAGCAGCCCCTCCGCGCCCGCCCCGCCCGTAAAATACGATGACTCAGACCGACGGATGATGTGAAGGTACACTCCAACTCATATTGTCGGGAGCGAACACCACTGTGACAAGAGACTCTTACAAGAAGACGAAGATGATGGGAGAGAGGAGCGCGAGAGAGATACCCGTCGAGTGAGAAAGAACTCTAAGTCGCATCTCTCACAGAAAATCGACTCTCCTCAAATATTTTCTTGGAAAGTGACACTTGACCGAGTCACACTCATCCGTCCAAAGATAAAAATCTGAAGAGACGTGTAAAGAATTTAAAAGACATGAAATAAAAGAAAAGAAAATAAAATAATTATCAAAAATTACATACACACACGTCACAATCACGGTAAGACAAGATAATTCGTGTGTGATGATACAGACCAAAGAGCTCACTAATTCAAATAACTCAACCTGATCCATACTCTTCTCAACAAATTACGTAACAAAGATAAAAGGTCTAACTAAAAATAGTTGAAAATATTTTTTATTTTTTAATATGAGATTAATCAATACAAATAGATATTTAAATTTTTTAAAATTTAAACCATAGATACTAACAAAGGTACCTCTTTCAATGTGCCCGAAAACACTCCCCCCCCGCGGCGCCACGCATAGTTGATGTGGGGGAGCTCGATGCGACTACCGATGGCGGCCACTCCACGAACATCGAGACTACCGCAACGCTTCATGGGACTTGATCTTCGGGCATCTACGTACGTACGTACGTACGTACCCTTCATCATTTCAGCACAGTACTCCCCATGTTGTACGGCTACTAATTTATGTAAGGAATTTCATAACATCTTTCTTTATTTTCTTAAAATCTATTAGAAGAAACTTATGCAGACTCGATCATTTCTTCCTTTCTTTTTTTCAGTGGGTCCAAACGGGCATCTGTATCCCAATTCGAGAAACAACCTCTGATCTGGATTCTGATAATTCATACGGAGCACTGTGTCTTTGATCTGTGTGTAGGCTCAGTTGTTAAGCCTCCTCTCCTATTTTCACATTTAATTTTTTATTCTATTTTAAATAAAAAACATAAAAACTTACCATACCTGACTTAAAATGACTAATTTGACCTTTTTGATTGAATTAAGCTTTTGACCTTTAACTTCAAGATAACTCACGCGATCCAAGGTAACGTACCCGTATTATCAAAATCATTTAAGTAGAATAACCTGAACAACTCACCCTATTGTACCATTATTTATTTATGATATGATCGTAAGAGTGACTTTGATAATTGAATAAGGTCGAATTAAGGTGAATTATTTCGTCTACTCACTCTTAATCAAGTTTCGTAATAAAATTATCATATCTGGGGTTAATTTGGGTGTTAAGGCCCTTATGATTATGTGATTAACTCGTTTCGCAGGGAATACCCTACCTGACAATAATTAGGTAGTGTAAGTTACCAAATAAAAAATCTAAAACCTTAAGTAATGGTATATCGGAGCCCATCCAGTTTAACTTATTTTAACATGTTATTATGAAAGAATAAATAAATTATCCATCTCTCTCCCTTCCTATATATATTTATATCTTTTTAAACTAGCTAGATTAATAAATGTGCATCTGGGGCCCATTGCATCAGATCTTACCCGAGGTCACTTTCCTCAAGGCACATGTTAGTTAAGGAGGGAAAAATTGACTCGGCCCATGTCCGGCCTATCTATAACAAAGTCTAATTCGACTCACGGTCCACGATGCGCCTAACAGGCCACTGCAAGTCACAGCCCGTTACGGACGGCGCAGGACGAACGGACCTCGGATGCGCCAGTATGAAGGGCCTTGGCCCAGACGCAATGACTGTCGTAGGACTCTCCGACGACTAACCGTTACCCCCACGATGCAGGTTTCGATCTTACAATGGGCGAGTACGCCCCACGAGCACCGTAAGACTCGCTTAGGGATCGACCGACTCCGGGATAATCGTCCCACAAACGGAAAACTTTTGCGCCCTTCCCTGCTAAGAGATCGGTCTTCGACACCAGGACAACCCCCTATAAAATGGACCTCAACAGAGAACAGAAGGACACGGTGAATCTCACCAACAAACGCCTACAGAGAAGCAAACTAGAGAGCTACTCATTCTGCTACCGGAGAGGTCACGACTGAGAGAGAATCCCTCATGTACGACCTTATCATCCAACGAGCACTCTCCAAGTGACCACTGGAGGCGGCGAGCATTCGTCCGGAGGCTCTACACCTCTCTCGAATCTTCTACTGCGACCTACATTCTCCTCTATCTCTCCTATTCTTCTATGTTCTCTACTTGAAATCATTGCTGACTTAACCATCAGAGGGTTGTCCCCTGGGGTAGCATGCGGGGCTCCTTCTGATGCATTTCTTTCTGGTGATTGTAGGCTTCCACGAGTGCCAGGCGGTCTTCCCGATAAATAAATAAAAAAATGTAATACGAGAACTAGAGACCAATTTTCTATCTCTACGCCAGTAATTCATTTAAACCAATTACAATTATATTTCAATGAAAAGTTTTCTTTCTCGTAGAAAATTACTACCTATTTCCATGGTTGGTTTATGTTTATCTCTCTATCAACTAATTAATGTATGAGTTTTTGTTTTGTAGGTCACTTTCCTGCGCCATTCACTTCATTATCTCCAAAATAGACAAGTCCTGTCGGATGTGCATAAAAGTCAAATATTATGTATCATGATGCGTTTCAATTACAAATTATTAAAAATAACGGATAATGGTCCAACGTCGCGTGTAACAAAGTGAACCTGATCATGTTGGCCATATATAGATCCCGATTCCTTCAAGTGGACCCACCGCTAACGTTGACCCTGTGGACGATGGCCCTCAGATTTCGATCCGACGATCCTCCTTGCCTCACGGCTTCCCGCCCCTTCTCCCGCCACGCCGCTGCGCTCCGCCGAATCCGCTCCCCGTCCTCTCCCTCCCCCATCACCAGATCCAGGCACCGCCGCAACTCCGCCGCCTCCAGCAGGCCCTCAGCGCCCGCCTCCGCCCGCACCCCCGTCCCCCACGCCGCCTCCGCCAGCCTCGCGTTGGTCGCCTGGTCCGTCCACTGCGGCAGCCCCACCGTGGGGACGCCGCACGTCAGGCTCTCCAGCATGGAGTTCCACCCGCAGTGAGTGACGAAGCACCCCACCGCCCGGTGCGACAGCACCTCCAGCTGCGAGCACCACTCCACCACCATCCCCCGCCCCTCGCCGCCCTCCGCCACTCCCTCCCGGTTCCCTCTCGCCACCCACAGGTACGGCCGCCCGCTCTCCTCCAGCGCCCGGGAGATCTCCTCCTGCTGCAGCGCCGGCAGGATCGAGAAGCTCCCGAAGGAGACGTACACCACCGACCGATCCGGCTGCGCGTCCAGCCACGCTGTGTAGCCCTCCTTGGAGTCTTGTACGCGCAGGTCGCTGCCGAAGGAGGTGTCGTGCATGTCGATGCCGTCCGTGTAGGCCGAAGGTAGGGCGGGCCCCACCGGGACGAGCTCGATCGGGCCTGCCGCCAGGAGCTGGCCGCGCTCCAAATCCTCGAAGGTGTTTACCAGGACCCTCAGCTTGGACGCCTTCCCTTCGCGGGTCTGGCAGTCAAGGGACCGGAAGAGCTCCTCCACCTCGAGGAAGAAGACGCCATCGTCCGGGGATTTGGAGAGGAGGAGGGAAGGGAGGTCGCGGACGCGGAGGGCCGGCAGTCCCGGCAGTTCCACCGGGAAGAAGGGCTCTTCCCGGTGGGAGGCGATGAGGTCGGCGTACCCGTGGAAGTAGTGGTAGTAGACGCCGAAGAGGGCGGCGGGCTGGATCCAGTAGAGCACCGAGGGGACGCCGAGCACGCGCGCGACGTCGGCAGCCCAGGGGACCAGGAAGTTGTAGACGACGCAGGTGACGGGGAAACCCTCGGCAGCGAGGCCGCGGGCGAGCTCGGTGACGGTCCGGCTGCCGACGGTCTTCAGCTGGTCCATGAAGTGGTGGTGATCAATGGTGGCCCAGGCGGCCCCGTCGTCGTACTTGCCAATGGAGTAGGGCGAGTGGCGCAGGAGGGGCGCCGCCTCGGATTGGGGAGGAGGAGGAGGCGGAGGGGAGATGTGCATGCGGCGGTGGGCGGAGACGGAGGTGGAGAAGGTGACGCGGGAGCCGAGGCGGGCGAGGCGCTTGGCCAGCTGCAGGGTGGGGTTGACGTGGCCCTGCGCTGGGAAGGACACCACCAGGAAGTGGGGGCTGTGCTGCGGCGGCGCCTGTTGTTGGCCCTCCATCGGCGCCGGGTGGTGGGTCGTCCTCGACGGCCCAGGGAAGTCGTGTGTTGTTGGATCGGCTCGGAAGATGCCGGGCTGCTGAGTGGTGTTTGGAAATGAAACAGAGAGAACAGAGAACTAGGGATGCGCTGGAGAAGAAGAAGGAATGTCTCCCGCACTGCGGACGGACGTCAACGATGTGTGTGTCTATATATATATATATATATATATATATATATATATATATATATATATATATATATATATATATGTATGTATTGGACTGGTTAACAATACCCGTTCTATATTTACACCATATAAACAATCTCCATGAGATGACAGATTGCTCAAGGTCTGTTATGTTATGCAGGGATCTGTTCTGAACTGTGCCACTATAAATAACCTGGTTTGGGCGGCTTTCGGAATCTTTATCGTTTGGCTGGGACTCGCTTTCCCACGATGCTTCGATACGCTCCCGCAAGCTTACACGTGGAGTATAAAACGTTGAACTTGTCATGAAGCCAGCTGACTAAGGAAGTCATTTTCAACCTTTCTTTCACGTCTCCTAGGTTAAGGCTGCGTTTGGTTAGGCTTTTGGTACGAGATTTTAAAATTTTAATGATTAAAATCCTGACATTTACATAAGTCGAACCAAATGCACCCGAACTCTTCGCTTTTGTGCCCAAGTGATTTTTGGTAAGAAACAACAAATTTATTGGAGGCCACGCACAAAATGATAGTCCATGCACAAATTTATTGGAGGCTTTTGGAGCGTGTCTAAGTTGGCTCGTCTTTATGTGGAGTGGATCGTGCCGTTGCATGGGGTTCCCATTTCGATCGTGTCGGATCGGGATCCGCGCTTCACTTCTGGATTCTGGAGGAGTTTTCAGCGAGCTCTTGGCACGGAGTTGGCATTTAGCTCGGCGTATCATCCTCAGTGAGATGGTCAGTCTGAGAGGACCATTCAGACTTTGAAGGACATGCTGAGATCCTGCTGCCTGGAGTGGCAGGGGAGTTGGATTCATCACCTACCGTTGGTGGAGTTTACCTATAACAACAGCTATCATTCGAGCATCGGCATGGCTCCTTATGAGGCATTGTATGGGCGTCCTTGTCGGACTCCACTTGATTGGTTTGAGGTGGGTGAGCGTGTTTTGACGGGACCTGAATTGGTGCAGCAATGCGTGGATGTTGTGCACCTGGTTCGTCAGACCATGTTGGCGGCCCAGATTCGGCAGAAGAGCTATGCTGACTGTAGGAGGCGGCCTCTCGAGTTCGCCGTGGGCGATCATGTGTTCTTGAGAGTTTCTCCGATGAAGGGGTGATGCGTTTTGGACGGCGTGGGAAGCTGAGTCCCCGCTATATTGGTCCTTTCGCGATTGTGGAGCGCATCGGTGAGGTTGCTTACCGATTGCAGTTACCTCCTGAGTTGGCGTCGGTGCATGACGTGTTCCACGTCTCGATGTTGCGGAAGTATATGCCCGATGACTCTCATGTGCTCGAGTTTTCCGTTTGGCCTGAGGTGACTCCAGATCTTTCTCTCCCAGAGTTTCCGATCCGCGTGGAGGATGGCGAGAGCGGCGCCTGCGGATCAAGGTTATTCCCTTGGTAAAGGTCGTGTGGCAACGACACTCTGGTGGTGAGGCTTCGTGGGAACGTGAGGACGAGATGCGTCAGCAGTTCCCGTATCTGTTTGAGTGAGTCTTCCTCTTCTTTCCCCTTTTGTTGTTCTCAATTTCGAGGACGAAATTCCTTAAGGGGGAAGGGGGAAGGGTTGTAATATCCCGGACCTTTCAGATCCTTTCTTCGTGGGTCCCGGATTTGGTTTTCGGAGTGTCCGACTCTGTTGTGTCTGAAATTTCGTTTCGGACATCTTTCGTGTTTGGATCGGCGCGATTCGGAGTTGTTTCGGAGGCCCGGAGGCGTTCCGCGGCTTTTTCGTGTGTATTTTTTGATTTCCGGTGTGTGTTTCGGCTTTTACTTCGGAAGCTCGCTGCGGGTGAACCGGGCCGTTCACCTGGGCACGAGTGGTACCGTTGCGATCGGTGCGTTCCGAGGATCGCGGGGGTGTAATTTTCTATTTTTTGGAATTTCTAGATTTTCTATAAAACCCCCCTATTTTCTCTCTCTCCCCCACCTTCTTCTTCTTCTTCTTCTTCCTCCTTCCTCCTCCACCGTAACCCTCCCTCTCTCCCTCTCTTCCTCCCAGTTGACCGCGGCGGACCCCTCTCCGGCTGTTGACAGCGGCGGGGCGACGGGGCGGCGACGTGGACGGCGGTGAGGCGATCGTGGGGGCGTGCGGCGAGCGTGGGAAGCGTGAGGAGGCGGGGTTTCCAAAGGTATTTTTCACGATTCACGAACGATCCGGCTGAGCATTCGCTCCATTGAGGTAGGGTGACGTTCCTTAGCCTCTTGCCGTTCATTTCCGTGGTTTGTAGGCCGCGGGGAGGCCGAGAGGGGCTTGATTGAGCGGGTTTGGGGTTTTCCATGATTTGGGGAGAGCTCACCCGATCTATGGTTTTAGCCCGCGATTTCACGTTTGGATGGCTTAGATGCATGCTAGGGGTCCCCAAGGGTCTTCCCCTTTGTTTTCCCCCTCTCCTATGGAGGTATGGGGGCGTGGTTGGAGTTTTTGGGCGTTTCCGCCGTTTTCGCCGTCGGGTGCATGTGACGGTCCTTCCAAGGACCGTTACATGATGTAACGCGCCTGGGAGGGGCCGTTACTTGCCCTTTAGTTAGCCTTTGGGGGTGGGGCTGTAACGGCCTCACGATAGACCGCCGTTTGCATGTGACGCGCCAGGGTTGGGCCGTCAGGGACTTTCCGACCGTTGGTTTTTGATCGTTGGGGGTCTGCGCGAGTAACGCGCCTTGGCAAGCGTGTTACATCCGTGTAACGCGCTGGGGCGAGCGCGTTACTTCCTGGGTTATACCAGGTGTGAGGGGTGCGTGTAACGCGCCAGGGCAGACGTGTTACATCCGTGTAACGCGTTGAGCCAGGCGCGTTGCATTCGTGTAACGCGCGGGGGCAAGCGCGTTGCTTCTCGGCACGTGTAGCGCGCCAGGGCAGGCGCGTCGCTTTCGAGTAACGCACTGGCCCAGGCGCGTTACTTTCGTGTAACGCGCTGGACCAGACGCGTTACTCCCCACGCTCCTCAGGCCGTGTGACGGTTTGCGTTGGACCGTCGGGTGCGTGTGACGGTCTCGTCTAGACCGTCACAGCCGTGTGACGGCCCTAGGGTGGACCGTCACATGCCTGGTTGCCCCATGAGGGTGGCAACCCCGTTTTTACTCCGACTGTGGCCACCGTGCGACGGGGCTGGTGCGTGGGGTGATTCCCACACGTTGTCGGATTCGAACGTTATTTTCCGTTGACTCGAGAGTCTACTCCTTTGTGACCTTCCACTAGTCGTAACCTATCAGTACGCGTGTGCTGGTCGCACCAGGGAGTGGTGTACGGGCTTACCCTGAGGACGGTTTTAGACTGGTTACCGTAGGGCCCCTCGTCACATCAGAGTCCAGTGCCAGGGGAAAACCGGTCAGAGGGTCAGACCTAGGATGCGTGGTCTGTGTGTGCACACGTGGTTGGGGACAGTGGACGCACGTCGACGGGCGTGACCCCAGCTAGTCACTTGTTGTGGTTACTTGTACGGTGTTCGCGTCTCTGGTAGGAGCTACCACGCCAGGCGGTTCACCTGCGGCGCGGCGTAAGACGTCAGGGGACGCCACCGGCTATGTTTCTAGTGGGTGGTACTCCTGTCGAGTACGGAGTGGCAGTCTGTCAGTCGTGTGTTTCTGACCTTCGGATTTTGTCGGGTTGGCCGTTGAGCTTCGGTCTTCTTACCGTGGCACGGGTGTCGGTTTACGTGTCATGGGACCTTTGTTTTGTAGAGTACAGGGCTTTCTTTTCCGAGGTACTCTCCTACCGCTAGTGTAGTAGTTTCTCGTTTTACGAGGTAGGGTTCGAGTTATCCCTACTGAGTCTTGTTCCGAGACTCATTCCCTGCGTGTTTTCACCGTGTTTCAGGTGAGACGTCGCCCCGGGAGAGCGCGTCTGGGGTGCAACGTGGTGCGGGTACCCAGAGGTAGTGCCAGAGGTCAGAGCCGGGGTATGCCACGTGCAACTGTACTTTTTTTCCTTGTCACTGTACTAGTCGTGGACTATTGTTATTGTTGTTAATTTCTATTGTGGACCATGTAAAATGTTAATTTATTTCCTGCTTAATATTATAACTGTTTAATTTCTATAATTATTTGGGATACTTGTGTAGTCTCCACACCATCCTTTTAACCCTTCCGAGTCTTCGGGCTCGTGGGTGGCGGTGCGAGTCTCGGGTTATCGGGTCTTCCCGGTAATCGGATTCTCGGGTCGTTACAGATTCCAAATCGAATTCCAAAATGTTATTATCAAGTAGAACATCACGTAAACAATATTTTGTCAAGAAAAAAATTTTAAGAACGGCACTAACTAAAAATGAAAAAACAAAGGTACAAGATCCATAGAAACTTACAACTATGAGTTTTCCCTTATTTCCTGGCCTCCGCGCTATCTTAATAGCAGCAGTTGCAACAGCCCCAGGTGATAACGATTGAACAAAAAATAGAAGGGAGTTCTACATTTATCAAACAAACATAAAGCGTCACACGGGAAAAAATGTGGATCACAATCAGTTGAACATTCAAATTCTACTAAGCCAGTAGATGATGGAAGGTCGAGGCTGTTACAAGATGAATTCCCCCAAAAACTTGACTTTCAAAATAAATGAATCTACAATGTCAAAGGGGATATCACGGCCTTCTCTATATTTCCTCTGATTCTTGTCCTGACATATTGCCCACAGCATTAGCTAGAAAGGCCATTCTTCTTCTCCTACCTGGGATAAACAGCTTCTCACCATCACATGAGCTCATGGACGTCCTGAAGTTTTGCCAAAGAAATCCCAAAGTTCTGCAAACACAAATTCAGGTCTGACAACATACAGATTCTTCTTATATATTTCATCTCATTCTTCATCATGCTTCTAGAATCCAACAATTGAATCCTAATCTAGATCTGCTGGCATTTATGACCGACCTTGATTATGTGATTTTCCCCACATTTTGAAATGATTCACTTCCTTGATGATAAATTATATGTTATTTTAAGTCCTAGATAGGCTAGATTTTTGCTGTTGTCAAACAGTAAATATCTTGGATGATAACAGGTTCTATGAAGTCATTAGAAAAATAAAAGTTTATGTTGCATGTATAGAGCATCAGGCATGTTTGATCTTCTTTTTTTTTTGAAAGTGGGTAATACCACTGTTTATATTAAATGAAAAGAAGTGTACAAGTATAACAAAGCTCCTAATAAGAGACTCTACACAAAAGACACACCAAGGTGGTATGGGGCCGTATACCCTCCCAACAAAGTAAAAGGAGGTGAATTAAGGGTGCTTACATTACAAATCACTTTTGCCCATTCCATAGCAGTAGTATAAATGAAAGAAATAAGAGTCTTCTGTTGTAGCCTCATGTTTGATCTTATGGCTTCAGGTCTATGGTTTAGGGTTTTGTCCAAGTCTTATGTGATTCTCACTTTAGTAAATGGGACCTTTTGAATTGCATGCCTGCTTGGTTCAAGAAGATTTCATGCTATGGTCTCCTTTGTGTCCGCTAGGTTGGTAATTGTTAGTCATCCATGAGGAATAAGTTTTCTATTCGCCTTGTCCATTTTATAGATATAGGACGATGTAAACACCAGAAGGTGAACCTTCCATTAAATAGCTGTAAAGGGTGGTGATTCCTTGTTGGTTGATAGGAAATCATGTGATTCATTCTTTGTATTGGGTGCATTTTGAAATGACATGAAATTGATTAGATTAGTAAATTGTCTGTGATTAGCCTCAGTAACTTGCAAGGTCTGGTTTTTATGAAATTGGGTTCAGGCATGGAAAAAAGGCTTGCTGGTTGCTGTAGATTTTTCTTCCCTAATCCAATACATAGATCTGAAACTTACTTCTTTATTGTATTAAATTATTGAAAATATAATATTTGGCTGAAAAATCTCAGAAAGGTGCTATGATATAGGCCATTGTGATGTTAGTGCCTTAAATAGGTCATGTGATGATCTTACTAAAAAATTATTTCAAACTATCATAATTTATTTCTTTTCTTTCCTCATCCCTGTTGGGTGAAATGAGGCCAATCTTTCACAGACAGCGTGGTATGTGATGCCAGGTCAACCTGACGTAGCCTGTTCTTTTTTTCCTATATATATATATATATACATATATATATATATGTACATATATATATATATATAGTCGAGGGTTAGAAAAGATAATATCATCACCCATTCTTCACGAGGTATCAGGTATGTGATGCAAACTGAATGAGTGAATTAACAAACCAATATAGTGATCCATCCTGAATGCTTTTGGGTTCGTGTTATTTTCTGCTGACTTGACCCCATTACATTGGTACGTATGATTCTTACCTGCTTACATAATGTATTATTTCTGGTTTGAAAGGAGATGGACCATCTTTATTCTTTTAGGTTCTGGTAATTTAAGGGTGACAGTCATTGTTGTGGTTGGGGCTTTTAATTTGAGTATGGATTTGTATGGTGGAAGGTAACGTCTTGCAGTTCTGGATGCTTAGATTTAAATAAAGTATATTCATGTTGAAAATATGAAATTCTACACCATGAAAATGTCCGGATGATATTGCTCCAATTTTGCATGCCTCACTAGCTACTCTCCTTTCATGAAACATGGGGCAGTATATAAATTTGTTGTTATGGTAAGAGGAGAGTATTAGAGGACATTATGCTTGAGAGTGTCAACTGACTTAGCATTGAATGTTGTCTTTTCCCATGGAAGGCTTTCAAATTTAACATTGAAAGTTTTTTTGGTAGATTTAAACTCTCAATTATAGTTGTCGACTATAGTTGTCAAGACGATAAGATAAACTTGGGTCCCCAGGTGCGCGCCTAGGTGGCAAGTTCATGAGATAGAGAGAGAGAGAGAGAGAGGCTACTGCCTGTGTCGGTGAGTCTATGTGTGTGTGTGCGCGCGTGCGTGCAGTGGCCAATCATCAGGGTAAAAAATAGAGCAGGAGAAAGGCATGACATCAAGAGAACATGTAGCAGGCAGAGGCACCAACAATACCAGAAGAAATATGACAAGACCCAATAATTGAAATATATTTACTACAATATGCATGCATGTTTCTAAAGCAGTACGTAGTCAATCATCAATTGTCTGTTCATTAATCGTTAGTATCTCAACATATATATATATAGAGTTAAAGAGAACTCATTGAGAAGATATATTCCTCCATGCATGCCCTAGGTCAGTTGCCGAAGTGCATCCACGAAGTGACACAAAGTCTCACATACGTAGTAACAAGAATCTCAAGAGGAATGGACAGTGTTGTGGAGGAGGAGCAAGGGAATAGCCGAATAGAGGCGCATGCAACTGTGATTATTTCCAGAGGCAATTAAGAAAACATCAAATTAACATCAAGATAGGTAGGTTTGTCTGGATCTATGGGGCCGTATACCCTCCCAACAAAGTAAAAGGAGGTGAATTAAGGGTGCTTACATTACAAATCACTTTTGCCCATTCCATAGCAGTAGTATAAATGAAAGAAATAAGAGTCTTCTGTTGTAGCCTCATGTTTGATCTTATGGCTTCAGGTCTATGTTTGATCTTATGGCATCAGTCTATGTTTGATCTTATGGCTTCAGGTCTATTAGAAATTTTGTTTCATGAACTCCAGTACATGTGTAATTTATTTCAAAAATGTTTCCTGCTCTATTTGTAAAGCTTGACATGGGAAAAAATGTGGATCACAATCAGCTGAACATCCAAATTCTACTGAGCCAGTAGATGATGGAAGGTCGAGGCTGTGACAAGATGAATTCCCCCCAAAACTTGACTTTCAAAATAAATGAATCTACAATGCCAAAGGGGATATCACAGTCTTCTCTATATATTTCATCTGATTCTTGTCATGACATATATATTGCCCACAGCATTAGCTAGAAAGACCATTCTTCTTCTCCTTCCTGGGATAAGCAGCTTCTCACTGTCGCATGAGCTCATGGACGTCTTGAAGTTTTGCCAAAGAAACCCCAAAGTTCTGCAAACACAAATTCATGTATGACAACATACAGATTCTTCTTATATATTTCATCTCATTCTTCATCATGTTTCTAGAATCCAACAATTGAATCCTAATCCATATCTGCTGGCATTTATGACCGACCTTGATTATGTGATTTTCCCCACATTTTGAAATGATTCACTTCCTTGATGATAAATTGTCTGCTATTTTAAGTCCTAAATAGGCTAGATTTTTGCTGTTGTTATACTGTAAACATCCTGCATGATAACATATTCTATGATGTCATTAGGAAAATAAAAGTCTGTTGCATGTATGGCGCATCGGGCATGTTTGATTTTTTTTTGTTTGAAAGTGGGTAATACCACTGTTTGTATTAAATGAAAAGAAGTGTACAAGTATAACAAAGCTCCCAATAAGAGACCCTATACAAAAGACACACCAAAGTGGTGTGGGGCCGTATACCCTCCCAACAAAGTAAAAGGAGGTGATTTAAGGGTGCTTACATTACAAATCACTTTTACCCATTCCATAGCAGTAGTATAAATGAAAGAAATAAGAGTCTTCTGTTGTATTATGGCTTCAGGTCTATGGTTTAGGGTTTTGTCCAAGTCTTATGTGATTCTCACTTTAGTAAATGGGACCTTTTGAATTGCATGCCTGCTTGGTTCAAGAAGATTCCATGCTATGGTCTCCTTTGTGTCCGCTAGGTTGGTAATTGTTAGTCATCCACGAGGAATAAGTTTTCTATTATATTCGCCTTGTCCATTTTATAGATATAGGAAGATGTAAACACCAGAAGGTGAACCTTCCATTAAATAGCTGTAAAGTGATTCCTTGTTGGTTGATAGGAAATCATGTGATTCATTCTTTGTATTGGGTGCATTTTGAAATGACATGAAATCGATTAGATTAGTAAATTGTCTGTGATTAGCCTCAGTAACTTGCAAGGTCTGGTTTTTATGAAATTGGGTTCAGGCATGGAAAAAAGGCTTGCTGGTTGCTGTAGATTTTTCTTCCCTAATCCAATACAAAGATCTGAAACTTACTTCTTTATTGTATTAAATTATTGAAAATATAATATTTGGCTGAAAAATCTCAGAAAGGTGCTATGATATAGGCCATTGTGATGTTAGTGCCTTAAATAGGTCATGTGATGATCTTACTAAAAAATTATTTCAAACTATCATAACTTATTTCTTTTCTTTCCTCATCCCTGTTGGGTGAAATGAGGCCAATCTTTCACACAGACAGCGTGGTATGTGATGCCAGGTCAACCTGACCTAGCCTGTTCTTTTTTTCCTATATATATATATACCTATATATATATACCTATACATATATATATAGTCGAGGGTTAGAAAAGATAATATCATCACCCATTCTTCACGAGGTATCAGGTATGTGATGCAAACTGAATGAGTGAATTAACAAACCAATATAATGATCCATCCTGAATGCTTTTGTGTTCGTGTTATTTTCTGCTGATATGACCCCATTACATTGGTACGTATGATTCTTACCTGCTTACATAATGTATTATTTCTGGTTTGAAAGGAGATGGACCATCTTTATTCTTTTAGGTTATGGTAATTTAAACCGTCATTGTTGTGGTTGGGGCTTTTAATTTGAGTATGGATTTGTATGGTGGAAGGTAACGTCTTGCAGTTCTGGATGCTTAGATTTAAATAAAGTATATTCATGTTGAAAATATGAAATTCTACACCATGAAAATGTCCGGATGATATTGCTCCAATTTTGCATGCCTCACTGGCTACTCTCCTTTCATGAAACATGGGGCAGTACATAAATTTGTTGTTATGGTAAGAGGAGAGTATTAGAGGACATTATGCTTGAGAGTGTCAAGTGACTTAGCATTGAATGTTGTCTTTTCTCATGGAAGGCTTTCAAATTTAACATTGAAAGTTTTTTTTGGTAGATTTAAACTCTCAATTATAGTTGTCGACTATAGTTGTCAAGACGACAAGAAAAACTTGAGTCCCCCAGGCACCTAAGCACGTAGGAGGCGCGCGCCTAGGTGGCAAGTTCATGAGAGAGAGAGAAAAAGAGAGAGAAAGACAGAGAGAGAGAGAGGCTATTGCCTGTGTCAGTGAGTCTGTGTGTGTGTGTGCGTGCGTGCAATGGCCAATCATCAGGGTAAAAAATAGAACAGGAGAAAGACATGACATCAAGAGAACATGTAGCAGGCAGAGGCACCAACAATACCAGAAGAAATATGACAAGACCCAATAATTGAAATATATATACTACAATATGCATGCATGTTTCTAAAGCAGTACGTAGCCAATCATCAGTTGTCTGTTCATTAATCGTTACTATCTCAACATATATAGAGTTAAAGAGAACTCATTGAGAAGATATATTCCTCCATGCATGCCCTAGGTCAGTTGCCGAAGTGCATCCACGAAGTGACACAAAGTCTCACATACGTAGTAACAAGAATCTCAAGAGGAATGGACAGTGTTGTGGAGGAGGAGCAAGGGAATAGCCGAATAGAGGCTCATGCAACTGTGATTATTTCCAGAGGCAATTAAGAGAACAACAAATTAACATCAAGAAAGGTAGGTAGATGTGTCAGGACCTCTGAACGTCGTACCAGACCCATTCTACGGGGACGTGGAAGACAACAAACTTGGAAGGACCCATAGCCCAGCAATCTTGTGTGCCAGACTGTGCGGAAGATCGGATGTTAAATCATTCATCTTGCACTTGAGGGGCTTTCTCGGAATCGGGTCCCAAAGGTGGATGCGATCCTTGCAGCTCCTTCCCCACTTCGCATGGTTGTCCACAAATAACGCATCCGTCCAGTAACCCATAAATAGAGCCCGGCCCCCAAAGTCTTGCGCCCTCACAAACTTGCAGCTCGAGGCGTCGAACCTGAAGAGAGCGAAGTAACGGACACTAAGCCTCCATAGAACTGAGAACCCGAAGAGTTCGTCCCTGGACTCAACCAGGGAGAACTTCGGACGGTGTATAGTTCCTAGGGGCAAGGGCCTGTCGACGGGCCTGTCGACGTGCATGATAGTCAATGTCGGATCATGAGTGCGGGTGAAAACAAACGACGCGAGCCCCATTATTTTGAGCCAGACATAGACCTTCCCTCCGACGACGGCGACACTGCGCACCCAGTCGATGCGGTAGTCCCCCTCGTCATCCTGGGGCCACTACACCTCGAACCATCTTTCGTCCCCGGGGCTACAGTACTGGATACTGTCCCTCATCATACACCACGAGCACACAACCGGGGGAAGAGGGAGGGGACGACAGAGTGGCCTCATACAAGTGGCTTAGCCATCTTCCTCTGGGAAAGCAGCGGTTCTCCGCACCGGTTAAGGGGTTTGCGAGCCACGGCTGGTCATTTTTTACTAGTATGAGGTGACCGTACGAGTGACCGACGATGGCGGACCCCTCCAACATGAGCCCCGGTCTAGGCACGCAAAATCTCTGCTCACCCTGATCGTAGAATCGCACTAGGCCGTATCCAGACCCCTCCTCCATGGGCGGCGCCTCCATGGGCGGCGATTTCCTCTTGTAGAATCTCTTCTCACCCAGATGGTAGAAGTGCTTCATGTCAGATTCGAAGAACATAGGAGGGTGGGAGGCCATGACATCTCCCTCGACGGAGATGCCGACGGACCTCCACGACCTGCAGACGCCGCGGAAAGAGAGGAAGTCCTTGAGGCTGTGCAGCCGCTCGGCGACGACGCTGAGGGGGAGGTCGGCAAGCGCCGACCAGTCCCGCCGCCTTCTTCGCACCAACCGCCGGCGGCGCGCTTTGGGTCCTCTGGGTTGTCCACGTAGGGTCACCGTTGACGGAGGGGGCTGCATGCGGTGCCCTCGTCGCTGCGTGGCGGCGCGCTTCCGGTTCTGCACGGTCGCCATTCGGAGGAGCCTGCCCATTCGGAGGGGCTGCATACGGTGCCGTCGTCGCTGCGTGACGGCGCGCTTCGGGTTCTGCACGGCCGCCATTCGGAGGGGCCTGTATGCGGTGCCGCCGCCGCCGCCGCGCAGCCGCGCCAAATTAAACTCCCAGCGGACACCGGAGAGTAGGAAGACCATGCGAGGGGGCGGGTTGGGCTTTCTGTTTGGCGGCCACGGTATAAATAGGGGGGGCGGGGCACTCATCGCTCTCCGGTTTGTCGAGTAACGTCCATCCTAGTCCGAGTCCTAAGCACGAGTCAGCAGATGCGTACGGTGATGCGGTGAAAGAGGAACCTGGATAGGAATAGGATATGGCATCACTGCTCTCCAGCTGTGCATGTTGTGGGCCCACCTCTTCAAACCCCCTCCTCTTTGGCTGATTTTTAGAATTATAATTACACACGAACTCACCCCCTCCTCTTTGTCAAATTAATAGTTGTGCACAAATTTTTCTTAAAATAATTAATCGTACACAAATTTTCCATCAAATAAATAATTATGCACAAACGAAAATAAATAGTTATACGCAAACCATTGTGCCCAAAAAATTTTGTACATAAACTATTAATAAAATTAATAATTGTGCACAGATTTACTTTAAAATAAATAGTTGAACATGCCGTCAAATAAATAGTTGTACACATGTAAATAAATAATTATACGCAAGCCATCGTCTAGAGAATTATCAGTACACATTATCAATAAAATTAATAAATACATAACTATGCATAATTCTTTATTTAAATGAATATATGTACATGAATTTTTTAAGGAGTTAGAAGAGCAGCAATCAAAGGAACACGCTTCGCACGTGAATTTATTTTATAAATTTTTTATGTTAAATAACAAGATATTAAAATATGATTTATCATTACTTAAGATGTAACTCTACAATTTGACGAGCCATTGCTAGAAAAAAAATGTGCATGAATTAATCTTATATTTTTTAGTTAAATCAATACTAAGAATATCAACAAATTTGAAGCTAACAGTTACATTTGAACTTACTACCGAGCAAAGGAGAACATAACTCTACATATTTGGTTAGTCTAATATTCATCTTGACCTGTAAGCTAGAACCGTTGCATTTAACCAATTTGGTTATTCTGCTAACTTGATGCATATTAGGGTCTACAAACGGAGATCTAAATTGTGAAGTCTAGAGAAGAAGATATCGATAGTTCATTAATTACCAACTATTTTGTGATTTGTCATCCGTGAGTGCCCATTTAATATGAAATTCCATTTCTGAAATGAAAGTTCCATGTATCTTCCTCATGTAGGTGACCTTCTTCGATGCATTGAGAGGTCTCTGAACCAACAAGGCCAAGAAAAGAGGCCCTTTCTAGTTGAAAAAGTGCACTATAATTTCTATATCAATAGTGTAGACAATTATTATCTTTTATTTGAAAAGATAGTATTATACATTTGTGCAAAACCTAGACATGTTTGATACTGGACTTAAGCATGAAAGGTGTAACAAGATTCTTGATATGCCTGAATTGTAAGACACATGAGTAGATATACTTGACAAGAAGAATAGAACGAACATTTCAAAAATACTAGCAAAAGAAAACACATTTAACCATGCAACAGAATAAAGAAAATTGGAGAAAGATTTACACCAAAGAATTGTAAGTCATATGTGTAATTATGCCTGTAATCACATGTGCTGCAAAATTAAAATATGACACAAGTATTGCTATAATATATTTTGGATAAGTTAACATAAAAGATAAGTAACAAAATTATAATCATTCATATTTTTTGTACATTGAGTTTTGCAAAAAGGCCCAGATGATAACGATTGAACAAAAAATAGAAGGGAGTTCTACATTTATCAAACAAACATAAAGCTTCACACGGGAAAAAATGTGGATCACAATCAGCTGAACATCCAAATTCTACTGAGCCAGTAGATGATGGAAGGTCGAGGCTGTTACAAGATGAATTCCCTCAAAAACTTGACTTTCAAAATAAATGAATCTACAATGTCAAAGGGGATATCACGGCCTTCTCTATATTTCCTCATATTCTTGTCATGACAAATTGCCCATAGCATTAGGTAGAAAGGCCATTCTTCTTCTCCTACCTGAGATAAGCAGCTTCTCACATCGCATGAGCTCATGAACGTCATGAAGTTTTGCCAAAGAAACCCCAAAGTTCTGCAAACACAAATTCAGGTCTGACAACATACAGATTCATCTTATATATTTCATCTCATTCTTCATCATGCTTCTAGAATCCAACAATTGAATCCTAATCCAGATCTGCTGGCATTTATGACCGACCTTGATTATGTGATTTTCCCCACATTTTGAAATGATTCACTTCCTTGCTGATAAATTATCTTCTATTTTAAGTCCTAAATAGGCTAGATTTTTGCTGTTGTTAAATTGTAAACATCCTGCATGATAACAGGTTCTATGATGTCATTAGGAAAATAAAAGTCTATGTTACATGTATATGGAGCATCAGGCATGTTTGATCTTATTTTTGTTTGAAAGTGGGTAATACCACTGTTTGTATTAAATGAAAAGAAGTGTACAACTATAACAAAGCTCCCCATAAGAGACCCTATACAAAAGACACACCAAGGTGGTGTGGGGCCGTATACCCTCCCAACAAAATAAAAGGAGGTGAATTAAGGGTGCTTACATTACAAATCACTTTTGCCCATTCCATGGCAGTAGTATAAATGAAAGAAATAAGAGAGTCTTCTGTTGTAGCCTCATGTTTGATCTTATGGCTTCAGGTCTATGGATTAGGGTTTTGTCCAAGTCTTCTGTGATTCTCACTTTAGTAAATGGGACCTTTTGAATTGCATGCCTGCTTGGTTCAAGAAGATTCCATGCTATGGTCTCCTTTTGGATCCCCCAGGCACCTAAGCGCGCAGGAGGCGCATGCCTAGGTGGCAAGTTCATGAGAGATAGAGAGAGAAAGAGAGAGAGAGAGAGGGAGAGAGAGGCTACTGCCTGTGTCGGTGAGTCTGTGTGTGTGTGCACGCGCGTGCGTGCAGTGGCCAATCATCAGGGTAAAAAATAGAACAGGAGAAAGGCATGACATCAAGAGAACATGTAGCAGGCAGAGGCACCAACAATACCAGAAGAAATATGACAAGACCCAATAATTGAAATATATATACTACAATATGCATGCATGTTTCTAAAGCAGTACGTAGCCAATCATCAATTGTCTGTTCATTAATCGTTACTATCTCAACATATATGGAGTTAAAGAGAACTATTGAGAAGATATATTCCTCCATGCATGCCCTAGGTCAGTTGCCGAAGTGCATCCACGAAGTGACACAAAGTCTCACATACGTAGTAATAAGAATCTCAAGAGGCCACTTTGAGAACCGGTTAGATTAACACGGTTAGAATAAGTGTGGGTAAAGTAACCTGGGAGTTAACTTAACTACACTTTGATAACTGTCACTACTCTTGTTGGGTTAAAGCCAAACAGGATGAGTTATTCTTGACAATTTGACAAGCTGTTTGGATTAGAGAGTGCCTCTATATTTTGTATACCCTTTCAGAGGAGAACGTTCACACCCACTCACACCTCACGCCTCTCCCCTTTTCACCACCGCGGCCACCACACCACTGCGTCTCCGCCGTTCGCCATCACTCTCTCTCCCTGCTCACCACGCGCACCGGCAGCCACCCCGTCTCACTGTCCTCTCCACTTCTTCTCTCTCTCTGGATCGTCCGCAGCCATCATGCACGCTCGCTGCCCTTGGCCTCTCCGTCTTCACGTCCCCCCCCTCCGTGCCAATCTCCCGTTCCCTCTCTCTCTCTAGCCACCGCACCGGACGGCCTCACCGCGACCCCCCACCGCAACCGCAGCCCTAACCCTCACACCTGCACCTCCGTCCGACGGCCTCTTCCTCTTCTGCACCACTCACACTGCCGCCATCAACCACCTGCGCCACCTCTTCTCACCGTCCACACCTCCTCGCAGCACGGTCCGGCGGCCCTGTCCAGAACAGGGGCACCGTGACCCTTCTCTTCCCAGCCTCTCCTACTCTCTCGCTCCTCTCCCTGCCAAGCCACCGCCTGCGCCACCTTCTCCGCTCGCAACAGCAGGACCTGCCGCAGCAGTCTCCCCTCCTCTCACCTTCCCTCCCCCACACTACTTCGCACTCACCGCAACTACCACACTGCCTCTGCTTTCTCCCCTCACACTCACACGCTCGCCCGCCGTTCTCCCTCTTTCTCATTCTCTCTCTAACTCACACACTACTCACTCTCACCGGCCGGCCCCTCCTTTCACCCGTTCGCTGAACCCACACGCACACAACCTCTCTCACCACAACACCGTCCTCTCACCGTCGAGGCCCACACACCACCTGCGTCCCCTCACACACACACACACACGCGTTCGCCACCGGCCCTCTCCCGGTCCGTCTCTCTCTCTCCCCTCTCGCACCGTCTCTCTCTCTCTCTCTCTTTCTCTCCCTCACCCACCGTCTCTCTCTCTCTCTTTCTCTCTCTCTCTCGCACCGTCTCTCCGTCTCTCCCTCTCCCTCTCTCTCTCTCCCCTCTCGCACCGTCTCTCTCTTTCTCTCCCTCATCCAGCATCTCTCTCTCTCTATTCGCTTCTATCTCTCTCTTCCGTCTACCTCTATCTATTTCCCACGGTTCCCTCTTTTTTTATTTTTTTCTTTCTTTTATTATTTTACTTTTATTATCCTCCCCATCTCTCAAGTTTTATTTATTCATTTCTCTCTAGTTTTATTATTAACCATTATTCACCCCTCATCTCTATCTCTCTCCATTTTTATATATTTTCCCCCCTCTAGTCTTTATTACCATTATTTTTTTACGTTGTTCTATTTTATTCAATTTTTATTATCTCCCCCTCTAGTCTTAGTATTATTATCTTCTATTTTTATTAGCCCCTCGTCTTCATCTCTCTCTTTCATTATTATCACTATTTTCTCTCTCTTCTATTATTATCATCACTATTATTATTATTATTATCGCTATTTTTATTTTCTCCCTTCTTTATTTTATGTGACTTTAACTCCTCCATCTTCACCTCTTCTTCTTTATATAGACACACGTCTTTGCAACCACTTGACTATCATTCGGGGGAGGGGGAGACATAGGGAGGGGCTCTACCCAAACACTCTCCAAACCCACTTCCCACCTCAAACCCCGTGGAGAACAACTTCTTGCCGAGATTTTATTCTTGTCGTTTTTATTTCTGTCATCTCCATTTCTCTCGAATTGTACCATTTCCATTCCGTATGTTTCTCCGTTGTAAATCCCGTACAGACAATCCTCTTCGGGACTTTCTCATCTTTTTCCGCATTTTTGTAACTTCGGGCATGTGTTTATCTCTTTTCACTCCGCATTCAAACCTCTTGATTGATGCTCCGTGACGTCGTCCGCAACTGGAGTCAACGCAGATTTTATTTCCATGCACGACAGAATTAAAAATGATTGTAGCAACATGTGTGATATACGAAGTCCTGTGCGTGGCGCCAGAGATATCCACTTTTGAGGGTAAATAAATTACGTATGTCCATGTTTGTACACTCCCAAATAATGCCAGCAGCAACAACGCACACAGGCTGACGCAGAGAAAAGAGGGTTCATATATATGTAGAAAGAGATCACATTATAATCAACATCGAGACATGTACGGGAGAGAGATTTATAATGTTATAATCCTCACATACAACTTCAAAGACAAGCTACATTTGCCTTCTATACAAAAGTTCCTGCAGCCAAAAAATTACAACAAACATCAAATATGTCCACGACATTTCAAGCAGCAACTTAGCCTGCAACTATTCCCAAGCGGTGAAGCCACTTCAACTAGTGCATTTCCATCTTGCAAATTACCTGTCACCTAAACCTGCATTCAGATAAATATAGAAATCAATGTTTAGAACTGAATAATGACATAACTCACTGTGGTAAATTTATGCTAGTTGGTTCTGTGAGTTGCACAAGCTATCTACACAATTGTGCTCACCTATTTTAGGAGCTTTGAAGAAAAATAGAATAATTAAAACACATGAAACTATCTGCACATGCTATCTTCCACCCCCCGACTCAAACTTGCTGCACAAAGTTAATGAAACATATGCTCTCAAGCAAAGTAAAATGTCTCTTTAGCTAGCATGTTCACTGACATGTGGATGCATACAAGAGTTCCTCTCATCAAAACAAATATTGCAAGTGTCATTATTCAGCTCTGGGATCTGACCATTGAGCACATAGGATCCAAAAGCCTGCCAAGTTATGATCCTTCAAACAAGCAGAGAATAGAATTCTGTCACATTGAACAAAACTCACACGTATTAACAAAGAGTGACAAATAAATAATAGGCATGTAACTAATGACAAGGAAGGATTGCTTTTTGCATATTATTGGGCTCAGACTGGTCTGAACAATCATACTATTGACAGGAGTGGGTTCATATGCCAGCCCTCATAGTTCATACCCATACAACATATATACTTCTCGGAACCTCCACAGTTGTATAATGATATTCACCATATTGCAATGACACATATATTCACTCACCTGTGGTAATTATCAGACATCATGTTTTGCATCATTACCTATCCCCCTACCAATATGGGGGAAACAACTACCATGTTGAAAGTCTGCAAATAGAAATCCAGATATTAAATAAAACTGATTTGCAGACACGATATACAAACTAGGCATTGAGAAGCTCATATACACAATATGACAACTAACAAGCCTAACTGTTATCTCACTACTTGCAAACAACTTAGTATAGATACAAGACTGCATGACAAGTAGCAAATGAATACAAATACTGTATGAAACTGTAATGTATCAAAATAAAAGTAGATGTAATATTTTCAGATGAACATGAGCATGTTTAAGACGAGCAGACTGAATAACATGTTACAGACACAAAGGAGCATGGATCCAAATCTAATGTTTGAAACCCTGAATCCCCCATTGTAACCATCCCCTTACCATATAGCATAATTATGAAAATGGCAGATGTTTGTGAAACATACAATAACAAAGTCCAAGAATAAGTTCGCAAATACATTCATGCATGCACCACAAAAAGAAGTACTCCTATCTATTGCCGGCCCAAATTGCATGAGCAATGTGGTTTCTAAGTTACTCCCCAGCTGCAACATCGCTTTGGCTAAGATGTTTGTCAGCTGAGACCTTAACATCACAAGTTTCTTCAATTGTCACATCAACATCTGTCACCCTATCGAAGTACCAATCATACCTTTGCTCCCGATGTATAAAATTTTAGATTACGTAGCATGCAAGTACAAACTTCCATTGTATGAACTAAGGATAACAATTTCCCTCTCGCAACGTCTGCAATCGCATCTTTAAGAGACCAAAGGTACGTTCCACAACATTCCGAAGTTGAGCATGGCGATGATTAAACTTCTCCTTCCTGTTTGCAAATGGCATCCCCCGTCTACCACGAAATTCAAAGATGTGGTATAGATGACCTCGATAGGGAGCCAAAAATGATCGGGTGTTCGCATACCCAACATCTACTAGATAATATTTTCCCTGAGGTACAGTGAAGCCTCCCTCGTCTATGCTCCATCTTAGGACCTTCATGTCAGCAGCTGAACCTTCCATCCCAACGCAAACATACTGAAACAGCATGTCAAATGACACCACCGCCATTACATTTTGTGTAATATTTATCTGATGTTGCAGAAGCGACCTTGGTCACAAACCGACACGTTTGCAGGAATATGAGTCCCATCGATCGCACCCAATGAATCCTACAGTTGAAACGTATTGTTAAATGCCTATTAAATGTGCATTATTAGAATAAGCCATCATCACATACAACTCAACTTAGAAAATGGGTAGAACATGCCCTTGTCACATATGTAGGGGTGGCATTCATTTGTTTGTGTTGGGAGTTGAATGAAATCGTCCTTCAATGATGCCAATGCAAATGTGAGACGATTCACATAGTAGCTGATTGTTTGGGAGGAGTGCTGAAATGTCTCACATAATGCACCGTGATGCGGGACGAGACACGGACACGACAAGCTCACGATCGTCCCTTAACGAGGGAAGCGTCGGACGTGCACAGTTGAGAAACCGGCAGTGAGCTAGGGTGGTCAATTCACACTTTCGTGCCCGGATCAGGTCACGGGACGGTAACGCTCTCTCTCGCAGTAGCGGTGATATAAATATAAAGCGAGCTACGATCCTAGAACATGCTCTCTAGCAGTGGCATAAACAAGTATATATGAAAATAAGTAAATGCCGAGTGTAGGGAGCGAGAATGGTACCTCCACGCGCTCGGCGTGGGGAAGACGGACCCGGCCGAAACTCGTACTCCCGGAACAATAATACACAGTATTACAGCAATACAACTCGCTGCCCACTCCACGCAGGGAGGTAAAGGACTACACAATGGGGTCCGGGAGGACCGAATTCGGGTTGGCGGGCGGCTTCTCACATTGATTCGGCAACACCCGAACTAGTGATGGTGGGGCCCATGTTGTAATATCCCGGACCTTTCGGATCCTTCTTTGTGGGTCCCGGATCTGGTTTCTCGGAGCATCCGGTTCTGTTGTGCCTGAAATTTCGTTTCGGGCATCTTTCGTGTTCGGATCGGCGCGATCCGGAGTCGTTTCGGAGGCCCGGAGGCGTTCCGCGACTTTTCCGCGCGTGTTTTCTGATTTCCGGTGTGTGTTGCGGCAATTCCTTTGGAACCTCGCTGCGGGTGAACCGGGTCGTTCACCTGGGCACGAGTGGTACCGTTGCAATCAGTGCGTCCCGAGGATTCCGGAAATGTAATTTTCTATTTTTTGATATTTTCTGAATTTTCTGGATTTTCCTATAAATACCCCCCTATTTTCTCTCTCTTCCCCCACCTTCTCTTTCTTCTTCTTCTTCTTCCTCCTTCCTCCCCACCGTGACCTCCCTCTCTCCCTCTCTTCCTCCCGTTCGAGCGCGGCTAGCTCCTCTCCGGCTGCTAACAGCGGCGGGGGGACGGTGCGGACGCGTGGGCGGCGGCGAGGCGTGGGAAGCGTGAGGAGGCGGGGTTTCCAAAGGCGTTCTTCGTGATTTGTGGGCGATCCGGCGGAGCATTCGCTCCATTGAGGTAGGGTGACGTTCCTTAGCCTCTTGCCGTTCCTTTCTGTGATTTTTTAGGCCGAGGGGAGGCCGAGAGGGGCGTGATTGAGCGGGTTTGGGGTTTTCCATGATTTGGGGAGAGCTTGCCCGATCTATGGATTTAGCCCGTGATTTCACGTTTTGGTGGCTTAGATGCATGCTAGGGGTCCCTAGAGGTCTTCCCCTTTGATTTCCCCCTCTCCGGTGGAGGCACGGGGGCGTGGTCGAAGTTTTTGGGCGGTTCTGCCGTTTTCGCCGTCAGGTGAGTGTGACGGTCCTTCCAGGGACCGTCACATGTTGTAACGCGCCTGGGAGGGGCCGTTACATGCCCTTTGTTTAGCCCTAGGGGGTCAGGGACAGTGACGGTCCCACGATTGACCGCCATTTGCGAGTGACGCGCCTGGGCTGGGCCGTCAGGGGCTTTCCGACCGTTGGTTTTTGACCGTTGGGGTTCTGCGCGTGTAACGCGCCAGGGCAGGCGCGTTACATCCGTGTAACGCGTTGAGCCAGGCGCGTTACATTCGTGTAACGCGCTGGGGCAAGCGCGTTACTTCTTGCTTTCGCACTGGGAACGTGGGGCGCGTGTAACGCGCCAGGGCAGGCGCGTTACATTCGTGTAACGCACTGGGCCAGGCGCGTTACATTCGTGTAACGCGCTGGACCAGGCGCGTTACTCCCCTCGCTCCCCTGGCCGTGTAACGGCCTGTGTTAGACCGCTAGTTGAGTGTGACGGCCTCGCCTAGACCGTTACATCCTTGTGACGGCCCCGGGGTGGACCGTCACATGCCTGGTTGCCCCATGAGGGTGGCAACCCCATTTTTACTCCGACTGTGGCCACCGTGCGACGGGGCTGGTACGTGGGGTGGTTCCCGCACGTCGTCGGATTCGGACGTTGTTTTCCGTTGACTCGAGAGTCTACTCCTTTAGTGACCCTCCACTAGTCGTAGCCTGCTTACACGCGAGTGGTCCCGCCTGGGAGTAGGTGGAGAGGCTTACCCTGAGGACGGTTTTAGACTGGTTACCGTCGGGCCCCTCGTCAAATCAGAGTCCAGTGCCAGGGGAAAACCAGTCAGAGGGCCAGACCTAGGAAGCGTGGTCTGTGTGTGCACACGTGGTTGGGGACGGTGGACGCACGTCGACGGGCGTGACCCCAGCTAGTCACTTGTTTGTGGTTACTTGTCCGGTGTTCGCGCCTTTGGTAGGAGCAACCATGTCAGGCGGATCACCTGCGGTGCGGTGTAAGACGTCAGGGGACGCTACCGGCTGTGCTTCTAGTGGGTGGTACTCCTGTCGAGTACGGAGTGTCAGACTGTCAGTCAAGTGTTTCCGACCTTCGGGTTTTATCGGTTCGACCGTTGAGCTTCGGTCTTCTCTCCGTGGCACGTGTGTCGGTTTGCGCGCCACAGAACCGTGTTTGTAGAGTACAGGGCTTTCCTTTCCAAGGTATTCTCCTACCGCTAGCGTAGTGGTTTCCCGTTTTACGAGGTAGGGTTCGAGTGATCCCTACTGAGTCTTGTTCCGAGACTCATTCCCTACGTGTTTTCACCGTGTTTCAGGTGAGGCGCCGCCCCAGGGGAGCGCGTCTGGTGTGCAGCGTGGTGCGGGTGCCCAGAGGTAGTGCCAGAGGTCAGAGCCGGGGTATGCCCCGTGTAGCTGTACTTTTCCTTCTTGTCTCTGTACTAGTCGTGGACTACTGTTGTTGTTATTTTCTCTTGTGGACCATGTATAATGTAAATTATTAATTTATTCCTGCTTAATATTATAACTGTTTAATTTCTGCAATTATTTGTGATACTTGTGTAGTTTCAACACCATCATTTTAACCCTTCCGAGTCTTCGGACTCGTGGGTGGCGGTGCGAGTCTCGGGTTATCGGGCCTTCCCGGTAATCGGATTCTCGGGTCGTTACAAGCGCCGGGGTATGGGAATGGGAAGATGTGTACAGAACGGTAGAAGTACCACTTTTTGTAGCTGGGTAGCACCCTTGAGGGCGTTTTGCCCGGAGAGTGGCGGGACAAGTAATGTATAGAGAGAAGGTGGAACTTAATGTACAATTCCTTCTTTTTTTTAAGAATGGAATAAAAGGTATGATTTTGTTTGATTTTCATCTCACTCTTGCTATCTTGAATCCCTGCACGCATCACTGAAACAAACAGGTCAGTATCTCTGTTCTGACTTGGCCCCTTGCTCAATAAGCAGATGTTCACTTCAACTGTCCTTGATAATGGGTCAAGGGGCCAAGCCTTTATTAACGAAGGCAAAGGGAAAGATGCGATAATGACGAATGTGACAGACAAGCACACTAATGCAAGCGAAATTTAAAAGTGAAATGCAGCATACAAATGCAATCACGCGGAATGATTTTTTTTGTTTTATTATTATTATTATTATTATTATTCCTGGCATTTTTGTTGTCTTTGTTTATCATTCTAATTTTTTTATTTTCCAAATATCTACATTTTCTTTTTTTCTTATCATTTTTGTTGCTAATGCCTGATAAGCACCCATATGGCACTTAACCTTCATGAGAACAGGGGTTTCTTACAAACCTCCCAGGTATCCTAAGTGCACATCTAGGTTGATTTGGGCCTCTAGACCCCTCGAATGATAAACCCGCCGGCTAAGACTTACCCTGATGACAATACCGCCATGCCATGCTTAGGCTCCCAGTTGCTTCCGACCACAGGGATTCGCCCAAAAGGTGTTCGAGGTAAATGATTTGCCCGACCCGAGTCTGTTTCCTCACAACTCTAGATGGTATATGATGGAACACCCTGGAACCCTAACGACCAACCGCGCGACGCTGACCCGGAATCAGACGTCGTCGCACCCATAGGTGACGCGCTTGCATTGGCCTAAGTCCAAAGTTAAACAAGAAGACATCAAGATGGTAAACAGGGGTCTTGACCAACCAGAAACACAGAGACTCCTTTGTAGCGATAGCTTTTACTTTTCAAAGTAGGCAACCATATGTGTATACTAAAATAAGGTCGCAGACCTTGGCGGGTTTCACCCTTCGGAAACACCATCGAGCCTTCATCTTTAAAGGGAGAAGGAAGTGTGTGGGGGATAAACCTCCTGAGAGGACCGGCAAAACCGTTAACCCGGCGAGCGAATAAGGGCCCATTAACTCTTCCCTTTCGGACAACTTTAGACCCAATCTCGAGCATTTACATTTCATGGCCCCCTTTTGTGGATTCAGACTTTTGCTTTGAGGGGTCCCATTTATTGCATCAGGCACGGTCACGACCAGGCTTTCTTCTTGATTTTGATTTTGTGCTTCTTGAGGGAGATATAGCCGTTTAACGTTGTGGACTCCCTTTCATATGCCTGCGGGGACATTGCCCTCTTCTCGTGCTCTGATCGATGCTCGAGGAAATGGATCCTACTTTCGCCTTAAGGGGTTTGAGTTTTGGTTTCTCATGCTCAGCTTTTTAAGGGCGCCGGCTGTCTCGTTTGGTCGAAGAGAAGAGAATAAAGATTATAGCTTCCGGAGATCTTCTGGGTGCGACCCCACTGTCGGTGATGCTACCAACTTTTTGGATAAAATACGTAGGCGAGTACATGTTGGTTTCCTTTGAGTGAGCATAGGCTGATGTGGCCGGACATGGATCTCCACGGTTCTGGCAGACCAAGACCCGGTACCTACCAAACCTTAATGGGCCCTATCCTAACATGAAGGTGTGATGCAGGGACTTAACTACATGGTGATCACCAGGCATCGGCATTTTGAATTTTCATATTTTTAGTGGTTTTCAATTTTTGTTGTTTTTGTTGTTTTCTGTCTTTTCATCATTTTTTTTTGTATTTTGACACTAAGTTACGGGTAGTACTTTTTAAGATAAAGCCCGTTCCAAGAGTGGGATAACTCGGTCCCTTCGGCATTGACTAGCTTGTAGGCGTTGCCAGGGTACACGGCTTGAATTACAAATGGTCCTTCCCAATTGGGTTGGAGCTTAGAACGCGGCCCTCCAAGTTTGACAAAAATTCTTTTGACAACCATCTCACCGACTTTGAATTTTCTCTCAACGACCTTCTTTTGATAAAAGCAAGCGAGTCTATTTTGATACACACGCGCGTGTTCGGCAGCGGCCAGCCGTTTCTCATCCAAGAGTTCCAACTGGGCAAGAAGTGAATTACGACGTTCGTCGAGGGAAAATTCCTCATCCAATTGTACTCGGAGAGAAGGGATCAGGGTCTCGTATGGGACTACCGCTTCCATACCATAAGTAAGGGCAAACGGAGTCTGCCCGGTGGGGGTACGGATTGAAGTGCGATAGGCCCATAGAGCTTCGATAAGCTTTTCTGGCCAGTCTGAAAATTTGCTAGACTCGCAGGTTTTCTTGATGATTTTGAGCAATGTTTTATTGGTGGCCTCCGCTTGGCCATTACCTTGTGGGTAATAAGGCGATGAATGATGCAATGCAATTGCGTACCTTTTGCAGAGGTCCTGAAGGTCCTGAGAAATGAACTGTGACCCATTGTCGGTGACGATTATGCTTGGGATGCCGAACCTGGCGAGGATGTTCTTCATGATGAACTTGCAGACCGTTGACGCCTTGATTTTCGCGTAAGCTTCGGCTTCGGCCCATTTGGTGAAGTATTCCGTCGCAGTAAGGATGAAAGATTTCTTTTTGGTGAGGGAATTGGGATCACCTAGGGGACCAATGATGTCGAATGCCCACATGGAGAAAGGCCATGGGGAGGATATTGGATGAAGTGAGGAAGATGGTGAATGAATTTTATCGGCGTGAAGTTGGCACTTGACACACCTACGGACATAGATGGCACAATCATCTTCCATAGTGGGCCAGTAAAAGCCTTGCCTAATGATCTTCTTGGCGAGCATCTGACTATTCACATGGCCCCCACACACACCTGAGTGTGTCTCCTCTACACACTTCCAAACCTCATCGTCATCAAGACATCTTAACAGAACACCGGTAAGGCTCCTCCTATAGAGTAGACCTCCCACCAATGTATATTTCTGAGCAGCTCTTCTTATGGCCTTCTTATCTTCTGTGGTGGCTCCTTCAGGGTATGACTGATCTTTACAGTATTTGATGATTTTATAAAACCATGGTTTCTCCTCGTCAGCCAGTTCTTCCTCGGCTTCTGCCAACATGATCTCCCTCTTCTCAAGGATTTCTTCCTGTAGGATCTTTCTTGTTATCCTATCTTTGATGTTCACGTAGGAAGCGTCGTCAACTGCAAGGGCATGGCGCTTATAGATGTGAATGGACTCAAACCATCTCCCTAGAGGGAACCTTAAGGATGATGCCAATGAGGCGAGGGCATCGGCCAGAATATTCTCATGGCGAGGGACATGGACAAAGATCAGTTTGGTGAACAGTTTGGCAAAGGCAGCGGTGAGTTCTTGGTATGGCTTGAGTTTAGGATCGCGAGTGCGATATTTAGTGAGCACCTGGCGAAGAATGAGTTGACTATCACCCACGACTCGTAATTCGGTGATACGAAAAGAATGAGCGAGTTCCAGGCCAACTAGAAGGGCTTCATACTCAACTATATTATTGGTAACTAGAAATTTGAGCTGGTATGCTAGTGGGAATGTAAGGCCTTCAGGCGATAGGAGGGCAATGCCGATTCCTTTCCCTTGGGAATTCAGAGCTCCATCAAAATGTAATGTCCACATGTAATCATCTGATTGGTTGATGGACATTAATTCCTCATCTGGAAATTCTGACTGGATAGGATCGAATTTGGGGAGAGGATGGTGAGCGAGATGCTCGGCTATGGCATAACCCTTGATCGTCTTTTGCTGAATGTAGGTGATGTCAAACTGAGAAAGAAAGCTTTGCCAGCGTGCTAATCTATCCGTAAGGATAGATTTTTCTAGAAGGAATTTGATAGGGTTCATTCGAGCAATCAGATGGACTTCATGAGCTAGAAAGTAGTGTTTCAACTTCTGCACTACCCAAACAAGGGCGGCACAAGTTTTCTCCATAGTCGTGTACTTCTGCTCACAGGGGTTGAGGAGTTTGGACAAGTAATAGGTCGCCCTTTCCTTGCCCGCTTCATCGGCTTGTGCCAGGACAGCTCCCACGGAGTCGTCCAGGACCGAGATGTAAAGGATTAAATGTTTATCTGGCGTGGGTGGAATTAGGACGGGTGGATTGGCCAGATATTCCTTCAATCCTTCAAAAGCTTTTTGACATTTAGAATTCCAACTGAATTCTACTCCTGACTTAGTCAACTCATAGAAAGGCTTGCACCTTTGCGAGTGCTGGGACATAAATCGACGAATGAATTGTAACCTTCCGATTAACCCTTGAACTTCTCTCAAATTTTTCGGAGGTGGCATATCCCTAATTGCTTTAGCTTTGTTGGGATCTATTTCAATACCCCTCTTACTCACAATGAAACCAAGCAATTTGCCCGACGAGACACCAAATACGCACTTTTTTGGATTCATTTTCAAATTGAACTCCCTTGATCTTTGCAGCACCTTGGCTAGAACTCTTGGGTGTTCTACCCTAGTCTTGGATTTCACCAGTAAATCATCCACATATACCTCTAAATACACATGCATCATGTCATGGAATATTGCCATCATAGCCCTTTGATAAGTAGCTCCAGCATTCTTCAAATCAAATGGCATGACCAAATAGCAATAAGTTCCCCAAGGTGTGGTGAATGACGTTTTCTCCTGATCCTCTTCTGCCAAACGGATCTGATTATACCCCGAAAATCCATCCATAAATGAGAGAGTTTCGTAGCCAGCCGTGTTATCAACCAACACGTCGATATGAGGCAAGGGGAAATCATCTTTTGGACATGCGCGGTTAAGGTCCCTGAAATCGATACATATTCTCACCTTTCCATCTTTTTTCATGACCGGGACAATGTTTGCCACCCATTGAGGATATAGAACAACTCTAATAAACCTGACTTTGTGGAGCTTATCGACCTCTTCCTTCATTTTTAAAGCCATTTGGGGGTGGAAACGTCTTAACCTTTGCTTTACCGAGACGGATCCCGGCTTTAGCGTTAGGCGATGTTCGACCAGGGTGGAATCCAATCCCGGCATATCCTCATAGCTCCATGCGAACGTGTCCCTATACTCCTTGAGAACCTCGATCAATTCTTCTTCTTCAGATGGCGGCAAATTATCACTTATGAGGACGATCTTAGGGTCTTCCTCGGTCCCCAGGTTGATTTCTTTGGTGGGTTCTTCTATAGCGGCTGATGGTTCGTCAAACCTCCTCATTCCGCTAGCATATGCATCAGCCGCGTCCTCATATTCTTCGTCCCCTTCTCCAATAGGGTACTCTTCATCTGTGAGCTCATAAACTTCATATCCCTCATCAATTGTGCAATCCTCCTTGCATTCTAACTCTGACAGTTGGATGAGATTTTCTAGCAATTGAGGAATGGCTAGAAAGGCTTGACACCTATTGGCTAAATCTAGAAGAAATCGACGAGGAATTTGCCTACCCTTGGATTTTCTTCTAGGCACTACCCTTGACTCATTATTCCTAACCTGACTGACTTGTTCTACGGACGGAGAAGAAGTTGAAGAATGTACAGGAAAAGACCCCTCAGTGGAGGGGTAAAGAAGGTCGCTCAAGGGACCTTGAACGAATGGCCCGTAGGTCGGGGCGCACTCGTGGGAGATGTAGGAGGTCTCCTCAAAGGAAATGCACTGTTGAGGAGTTCAAAAATTGACGTTTTTTTTCATTTTTATTTTCAATTACAAGACAATTGAAAGGACTTGGGGAATAAGAGGAGGGGACTATACCTAAGGGGTTGTAAGGCTCGTTGAGCAGATCATGGTTGAAAATCTGACGCGGGCTGAGAAACCTGCGCAAGAATGTGAGTAGAGAAGGGGACCTAGGAATATCATCAAACAAACGTCTAGCCCAAGAAAGAGTCAGCAGTAACGGCTGAGGAGAATGATCAGATAGAATGACGGAAAGCGATCCGTCAGTGGCAACGTCCTCTTGGCGAGGAAAACTTAGAATTTCAGCAATGTCAACAACCCCTTTTGGCACCTCGGAGATCAAAAGCGGCTCCTCCAAGTCCGGAGGTGAGAACATCTGTTGTAGTGCAATGGAAATATCATGTATATCAAACCACTTGTTCCACTCGCAGTCCGGGTCATCGTGCTTCCCCTTCTTTGTAGCCCTCGAGCAACTTTCGGCTAAGTAGGCAATCCGAACTTCCCCATGTGATTCTTGCAGCTGATCCCCCAACTGTATAACCGGCCCTTTTATGAAATGAGAGTACAAGGTCCATGTAAGAGGTTCTCCATCTTCCTCAATTGGGCCTTCAAAACCTAAGCCAGCTCTTAGGATTACCCCGGCCTTCCCTACCGGTCTCAGTCTTCCTTGTAATTGTGCTCCTAGACCTTTGCCTTGATGGTAACCTGAGTTGTTCATGATCTCCCATCCCTTGGAGTGGGAAGGGGAACGTGGCGTCGGCCCGGGAAGTGGCTTTCTTTGTGTTGGTGAAGGGCGGCTAGGGTCACACACATCTAGCAGGGAAATGATAGGCCTATGGGTCGGCCAGACAGAGGGCAATGACGTGTTAATAGCATCCACCGTAGGGAGCAGGGGCATGCTAAACACCTTGATGATCCGTCCCTTGTACGGGAATTTTAAGCATTGGTGGTTGGTGGAAGGGACAGCATTCAGCGTCTCTATATAAGGACGACCCAATATGCCCTTGAACGTGGGGTCCATGTCGAGGATGTGAAACTCCGTAAGAACAGCAACAGGACCCACTTCTACATTAAGGATAATCCTTCCCTGCGGAGGCCTCTTGCTATTATCATATGCGGTGACTGTGATAGCCGATGGCCTTATCTGTTCTAAATCAACCCCACATAGCAAGAGAGTGTTCATGGAGATCACATTGATTGAGGCACCCGTGTCCACTAGGCACGGGTTTACGGGCACCCCGTTGATCTTCACTGCAATGCACAAAGCATATTTCCGAGCTTCCTGGGGGGCAAGCTCGTGGTCATGGAATGTGATGGCCGGTTGCGTGCTTGTCGGTGTCAGCACCGACGATATCTTCTCTACCGGGAGATCCTCGTTCACCATGACTATTTGGAGATACTTCATTAGTGCCTCTTGATGGGACGTGGACCTCTTAATCAGTTCCAAGATGGAGATTCGGGCAGGCGTCTTGTCCAGATGTTTTAGAAGATCATATTGTGTCCCGGGGATGGATTCCTCTAACTGCCCTTCAGTTCCTTTCTCTTGTTGGGACTGTTCTGGACTCCGACCGTTCTGGGGGAAAACTCGGTGGAAGATCCTTCCACTTCGGAGCACCATGGCTTGTTGCTTTGGTTGCACCTCGACGGGGTTAGGTATGGGTTTCATCAGAGGTTTAAGTGGGGGAGGGATGGTCGGCGGAGCGGAGGTGATGACAGGTGTAAGGATCCTGATGAAGGGTTTGCTTGGGAGAGATGGAGGCAGAGTGGACGGCACCTGGGATGGATGGTGGATGATGAGAGGTTTCGAGGGTAGGGGTGAAGGAGTGGCGGAGGTGGATGGGGCCTTGGATGGGCGAGGCAAAATTAGGGGCTTTGAGGATGTAGGTAGAGGTGTGGTGGAGGGCTGGACCGGGAGGGAACTGGCGACGGGGGAGCGGATAAGAGGGCGTGATGACTGTGGGACAAAAGGAGGTCCACTCGGGGGTTGTGGCGTGGTTCGAGCAGAAAGAGGTGCCGACCGGATGAGGCGAGGGGGTTGGCTAGGAACGTGATTGACAACAAGAACGGAGGTGCCCTCCGCGTGCCAACCTTGCCCTCTTCCGATTTCTGGGAAGGAAGAGATGGGGTTGACTTGCTGATTGGGTCGTTGGTGCTCCGGGAGTGGGTTTTGAACAATGCCCATGTTCGGTTGTTGCTGTGGGACCTGCTGAGGTTGTTGTTGTTGTTGGGGCTGTTGTTGTTGTTGTTGTTGTTGTTGTTGTTGTTGTTGTTATAATTACGGTCTGGGGGGAGGTCTCCTTGCCTTCAAAGCGACGACAACTCTCCTCATTTCATCCCAATCAATTAAGTGTCCATCATTCATATCATAAATGTAGTCCTTAAAATCAAAGCAGTTCTCCACTGTATGGCTCGGCTGCCTATGGTAAACACAATATCTGGACGTGTCAACGTTTAGTGGCCATATGGGTCTTTCTTTAGGCAAGACGAGTGAATTAACAGCCATGAGAGCATTAAAGATGTCCGGTAGTGATTCCGACAATGGTGGGTAGTGAGCTCTCTTCGGGCCAATCGACCTTCTCTGTTGTTGTGGTGGGGCGTAGTTCCCCGGGGGTGGAACATGATGGTACTGAGCAGGTGGCAGTTGTTGTTGCTGGGGATGGAAGGGTCATGCCACATTGTTCTGATAGAAGTTGTTTTGTAGGGGAGGACGATAGGGTTGCTGACCCTGTTGGTTCTGATGGAAGGGGAGTGGTAGGGCTTGTGGAGGCCTGGGGTCGGCTTGCTGGTTGGGATTGCCAACCGCACTCACCTGCTCATTTGTCACTACCCCTTCTGTCACCCCACCTTGGACACCAGTGCCCGGCTTCCTAAACACCCTCGGCTTTGGTGGCTCGAACATATGCATGAGAGGGGAATCTTTCAGTTGTGTCTGGACATACCGAGCCCTCTCGTACAGTTCCTCCATGGTGTTGAGCTTGTTCATTGCCAGGATATGCCTAAACTGGGGGGTAGCATTTGATATAATCATCTTCACCTGCTCTGGCTCTGAGATGGTATCCTTTATCCTCTCTGCCAGAGACCTCCATCTATCGGCATACTGGACGAAATCTTCATCCGACTTCATTTTTTTGGCGACCAGGTCGGTGATAGAAAGAGACGGGCCAACCCGATCCTGGTATCTCTGTAGGAACTTCCTCTGAACCACGTCGAAGTCCTCAGCCTCACTCGGCTCTAGGGCGTAGAACCATTCTAGTGCAGGGCCATCTAATGATCTCCTAAAAAGGTATGCCAGGGATCTTTTATCATTCTGCCAGAACGATGACTCATACATGAAGTCCTTCAAATGGGTAGAGGGGTTGCCAGTGCCGTTGTACCTACGGTACGTGGGCATCTCAGAAGGGGGAAGGCGAAATATTGGTAGGACAGGCAGAGAAATCTCAGGGGTGGATTTTACATCCACCATTTTCTGTAAGTTTCGGAATTGCTCATCCATCTTGTTCAACTTGTTCAAGAGGGACTGGGTGAACGGATCAATTGGTGAAGGTGGCGCTTGCCACGGAGAAGCGGTAGGCCTCCCGGAGACCTGAGAAGGAAACCTAGGACAGGAAGGGTATTGGGGTCTAGCAATGGATAGGCCCGGTTGGATTGGTGTTTGGAGGGCGGCCGGCGCCGAAGATTGGGAGGGGAATTGGAAGGAGGGAGGCTGTTGATTTGCCTGCCCGAGAGGTAAGGGGGAGGGAATGGCCTGTACAAACTCTTGGACATGAGTGGTAGCCGGATTCGGCTCCGTGGGAGAGGGGGAAACCGATTTCCCTTTCAGAATGGCCTGGAAGGCCTGAAGTTGCTCAGGGTTGAGCTGGGTGTTGGCGAGGACACCTAACAGAGAGGAGATGTCCTGGGGGGAAGATGTATCCCCGGCAACGTTCGGCACCTCATGTGAGGACTCGTGGGATGGACCGGCATCCACAGCGTAGACATGAGGCCCACCTTGGTAGCCCTGGTCCGGGCTGTATTCTACGTAAGAGCCATGACCCGAGTCATGCATTTGGGGCTCATAGCCGAAGGCGTTAGCCTCGAAAGCATCGTAATTATACTCGGCCATCCTTAACACTTTTCCAGAACGTAATAACATACACCAGCACACAAGCAGCAGAGATTAACACACAAGTGGATGATTTACGTCTCTTTTTTTATTTTTATTTTAACTCTTTTTTTTTCTTCTTCTTTTTAACGATTGTAAAAATTCACACAAAATTTGCAAAAATCCTAGTTACACCTTTGTTTTACCGCCGTGTGAACTAGGGACACTCGACTCACCACGAATGGGTTGACTATCTCCAGGGAACTTCAGTGGTACAACCTGCCCAGTGAACGAAGAGGGAATCCTTCGCTGTCGGAGACTTACGGAGGTCCCAGTGAAGGAGATCCTAGTCCGTCGAGAGGAATTCCCGACGGAGAGTCCTTCCTTCACCGAGAGAGGGTGGTCCTTAGAAAGAAATAAAAAGAAAGATAGAAAAGAGGGACGGACGTATGTGATGAAATGCTGACAGATATATAGAGCATAACATAATAACAAGACAATCAAGATATAACAACACACAAGAGATGATAAAGCAAATCACAAGAGGCGGCAGGAGTAACTAAAAGAAAGCAACTGAGAGATAAACAACACGCAAGAGATGATAAAGCAAATCATAAAAGGCTGCAAGAGTAACTAAAAGAAAGCAACTGAGGTCCCACCGTGATCGCCAATCTGTGGAAGCCGAGGAGGGATCCACTTAAAAGAGGAGAAAACGAAAACTCGCTGTGACTAAAGGCTAATAAGGGGCATGAAACGTGCCAATAGAGAAAAGAGCATACGTAGGATGCTAAAGGGATGTGATCGCCAGAGCGGTTACCTCAATGAAAAGAAATGATCGCGTGTACCTTGTACGAGGCACGGAGACCGTGAATCGTCGAGAGCGGGAAATGGCGGGTTGCTTCTTCCTCCCCCTTCGGCCGGCCGACGGAGAGGGCTTTCTTTAATTACCCTTACAAAACAACGACAAACAAGTAACGAGTGGATCAGAAAGACGAAGGTGCAGTATTCAATTCTAACGATGCAAGTAATGAAATGATGGCAGGACACACACCTGGTTGGTGTTGTCTTTTAAAAACCCTCTCGGACACGAGTAGGAGGAAAATGCTTATGATGAATTGCGATTATGCCAACGTAAGAACGGGAAGAGACCCCCTCATAAAAAGGGGGGGTGTGGAAGATATGATATGATGAATGCAAGATAACTAGGAAAGAAGAGAGGAGAATGGCTTATTGGATGGTCGATGGCGAGGCCCGGCGGAGCTTCGGCAGCGCAAGGATGACGCGGGAGCACGATGGGCGAAGGTGGCCTTTCTCCCGCGAGCACGGGCACCCTGGAATCCGGCAGAACTTCCCCCCCCCCTACAAAACACCCGCGGGTTAGAAATAGAATTCGGCAGCCTATCGGCTCTCTTTTTTCGACCCCCTAAACTGAGGGGGGTAGGCCTCTATTTAAAGAGGTCCGGAGGATGGAGGCGTCCAGGGGCCTGGACGCCTCCCTCACTTGGCTCTTTTTTAAACGACAATCTGACATGCTGACGGGTAGTCAGTGGCCAGGGGCACCCATGACCTGGATGATGGAGGCGTCCAGGGGCCTGGACGCCTCCATGACATCGGATTCCTTTCAAACTACAAGCCAGCCAACGGATAGTCGGGGATCAGGGGTGCCCGTGAGCTGAACGATGGAGGCGTCCAGGGGCCTGGACGCCTCCATAATTTGGATTCTTTTCAAACGACAAGCCGAGCAACGGTCAGGTAGTGGTCAGGGATGCCCGTGAGCTGATTGATGGAGGCGTCCAGGGGCCTGGACGCCTCCATAACTTGGATTTTCTTCAAACGACAGACTGAGCAACGGTCAATCGATGGCCGGGGGTCGCCCGTGAGTCAAATCATGGAGGCGTCCAGTCTCCTGGACGCCTTCAAGAATATATATATATATATTTATTTATTTATTATGTTATTATTTTTTTCATTTTTTTGTCATTTTATGGAGGCGTCCAGTGGGTTGGACGCCTTCATGATTTTTTGATTTTTTTTATTATTTTTATTTATGGAGGCGTCCAGGCACCTGGACGCCTCCATGATTTTTCAATTTTTCTATTATTTTTTATTATTTTATATATATATGAATTTATGGAGGCGTCTAGTCTCCTGGACACCTCCAAGATTTTTCACGGAAAAATTCAGAAAAATGTAAAAAAAATCAAAAAAAATAGGAAATCACCAGAGTAATTAAAAATGTGAAGGCCGCCTTGGGGTATCATAGTGTAATATGAGATTTACTCAATGTAATGTCTAGAACGGCGTGTCTACAAGCACAAGCTCTTCCCCCTCTCTCCCCTCTCTCTTTCTCACCCTCTCTTGTTTTTCTTCACCTTGCAGGTGGGAATTGATGGAGCTTCTTCTTCTCTTCGGACGCCGGAGACCCTAACCGAACCAGCCAGCCTTCCCTTCAGCCTCTCTTCTCTCAGCACTTTCTTCTTCGAGCTCTCTCTTCCGTCCCCCTCTGCCTTCAGCTTCACAATACTGCCCCTTTTATAGAACGGCCAGCCTAGGAGCGTCCCTGCCACTTCCACCTCGTCCGCAACGAAGTCGGGAGTTGACTTGCTATGTTGGACGCCGTTGATTCGTCCCGTACACTGTTGCTCGTCCGAGGATGGGACGCTCAGAGATCTGTCGGAGCTTGCCTTGCTGCTGCTGCTTATGTGCTGTCGAACGGAGGTAGAAGCAGAGTCATGGGCATTGAATGTCCTCTGCACGCCATAATGATGCAAAACAGAGCATCGGAATGTAGATGGGACGGCTTGTTTGCGCGCCGGATTAACGTGAGATGCAAGGGAAAGGGTGCACGCCGATTTAACCCATATGAAGGGGAAAAGGGGCGCGCCGGTTTAGCCCAAGATGAAGGGGGCGCGCCGGTTTAACCCAAGATGAAGGCCGCGCCAGTTTAAGGCCCTTTCACGCCGTTTTAAGCCTCAAATAGATTCTTTTCGAAGTCGCAGCCATTTATTCGAGTGTTGGCGCTCCTGGAGTGTTCTAGTTGCAATGCATGGCCTCTATAATATTCCATTTGCAGCCTTTGGGGCTTGATCCCAGACTTTGCATAACTTTCGGTGCATACTGAGGCTGTACCGGAGTTCCCGACTCTTCTTTGATTCAGCTCTCGGCACGGACGGCTGTGGGGTTGTGGTTGTATCCTCCGCCTTGGGGGCTTCCTTAACGGGTAGCGGACCACCGAGCGGGTTCTCATCCTGATCGGGCGAGGCATGAGATTTGTTCGGCATTTCCATCTTTGGCTTGCTCTCGAGTGTCGAGACGTGCATGACGTATGATCCTCATCGACATTTTTTGGCGTCCACAAATGCCCCCCACTCGTGGGCGGCGCAAGCGAGGGATAAGTGCGCGGGGCCCGCGAGTGTAGAGTTCTTCGACAGGACGTCTGTTCTTCCGAGCCAGTAGGATGCTGGTCCGGTGCAAATTCACAAGAAAGCGCTCACTCCTTCAATGAAGGGATGAGGGAACCGCTTCACCGCATATGTGTTGACACCCGTTTTATGACCAATAAGTCGGGTCATCTCCTTGTTCATTCTACATGATGCTCCGAGTAATTCACTCTTCATTGAGTCTCCTTGATTGATTTGGAGCCTATTTCTTTGGTCTTTTTCCTTGATTGGATGTGGCTTTTTGTGGCATTTCATTTGACTAAGGCTTAGCAAAAACTTCATTTCTTTTTTTGAACTCCATTGATAATAACGGTCTGCTCCAGGAGCGTTGTTTCTTTATAACGGGTGGGTCCTGGGCCGTTACTCTTTGAAGAGTCCTGAAGCTTAAGGTCTCGTTTCAAATCTTTATCCTTTGGCTTACACGTTGATAATAACGGTCTGTCGTGCAGCCGTTGTTTCATTGTGACGTCCCATGCCTTGGCCGTTGCTTTCTTCACAGAGTCCTATTGCTTTGACCTTCTCCCTGTTGATCTTATCTTTTACGGATAAGATTGAAAGTAACGGACGATCCTTGGTGCGTTATTTCCAAGTGGCGGTCTGTCGAGCAGCCGTTACTTCCTTCAGAGAGTCCTGGCAGTTCAGGCATTTTTCTCTGCTACTCCGTGGTCGAGAAAAGAACTTGGATTGACGATATCTCTTTCAAATCTGATCCTCAGGACCTTCTGTTTGATTCTATGGACTCTTGGTGATATTATCTTCAAGGATTTGCTAAGAGTTATCCCTTTCTCTTGCCGAATTATCCTCTGCTCGACCTGAGAGTTTGAGGGTCTATAAATAGAACCCTTAACTTCATGGCCAAGAGGGGGGAAGATCTGGAGTTTGCGTCGAAGTACTGCCGCATTCTAGAGCCACGTTTGATCAAGGAGAAGTGCTTCTCACATTCGTTTGCTGCCTGGTGAAGGGAGTATTTGTTCCTTTGGTTCTAAAGTTCATAATTACATATTGAGTTTCCATTCAATCTCCCTTTCATCATAAGCATTATTTCTCTCCTTTCTCCACGTTTTTCACTGGTTTTCATCATCTAAACATCCTCCTAATTTTTTAAAACGCCCAGAGGGGTTAAAAAAACCAAAACTCCCCGGTATCCCCCTCTCCTTTTGATGATATTTTGTTTATTGAAGAATTGATGCTATATTATTGAAAGGGCTAATTTGGGTTGTTTTGTTCTTATCTTCCACTTCTTTGGCAGGTTTACAGGTTCACTAGGGCGAGGCCCAAGTCTTCTAGCCGGCTGGAAGAGTTAGAGTTAAAAGGATCCACACTTTGCTACTGCAGGTATTACGACGGCCTTGTGCAGGCGCGTCAGAGTCTTCCAACGGTCTATCGAGCGACCGTCACTTTCAAGTGACGCACGGGGTTCTGGCCGTTACTTCTAGCTGACCTGCAGGTTCTCTTTGGTTTTCTCTCCCGTGGGCAGGTGCTTCATCCACCTATTTCCAAGGTATTTTTCAAGTCTTTGGCTTATCTTACTTTGGTGGCGATCACGATTTTCCTTGGTATTGGGCGTTAGCTTTCTCCTTCATTGCATATCTTTTATTTCCTTGCTTGTTCCACCCCTTGTGGTGTGTTTCCATTTACTCTTTGCTCCACGCCCCGGCGTGTGTTTTCATTTTCCTCAGCTTAGTTTGATTGAGATAGCATGCCCATGCTAGAACTAGCTTTGATTGCCTAGGTTCATGATCACATGTTCATAGGTTAAGAGCAGATCTTTGATTATTTGCTTGTCATCTTGCTACATATCATCACACAAGACCCCCCAAGAAAAAGAAGATAGATAAGCAAAGTAAAATCAACAGCTAATTTTTTGGCGATCACGGTGGGACGGCTTGTGCCAATCGTGCTTTTGATTCCTGTTAAACCTGCCATCATCTCTTGTGTTGTCCCCTCCCGTTTTCCCCTTATTTCCTGTTAATCCTGTTTCTCTGAGTGCTCTGACGGCCCTGTGTCCCTTCGTTACAGTCCTCTAACGCAGGGGCATTAGACCGCCACATCTGTTCTGCTGAGAGCTTTCACGGTTTTTCCTGTTACTTCTGGTTGATTTTGGTTTTCTGGCTCATTTGACGGTCCTAGCTCCCTGCGTTATATTATTTCTGGCGGTCTGGCATTCGACCGTTATTTTCTTCTGACGCAGGGTTCCTAGACCGTTATACTCTAGACAGGTACGCCCCCAGGTGCATTTATTTCCGCAGTTTCTGCTGTGACTTTTTTGCTTGGGTGATACTTGACTTCCTCCTTGCTTTGTTTCATATCTCCATATCATTGTGTGCATCATTGATTGCTAGATTTTAGGCTAGACTTTGCATGCACTGCGGTGCACATAGGACCATTCATCTTTTCATATCCTAGATTGTATTTTCCTACCTTGGTGTGCGGACCTCTCGTCTCCATATTCCTTGGGGCCCACTAGGAAATCACACCAGGGACCTCCATAAGTCCCCGCGAGCCGTGGATTCCCACACGGACGCCGAGCTGGTTGTACCTTTCCCACCCTGTGTCTAGGGCTGCATAAGTGAGGAGTGATTACACTTAGAGTCAAACCAAGTCCCATACCCATCTCCTGTTAGGAACCCATTGTTGAGAGCACATTTCAATCAATTCACTAAAGTTCCAAAGGAGAAATCACAAGAATTGTGTTGCATCATCTTAAAACAACTTGGTTGACTTTGAGTGTCTTCACCTTTTATCACTTACATCTTTTTCTAAAAACATTCGAGTTTGGTTACTTATTGCGTGATTGTTTGTGTTGTTTGTTTGCATTTTGTCAAGGTTGTCCGTTGCATGTGGAGTTGTTTTCGTCCGTCCGACCCATCTCCTCAAGTCAATTTCTTCTTCAAGTCCTACTCCAATCCTCTTTTCGAGTCCACCATGGCATCCTTTAATCCTCCCCGTTCCCAAGAGGACTCCCTTCCTCAAGGGCTTCTTGAAAACCCTCCCAGGGTTACCTCCTTTTCTTCTGGAGAGGGGACTGCCCCCCTTCTATCCTCCACTTCCATGGAAAGTGGTCAAGCCACCCCTTCTTTCTCCACTCCTTCCGCGGGCTCTGTCCTTCAGATGATGGCCCAACTGGATCCGGCCCAACTCCAAGCTCTTTATCAGGCCATGCAAGGGTCCAACGCATCTCCTTCTACCATCATCCAAAATCAATCCAATCCTTCCATTGTTGGGCTTCCCATTCAGCCCACTCCAATTGATCACACCGCGGTCCAACCACGGACCATCACTTTCGCGGGCATGGAAACGGGCCAGTCTTCCAATTCGGCCCAACAATCCTTCGATAAGGGAAAGTCGCCCATCCCCTCTTTTGTTCAAATGGATCATCACGTATCTACTCCGGTAGCTTCGCAAGTTCTCATGGGCCCTTCCGATTTCTTGCACCCTCGGCAAGGGGTGGCTCAAGCCCATTCTAATCTGGGCCAATCTCAGGCCCAATATCCTTCTTATGGGCCCCCCATCTCTACTGTTTATCCCTCCACTCCTGCTTATGGGCTTCCACCTTCTGTCGCAATCGTTCCATCTGCTCCTCAAATTCAATCAGCGTCCTTCACTACCCCTGCTCCCTCCCGAGAGCATGACTTGCTTGACAAATGGGCCGCCATGCAGCAACAACTCAATTTCCTCCAGAAGCGGGTTGGCCCGCAATCTTTGGTAGATGTTCCTGTCCCGAGCTTCCAGAATATTCGGTTCCCCCCACAATCAGAACTCCCTAACTACCGCAAGTACGATGGGAACGGCAATCCCTTCATTCATGTGAGGGATTTTCTATACGAGTCGGCGCAGTTCCAATATGATGATCGCCTTATGGCGTACTTATTCCGCCGATCTTTGGATGGTGTTGCTCTGGAGTGGTTCTACTCTTTGCCGCTAGAAGAAGCTGAAAGTTTCAAGGTAGTAAAGGACAAATTTATCCAGCGGTTCCAAGACAGGGTCGGCCCGGAATACTCATTTACAGATCTAGTAGCCGAGAAGATGAAGCCAGATGAGGAGTTCGCCACTTATGCAGACAGGTGGAGACAGATGGCTGCTAGAGTGCCTGGCCACATTCCGGAGGAAGAGAAGGTCAAGCTGCTCATTTCAAATGCTACCCCGACCTTCAGGAACATCCTGGCGATGAATGATATAGCTAACATGCATCAACTCTACAGCCGGGCGCGCTTCATACAAACCCAGTTCAAGGATTCTCCCATACACGCCCTATTTGAAAACCAAAAGCCCAAATATCACAAGAAACCACAAGGGCCGGTTACCGAGGGGGTCCAGACAAACGAACAGGTACAAGCCGTCGCCTTTCCATTCCAAGCCGCACCATTCCGCTTCCCCCAAAACCCCCGCACTCCACAAAATCCCGCTTCACAGAACTTTCAAGCCGCTCCACAAAACCCTCCGCCCGCCTTCACCGTTCCACAAAACGCCTTCGTCGCTCCGCAGCAACAACCACCACCTCCGCAATTCCATAATGTCCCTCCACCCAATGGCTATAACAACAATCCGAACAACAAGCGCCCGGCTCCCAAGAGGGCACAATATCCTCCACTGCCAGAGACCCTCACGGATATCTTCTCGGCTCTTATGTCGGTGAATGCAATTCAACTTCCTCCGGAACGGCCTAACTGGAACCCAGCCGTTGATCAGACGAAATATTGCATGTTCCATAGGCAGCCAGGCCACACTATCGAAGGATGTTATCAGTTCCGGGATCTGGTATATGATCTCCATGAGGGATAGAGAATCGATTGGGCCGCGATGCATCGGGCCATTGTTGAAATCAAGGAGAAAAGAGGGCAGCAGCCGAGGTAGCAAGCACAGCAGCAACAAGCACCGCAGCCGCAGCAGCCACTACCACAACAGCAACTACAACAGGCTCAGGATCTGGGGATCCATCAAAATTCGATGCCAAATCATCCGCCTGCTCTACAGCAACCTCAGCCGCCTGCACCGGCTCAAGTGAACGTAGTTCAACCCCCGACCCCTAGTGCCGAGTGGTCTTTTGATGACGATGACGCCACACTGCAAGTCATGGCCCTCCACCACAACCACCGCAATCCTCTTACCCCCTCCTTCGTCCTTCCTTCACACCCAATATCCGCGCCACTGGTCCTCCCGTTTACGCCCGCTCCCACAAATTTACTACCACCCACCACTCCGTCATACCCCTCGCCATTTACCTCTGCCACCCTCATCACGCCATCACCTAACCTATCACCTGTCTTGACTCCTCCACCAACACTCCCTCCATCCGTACCACCCACCATCACCATCCCGCCTTCCATCAATCCTTCACCCATCATCCGCTCACCACCACTCACCACCATCACTAACCTTACACCCCACCAAATCATCTCCCCCACACAGCCTACACCGCTCATCCACCCCGTAGGGCCCATCATACTATCCACCGATGCCGCGGCCGCTACAAGTTGCGCCTTAAGAAGCGGGAAGATGAGAAGCGGGAAGATGTTCCATCGGAATTACCCTACCAATTCCAACCCCCAGTCCTCTCAGCCAACAGTCGAGCAGGCAAAAACTGAACCTCTGCCGGGTACTCAATATGACTTGCTGCATCATCTGGATCGAGTGCCCGCTAAAATATCTGTGCTGGAGCTGATCAAAAGATCTACCCTTCTTTAGGATGCACTGAGAGATTTCTTACAGAAGGTAATGGTCAGCGAAGATATGGCAGTTGACAGCTCACCAACAGCCCTAGCAACTATTTCCAAAGGGCCAGCAATCACATTTTCAGAATCCGAGCTAGTGCTTCCGGAAGCTCGGCAAATGCCGCTCTGCATTACAATCACTCTGAACAAAGTCAGCATTGAAGCAGCACTAGTTGACACAGGGGCTTCAATCAATGTGTGCCCACTCAGCACTCTACGAGCTTGCAACATATCCGAAGAGTTATTACGACCTACCCCGACCACTATAGCAGCATGTCACGGAGTGGTCACTATCCAAGCAGAGCTCGGACCCCTTACAATGGCCGTAGAATTCTATGTACTAGACATCGACCCTATGTTCAAGGCTATCTTGTCATCCATGGCTGGATACGCTCGGTGCCGTGCCCTCCACCGCACATCAGTGCGTCAAATTCCCTTTCCAAGGGAGGGTCGTCAAGGTCAAAAGCCTATCTACAGTGCAATCGGTTAAGGCCATTTCAGAACAGATTCTTCCTACACTTTGGCCAAGCAGCCGACCCGACATATCAGTGCTGGATTTAAACTTCCCTTGGGCTTATACGCCTCCTAGGCCCATCACTACTCCAGTTAACATTAAGATGAAGCCCCAGATCCGAGACCCAAAAGGCTGGAACATTATACTGAAACTGGGCTACCAACCGGGTAGAGGCCTCGGTGCACAATTACAAGGAATGACCAAACCCATACCCAAGGGAAGAAAGATGGGCAGGAGAGGTCTTGGCTACAAAGAGATCGCATTATCTGTGATGGGTGATTCTGGGCCACTCACCTGGGACTACCGCCAGCACTTTGTCCGAGGGCCTCTCCAGCCCGGCACATTGGCTCTGCAGCCAGCTCTGTTAGGGAGAAATACAGTATGTCCGATTGCCAGTCCTCCGCCGGCACTAAAAAGGTCAGAACATGATATGCTTGATTATGGTCAAACCCTTCAGAGATTGTTTCATGAAGAAGACTGCCAAAAGAAGCAAGAGGTTCGGCTCATGCAATGGAGACCGAAGAAGCGGCCAGACGATGATCCACGGGAGGAGGGGAGCTCGCCGATTGTCTTTTCTTGGTCTCCCTCCCGCTTTCAATCTCTCCTCCAGCAATGGGAGTTCTTACCCCGTCTTCCTCCTATCATGGTAAACCCATCCTTCGTTGATCCGCCCGAGATTCTATTCGTTCCTTGCGCTTGCGGGCACTGCCCGCCCATTGATTTATCCACTCTATTCACTCCTCCTCCTCCCAACGCCCAACTCCATGAGATATGGTTCTCATCTTCCGATCCCTTCTTTGAATGCATCTTCCCTGAGCTATTCCCTATGCAGCTCCCGCCTCCTCCATCTTGCTGTATAGTCTCTTCTGATTTCCAAAAAAAACGTCAAATTCAAAATGGAGATTTCAGTGGAAGATTATGCTACCATGTCTCCATCCTCATCCCAGGGGCACGAGTCCCCTGCTCCTTCCCTTCCACTAGGTCTCCTTTCTCCTAGGTTAGGGTTAGGGTCTATCGAGTCTAGGGAAGTAGAATTAGTTAGGTCTAAAGAAGTAGGGTCTTGTTCTGGGTCATCCAACCCTTCCTCCTCTGAGACGCGCCCGCTTGCGCGTCCTCACAAATCTGTTCCTGATAGGTTCTTGCAAGACCTAGCTCAGCGCTGTCATGCCCTTTTAAAATGTCCAGAATTTGTAGCTACGGCAATTGCGATTGAGGATGAAGAAGAAATAGAAGGGGCATGGGGCGATGACGGACTCGGCGTCTATGAAATCCTGGGTGAAAAAGATCCGGTTAATGAGGACAGCGACGTAGATGACACTGCCGATTTGTATGCACAAGGACTTAAGAGATTCAACGAGCCGTCGACGGCAGTGGACGAACCTACGAAGGAAATCAACTTGGGAACTGAAGAAGACCCAAGGCCCATCATTGTTGCCGCTAATCTCCCTCCGCAAGTAGAAGAAGATTTAATCAAAGTTCTAAGGGAGTATAGCGATTCCTTCGCCTGGTCTTACGAGGACATGCCGGGTGTTGACCCCTCCTTAGTGGAACACTGGCTCGTGCTTAAACCAGGGGCAACACCTGTCAAACAACGGTCAAGAAGATTTCACCCCCACATGGCCTTGAGGATCAAGGAAGAGGTCAACAAGTTATACAAGGCCAGATTCATCAGAGTTGTTTTATATCCTCAGTTGGTGGCAAACATAGTCCCTGTTATCAAGAAGGATGGAAAAGTGCGTATTTGCATCGATTTCAGGGATCTTAATAAAGCATGTCCTAAGGATGATTTCCCGCTGCCTCATATAGACGTCCTGGTGGACAACACTGCCGGGTATGAAGCTCTGTCATTTATGGACGGGTACTCAGGCTACAATCAAATCCGTCTCGCTCCGGAAGATCAAGAGAAAACTTCCTTCACCACGCCCTGGGGCACGTATTGTTATGTGGTTATGCCATTTGGTCTGAAGAACGCAGGTGCCACCTATCAAAGGGCAATGATGGGCATCTTCCACGACATGATGCACATCTATATGGAAGCTTACGTGGATGATATCCTGGTGAAGTCAAGAACCAAGGAAGAACACCCCTCTATCCTGGCTAAGGTGCTGCAGAGAGCCAGGGAGTACAAGCTCAAGATGAATCTGAAGAAGTGTGTGTTCGGTGTCTCCTCAGGGAAATTGCTAGGTTTCATAGTGAGCAAACGGGGGATCCAGATTGATCCTAACAAAGCACAGGCCGTCATGGACATGCCTCCGCCGAAGAACATTACGGAACTTCGAGGATTGATTGGTCGATTGCAAATCATCAGAAGATTCATATCCCAGCATTCTCAAAGGTGCCGTCCGTTTTATGAATTGCTTAAGGCGGGGGTCAAGTTCGAATGGAATCAAGATTGTCAGAAAGCCTATGAGGACCTTAAGGAATATCTATCCAATCCCCCGGTTCTGCAACCTCCTGTCCCTGGGAAACCCCTAATCCTATACATCTCGGTTATTGAGGACTCCCTAGAGGCGGTCTTAGCACAAGTGGACGATGAAGGGAAAGAGCGGGCTGCATACTATCTCTCTCGGTTGTTTAATCCAGCTGAATCCAAGTACACCGCTATGGAAAAGACTTGTGCCGCCTTAGTGTGGGTAGCTCAGAAGCTGAAACACTACTTTCTTGCCCACCCAGTTAGGTTGATCTCTAGAATGGACCCGATCCGTTATCTCTTAGAAAAGCATGTCCTTTCTAGTAGGTTAGCTCGCTGGCAGAGCTTCCTCTCTCAGTTCGACATCACCTTTGTTGTTCAGAAGGCAGTCAAAGGATATGCCATTGCTGAGCATCTTGCCCATCTCCCCATCCCTCACACCGATTCCATTCAGGACGATTTCCCTGATGAGCATCTTTCTGTTATCTCTCATCACCCCTTCTGGTCTCTGCACTTCGATGGTGCACTCAACTCTCAAGGCCGAGGGATCGGTGCTGTTTTGCTTACTCCGGAGGGAGTGACCATTCCCTTCGCTTATCAACTTCGATTTCCTGCTACCAACAACATCGCTGAGTATGAGACTCTCCTGGCCGGATTGAAGCACGCCTACCTCCTAGGCGCGTGTTATTTAAACATCATAGGAGATTCTCAGCTCGTCCTACGGCAAGTTCTATCCACTTACCGTACTCGTGACCCTAAGCTCAAGCCTTATCAAGATCTGGTCACGCTCCTTGCCAGGCAATTCCGTAAGCTGATCTATATCCATACTCCCCGTTCTCAGAACATTCTAGTTGATGCTCTGGCATCCCTTGCTTCTTCCCTATCTTTCCCTCTCAGTCGGAGCACTGAGACTATCGACGTTCAGAGATTGGACGCACCCTCTCTTCAGGACCCTTGGTTCGTCAATCTTAGGAGATCTATAGAGGCAAGAGCTGAGAAGGAAGACCTCAAAGAAGTATCTTTAACAGAACTAGAAGAGATCCTGGACGAGGAAGAGTTGCCTTGGTATCATGAAATCGAGTTGTTTTGTAAGGAGGGATTGTTCCCAGAAGGGGCAACTGCTGAGCAACGCAAGTCAATCAGAAGAGCTGCCGCAAGGTATACTATTGTCGCAGGAGAACTGTACAGGCGCGCTACTAATGGGATGCTCATGAGATGCTTAGATGATGTTGAAGCTTGGAAGGTGGCCGAAGCAGCCCATTCTAGTGAGTGTGGGGGTCATGTCAATGGCCAGGCTCTAGCGAAGAAGATCCTGAGACAGGGCTACTATTGGCCCACTCTAGAGGAAGATTGCTCCCTCTATGTCCGGAGGTGTCTTAAGTGCCAACTCCACGCTGATAAAATTCATTCTCCAGCTTCGTCTCTCCATCCTATGACCGCTCCTTGGCCATTCTCTATGTGGGCCTTTGACGTTGTCGGCCCACTCGGTGATCCTAACTCCCAGATCAAGCAGAAATCCTTTATCCTTACCGCCACTGAGTACTTCACCAAGTGGGCTGAAGCCGAGGCGTACGCAGAGATCAAAGCTACAACAGTGTGCCGCTTTATTATGAAGAATATCATCTCACGGTTCGGAGTGCCAAGCAGCATCATCACCGACAACGGACCCCAGTTCGTTTCCCAAGAGCTCAAGGACCTATGTAAGAAATTCAATATTGCATTGCATCATTCATCTCCATATTATCCTCAAGGCAACGGCCAAGCCGAGGCCACTAATAAAACCCTTCTTAAAATCATCAAGAAAACATGTGAAGCTCATAAGTTCTCTGATTGGCCAGAAAGATTAGTGGAAGTTCTGTGGGCTTACCGCACCTCCGTCCGTACCCCTACGGGACAAACTCCCTATTCTCTTACCTACGGGATGGAGGCGGTGCTCCCATATGAGATCCTGATCCCTTCCCTTAGAGTACAGCTTGATAAGGAACTTAATCTCGATGAACGTCGAGAAGCGTTGTTGGTTCAGTTGGAACTCTTAGATGAGAAGAGGATGAATGCGGCCGATCATGTATCCGTCTATCAAAAGAGGGTTTCACGTTATTTTCAAAAGAAGGTAATCGAACGTAAGTTTCAAAAAGGTGATATGGTTTTGAAACGAAAATTCATTCGGTCTGCAGGTCCTAGGTCTAAATTACAACCTAATTGGGAAGGCCGTTTGTCGTAAAAGAAGCTTATCCAGGAAATGCTTATCGTTTAGTAAATGCGGAAGGTGAGGAGCTCTCTCACCCATGGAATAGGTTGTATCTTAAGCGTTTCTTTCCTTAGAGTCTAACCATGTGCTATCCCGGCGGCAAGATGTTCCTCTTGTCACTAAAGGAGTCCCGAGTGAGGCAATCACACACTACACGACATCCCTGGTCAGGTTTTCCAACGTTGAGAAAGGACAATGTTTCTCCTTGGCCATGCTTTGGGGGAAAGTCAAGGTCCCTGTTTGTTTCTTCCTTCAGCTAAAACCAGGGGCAAGAGGTGAATAAAGAGGCGATAATCGATCCAAACACCCTCACGAGAGGAGGTCTCAAATAGGGGCAGTCCGTTATGACCTGACGCCACAAAAAAGCAAAAGAGACAGCGAAGGGGCAATCTTTATGACAAAATCAAAAGCATCACCTCAAAATCAATATAGTATGAATTATGAATTCCAAAGCTCCAGAAAGGCAAAGCAAGAAAAGCTAGGCATGACAAGAGTGGCAGTACAGTTCCCCGCGGGACGTTATGAGCCCGGTCGCATGCATGCCTAGGATAGATTAAGGTTCGATGACGGACACAAAGCCCCGGCACAACAGACCAAGTCTCTAATGGGTTGTACGGAAAGGAAATCAAGTCTTAAAAACTTCTATATCTGGCCTAAAGCTTACCCCCCCGTATTCTATTTTTCTTTTAGGACCAAGATTAATACCCTGGGTATGGCCCTGGCAGAAACACCGTCATGACAATTGAACCTTGTCCAGGGGTCGTCACCTTCTCTCACACCCACCCCCCGGGCTCAATATCAACAAGGAAGGGCTCACGCTGCTGGGGAAGCACTGGTTTTCCAAAATCCAAAAAAATGAAATATTTTCAAAATCCAAACAAATTTAATATTTTCCAAAATCCAAAATCAAACAAAAGAAATCACATATTTCAAAACCCAAAACTCACGAAGATTCAGATATTTTCCAAAATCCAAAAAAATACCATCATGTGCATCGCATTAAGTTCTATTATGTTTTTCTCGCCTATTTAATAAGACTCCACCCCTTGACCAAATATCAAGAAATGATCATTATCTAACTTACTTCAAGGCAAGGGGTTGAGTCTAAGAACAGATCTAACTTGTTTCATGTTTAAAGTGTGCGCAGAACACAGGATCAAGATCAAAGTGAGAAGCTCACAATTATGCAGATTCAAAGGCTGTAACGCGTCATCACCAGACCGCTACAGTCATCTAACGGTTATATCCCTACCGTCACTCCTCTTCTTGCATAAGCTTTCTTTCTTTCAGCAGCCATCATTCTAACGGCCAAGGTTAGGACCGTTACTGACTCTAACGGCCTGAGTTTTGACCGTTACATCCCTCAGAGAACAGGGTTATTCGTGCTTCCACTCTGACGGCCTATCGTCAGGCCGTCGTTTCTTTGTAGCGGCCCACTGCCCATCCGTTACATCCTCCAGAGGCTCTGCTTGTTCACATCATTCTAGCCAATCAAACCACAAAGCTCATGCTCATTCAACTAAGGCAATCTCATCTCATTCAAGCAAGCTTAATGAAACATGAATTCATAAAAATTCCAAACTCGGATTGTCAATTACAAACAATATCTCTCATGAACAAAAGGAAATCAAGGTACATTCAGTTTTTTATCCGCGAGAGGGCGGATTCTTCTCAGCTCTTTCACGTAATCACGGCGTGCCTCATCGTTCTCTTCTACTTCTGCTTGCCACGGACGCACCTTGCTGATCTCCCACATGGTCAGCGCGTTCCGGATCGCCCTTTCATCCTCCTCGGTCCCCGTCTTCCTAGGTAGAAGGGGAGGGTAGTGTGATAGTGCAGGAGCTTGGGTTCTTGGAAGTCCGATCTGAAGATGGCACCGGTGAGGGTTGTAGATCGCCATGGTGGTGTTCCCCACTAGCTGGAGGTCCAGGCCTTGACGCCGCGGTATTTTAAGAAGAGTGCTTCGAAGGATTCTTGGTCGCATGATGAACTTATCTATTGGCAAAGTGTTGAAGAAGAGGCGCCATTCATCCCGCGTTTTCTTATCCGCCGTCTTACATTCAACCTGTGAAGAGTATCCAAATGCCCCTCCAATGAAGAAGAGAGGGTGGCTCCCGAAGATTCGGCTAGTTGAAGTTAGGTCCTCCTTGTATTGGAATTTGACTCTTACTCCCATCCAGCACTCAAGGAGTATCATAGAGCTGAACAGAAGTCCTCCTAGGCAAGCCGAGCTGAGTCCTTCATAAAGGTATGAAAGGATCGCTTGAGAGATGGACATTCCCCGCCACAACCCACTAATAATGCTGAGATTTTGGGTGTCTAGAAGGTGGTCGGTCGTAGTGAAAAGGAAGACTCCGCATAGGCAAACCGCCACCGCCTTGGCTATTGCTTCGTGTCTCTCCCACTTGTTTTTACAATGAGACACTATCCACTGGGCCAAGGGTATCAAATGAATATGGTGTGGGCTGATCATGGTCCTCACATCCTTTGGATTATGGATGAAATCACTCAAGATCGAGGACGGGTCAATAGGCTCTATTGTATAGCAAACCCGGTCTTCATCCCCTGCCTTAGTCTTAGGGAAGGCTAGGTAGGTCTCTACCTCTTCTAATAGGACTGTTGCTTCGAAGGAAGGGAAGATGAAAGTATGAGTTTGTGGATGCCATAGTTCTACAAGAGCTGAAATACTTGGCCAATCTAAGGATAATTTCTGGAAATTTTTGCCTAAAACCAAGAGAGGTTGAAGGTGCCAAGCTTTAAGGATGGATGTGACTTCTATAGGGAGTGCTTTTACCATGGGAGCCACCCACTTCAGATTAGAGTAGCATCTTGGACCAGGAAGAGGCTTGAAGAAAGAAGGAGAAGAAGAAGTCATAAAGAGAATTAAAGAGCAGAGTTTTCTGAACCTGGATGTGTTGTTGGGAACTTACCACCCTTTGAACATTGGAGCTTAAGTGCTTTGGAATTGACGTCAACCGTTGGAGCTCTCCATGTTCTTTTCTGGCAGCTTTAGGTCCGGTGTAGACCTTCTCCTCCATAGCCATCACCTCGAAGCTTCTCTTCATCTTGATTTCTGCCCTTAGGAGAGGTTCTTCAGCCCTAGAGCAGAGGTTTTTAGCAAAGCTACGTTTTTTGGTTGAGTTTCCAAGTTTTAAAGGCTTGATTTTGGCTTAGGAAGGATAAGACTTGAGTTGGAAGGCTTTATCTTCAATCTAGATAGGTTCTAGTGGGAGATTAAGTGGATAAATCTCGGGTTTAGGCTCTCACGGCTCAATCCGTCTCGGAACACAACGCAGTCTCTAACGGTCTATCGTGGGGCCGTCATTTGTCTCTAACGCGCCATCCGCATTTCCTGTGGGTTTGATTTGGCCCGACCCTGTTCTGTGAAGCTTAACGGTCTAGTCTTTGGCCGTCGTTATCTTGTAACGCGTGGACCATGATCCGTTACACTCTCGGTCGTTCAGATGTTGGCTTTTGGGTTCAACATTTTCCTGACGGTCTTGGATATGGCCGTTATTTCACCCCGACGCGTCTCCCATGGGCCGTCGCATTTCCTGCTAGTTGCCCTGACAACCCATCGTTCTGCCATGATCGACGGTCTAGCATTGGTCGTTATTTCCCTCTGACGCACCAGAGGTGGGTCGTCGCTTTTCCTGCAGCTCAGATTACAAATTTGGCCTCTGTTGTGTATAACGCCCTTCAGCCAGTGTGTTATTTGATTATGACGGTTTGACCCTGGACCGTTACTTTCTCTGCTGCTGAATTCAGGCAATTTCTTCCTGCCCTTGTGTTAGACCTGGCGGTCTTTCACACATTCTACAACTCATTCATCATCCACGCATTCTCATACATACTCCTTTTTTCCGCATACATGCATTCGTACATTCACACACATCTCTCGCACTCAAATCATCTGAATCGATCATTCATTTCTGCATTCACATTCAAACTTGCCAAACCATTCGTTCACTCATTCATTCCTGCATATTTATTCATTCACACTCATGAAACAAAGCAAAAATGCCAAAAAAAAAAGAATTTCATTTTTCTATATATATAGTCATGTACAAAAATAAAAAAAAAGAAATGCATCATTCGGCCGGCTCGTTCGCCGGGCCGCCCTCCTCATCTCCACCCTCCGGCTTCCTTGCTGGCGGTGCTATGGAGGCACTCTCCTCCTGCTGTCCTCTCTCCACCCTCTCATTCCTCCGCTGGCCGGAGGAACTCACAAGGAAATCAGCCACCGTCCCGCTCGGAGCGACGCTCCTCTGTGCTCCGCTCTGCGAAACACTCCGCTCAGGTCCTCGGCCTATCATCCGGACAGTCCTCTTGAGGGTCCGCAGCACGATCTTCATATGGTAAGCCTGGCGCCGAGCCTCGCGTGCCTCGGTCCGGTAGCGGTCTAAATCTACCGTCCCAACTCGGAGTCGCTCGATCTCGGCCTGTGACCGAGTCAGCTCCTCCCTGAGTCGTTGTGTCTCGGTCGTTGCTGCGGCTAGTTCTCTCACCTGTAGGTTGCATTTCACATAGATAATCATAAAGGATTTAATTGGCATAATCATACAGCATAAGCATTTTTTTGCATCTTACCCGCTCCGCGAGGGTGGCCTCCGCCTCCTCGGCCCGGGCAACCACCCGAGCAAACTCAGCCTCCTGCTCAGCCCTGCCTCCCGCAGGCTGCGAGGAAGACGATGGGGCATCCGGTCCCGCTCGTTGGGCTCCCTCGGCCCGCTGCATTTAGAAATCACGGTTAGGTGTCGTGGTTAGTCAGCATTAGCATCATTTTTGCATTGCATAATCATAATCATTTAAGTCTAAGTTTTAGAATCTTACCAGAAGCTCCAGGGCGGTCTGGTACTCGTCCCGCTGCTGGATGGTGGAGTGGAGCAGTCCCTCCAGCTCGACTATCCGTCCCTCAGGGTCTAGCTGCATTTAGAAAGCATGTAAGTCAGTGCATCTAGCTCGTTGCATTTTTGCATATAGAAAGAGTTTTTGAGTTTAGAATTTGCATACCGGTCGTCGGGTACCTCGGTACACCCGGTCGCCGTAGAATCGAGCGAAGGCCTTCAGATATGCCTCGTCGCTCTCATCTCGCTCCTTCACTGCTCGGCCCCGCCTGTTCCAGTCATGGACGTACTTCGCCTTCCGAGCGCACCAATCCACGTTGCCACTAATGCCCCTTGCCGACTTGCCTGGGTGGTCATCACTGTGGCGTGGAAAGGTCACATCGGGCTGGTGTAGTCCCCGAGTCCGCAGGATCAGCCTGTAGTGCAGAGGCTCGATGATGTGGATGCAGTGCAGCCAGATATCTCGTCCCCGATATGATAAGGCCGCCTCCACCCACGGCTGTCCCGTGTAACCCTCGCCGCGGTATGGGGTTCATCTCACCTGAAAGTATTTAGAAGCATTTAGAAGCATTCAGAAGCATTTAGGAGCATTTAGAAGCATTTAGGAGCATTTAGGAGCATTTAAAAGCATTTAGAAGCATTCAGGAGCATTTGGAAGCATTTAGGAGCATTTAGAAGCATTCAGAAGCATTCAGGTGCATTTAGAAGCATTCAGAAGCATTCAGGAGTATTTAAAAGCATTTAGAAGCATTTCGAAGCATTTAAAAGCATGTAGAAATCATTCAAGTTCTGGACTTACCGACGTGTGTGAGTAGGAGTCCAGGTCGTCCTGGATCGTCCGGGTCAATCTGATGATCGACCCTGTGTCCCTCGCTACCGTCCACCGTCTCGCAATCGGGATGTGGCCGGGGTGGAGTAGTGTACCTCTCCCGATGCCCGGAAGATACATGTAGCTCCAGATCTGCATTTTAGAAATCAAGTCAGTCAAATTATGTAATCATTTGCATAGCATTCTTTTGCATAATATAGAAAGCATTTAAATTGCATTTACCTGTAGAAAAGGCGAGAAGCCGCCCAGCATCATCTGCCGGTCCGTTGTGCTGAGGGACTCGAACAGGAACGCTAGCACCGCTGCTCCCCAGGCGTATCTCCCAACTCTGTGCAAATTTTCTATCATCGGAAGCAGTCGGCAGCTGATGACGTCCGCTCGAGTCGCGAAGAGGAGCTTCCCGAATAGCAGCATCAGGAAGCGTCTGAGCACTCTGTCTCCCTCTGGTCCCGCCTCCGCAGCCACGCGAGGGCGCACCTGGTCTATCACTCTGCCCAGATGCTCCTCGGGTAGCTCTGGCGATCGCCGCTCCTCTCAGCCCCAAGCTCTCCTGCAGTACTGATCTCGAGAGTTGAGATGAGGACTGTCCCGGCCTGATCAAATCCAACCCGAGCAGTTGCTGCGCCATCTCCCGGTAATCACCGTACGTCCATCCTGTCACTGCGGCTCCGTGGACTCTCAACCCGGTAATCCTCGCTATATCTTCTAGTGTGGGGATCATATGGCCCCACGGGAAGATGAACGCCCTGCCAATCGAGTCCCACCTCTCGTGCAATGCGTACAGCAATGGTGTGTCCATCCGGATCACCTCGATGCTGAGCACCTCGGCGAATCCCATACTGGCTAGCCGTTCTCTCTGGAAGTCGGGCAATGCCTGGTACACTGCCCGGATCTGCAGCCAAGAGATCCTTGATCTTCGCTTTCCCTGCATGTCATTTAGATCATAAGTTAGTTGATTGCATCATAAAAACATTGCATAAGCATTTTAAAATGAAAATCAAACAAAAATCTGAAATTGAAAAACCCTAAAAAATAGTCTAGGTCCCTGGTAGATGTAACGGCCCTGGGGTAGGGCGTTGCTTGGCTCTGACGCACGCAGGGTGGCGCGTCAGGCGTGTGACGGTCGCTGGCAGGACCGTCACATTGTCTGCGTTTTGGCGTTTTTTCTTTGCATTCCTGTGGTCTCCCACTTTGGCCAAATGGCCTATAATCAATCCTAATGGGTTCTTGGACCCATTTTCTACCCTCAAAACCCACATGCATACATAATAACAATTAAAAAAATCAAAAATTGAAGGAGTTAGGGCGGGAGGACCTACCTCATGGTCCATGCCCCTTCTCCTCTTCTTGGCTTATTCTTTGGGCTCTTCTTCACCCAATGGGGCTTCTCCTTGGTTCTCCACGGCCGTGGGAGCTTCATCTTCCTCCCTTGGATCTCTTCTCGCCGTTTGTTCTTCTTCCACCGGCGGGATTGCTTCTCGTTCGAGCCGGCGGTGGAACCGCCATATTGCCTTCCTCTTTCCTCTCTCCCTCTTCTGTGGAGGCGGCTGGGAACCCTCGTCGCCGGCCATGGTGGTGGTGGGGGTTGGAATCGCCGGAGTTTTTTGGGGCGTTTGGTTGCTTGGTGATTGAATGAAGGCCGTGACCGTTCGGTTTTATTTTTTGAACGCTCAGGAAATGTGGCGGTCTATCGACCGACCGTTACACCATTCTGACGCGTCTGGATTTGACCGTTACATGTGTTGGCCCTGTTTTATTGAAGAATGTGAACCGCCTGGTTTATGACGGACTGAGGGTGGTCCGTTACTTGATATGACGCACGTACATGAGACCGTTACAAACTTGCAAGTTTCTTGATGAATTAAATGGTCTAATTGATGTCAAAATGGTTCCAGGTTCTGTCAAGATGTTCATTGATGATGTCTCTCGCACGTACAAATGGTTATGCCTTGATTCATGATCATATTTATTTTTGGCTAACCTATCTTTCATGAAGGAATTTATGAACGAAGTCACACTTGGCTGTCCGTCAGGCAGGTAAGTCAGGTATTGTATTTCGTTTCCTTATCCCTTAATGCATTACTATATGTTATCTATGACATATTATCTCGAGAACCGGCCGGCCATTCATGTGTTCTGGGATCTGATGTTCCCCTTAAACAAAAATGATGATGATCTGAGTTCACATGTTTAATCGTTGGATAAGCCGTTAGGTTGGAAAAGTTTGGGGACGATGGTTCTATCTCGCACGCCGTGGTTGCGGATGGTGTCCTGACCCTAATTTCTCCGGTCTCGCAATATTATTCTCGAGTATCTTGCTATTTTATTTTTCTTTTGCATTCGCTTTGATGATTTCTTTTCCTTTAGCCCAGCATGCATCATGCGCATTCTTTGAGCATTCATGAAGCTTCATCTGTTCAAGGTATCTCAGTGATGGTGAATAGCTGTATTCTTGATCTCGAACAAGGAAAATCATTCCACTGTGAATAAGAAGGTTTCCTTCGATCTGCTCACTTGATCTGGTTGGCTGAAGATTCCTGTCTGGAGTTTAGTCAGTTCCCTTTCCTTTCCGTTGCCTCCGGCAGCTAGCCGTGTTTCCATTCCTTAGTTGTTAGCTCCTCCAGACTTGCATTCTTTGGTTGACTATTTCTTTGTGATCAGTTCGAAGTTTTCCAGAAATTTCTATCGCTTGTTGGTAAAGAACGGGTGTCGTTTACCTTAACGCCCTCTTCTTGATTTACTCCGCTTCACTTCCGCTTCATCTCCATGTTCCATTTCGCTTTCGCTTCACCTCCGCTCGTTCCCCTACAAAGAGGACGTTAAGGAGGGGCATCTGTTGACACCCGTTTTATGACCAATAAGTCGGGTCATCTCCTTGTTCATTCTACATGATGCTCCGAGTAATTCACTCTTCATTGAGTCTCCTTGATTGATTTGGAGCCTATTTCTTGGGTCTTTTTCCTTGATTGGATGTAGCTTTTTGTGGCATTTCATTTGACTAAGGCTTAGCAAAACCTTCATTTCTTTTTTTGAACTCCATTGATAATAACGGTCTGCTCCAGGAGCGTTGTTTCTTTATAACGGGTGGGTCCTAGGCCGTTACTCTTTGAAGAGTCCTGAAGCTTAAGGTCTCGTTTCAAATCTTTATCCTTTGGCTTACACGTTGATAATAACAGTCTGTCGTGCAGTCGTTGTTTCATTGTGACGCCCCATGCCTTGGCCGTTGCTTTCTTCACAGAGTCCTATTGCTTTGACCTTCTCCCTGTTGATCTTATCTTTTAGGGATAAGATTGAAAGTAACAGACGATCCTTGGTGCGTTATTTCCAAGTGGCAGTCTGTCGAGCAGCCGTTACTTCCTTCAGAGAGTCCTGGCAGTTCAGGCCTTTTCTCTGCTACTCCGTGGTCGAGATAAGAACTTGGATTGACGATATCTCTTTCAAATCTGATCCTCAGGACCTTCTGTTTGATTCTATGGACCCTTGGTGATATTATCTTCAAGGATTTGCTAAGAGTTATCCCTTTCTCTTGCCGGATTATCCTCTGCTCGACCTGAGGGTCTATAAATAGAACCCTTAACTTCATGGCCAAGAGGGGGGAAGATCTGGAGTTTGCGTCGAAGTGCTGCCGCATTCTAGAGCCACGTTTGATCAAGGAGAAGTGCTTCTCACGTTCGTTTGCTGCCTGGTGAAGGGAGTATTTGTTCCTTTGGTTCTAAAGTTCATAATTACATATTGAGTTTCCATTCAATCTCCCTTTCATCATAAGCATTATTTCTCTCCTTTCTCCACATTTTTCACTGGTTTTCATCATCTAAACATCCTCCTAATCTTTTAAAACGCCCAGAGGGGTTAAAAAAACCAAATCTCCCCGGTATCCCCCTCTCCTTTTGATGATATTTTGTTTATTGAAGAATTGATGCTATATTATTGAAAGGGCTAATTTGGGTTGTTTTGTTCTTGTCTTCCACTTCTTTGGCAGGTTTACAGGTTCACTAGGGCGAGGCCCAAGTCTTCTAGCCGGCTGGAAGAGTTAGAGTTAAAAGGATCCACACTTTGCTACTGCAGGTATTACGACGGCCTTGTGCAGGCGCGTCAGAGTCTTCCAACGGTCTATCGAGCGACCGTCACTTTCAAGTGACGCACGGGGTTCTGGCCGTTACTTCTAGCTGACCTGCAGGTTCTCTTTGGTTTTCTCTCCCGTGGGCGGGTGCTTCATCCACCTATTTCTAAGGTATTTTTCAAATCTTTGGCTTGTCTTACTTTGGTGGCGATCACGATTTTCCTTGGTATTGGGCGTTAGCTTTCTCCTTCATTGCATATCTTTTATTTCCTTGCTTGTTCCACCCCTTGTGGTGTGTTTCCATTTACTCTTTGTTCCACGCCCCGGCGTGTGTTTTCCTTTTCCTCAGCTTAGTTTGATTGAGATAGCATGCCCATGCTAGAGCTAGCTTTGATTGCCTAGGTTCATGATCACATGTGCATAGGTTAAGAGCAGATCTTTGATTATTTGCTTGTCATCTTGCTACATATCATCACACAAGACCCCCCAAGAAAAAGAAGATAGATAAGCAAAGCAAAATCAACAATATGCACGTGGACTGAGATGTCAGAGTGGGGGTTTAGTCATCGGCATGGGGTGAATACCGAAGTGGGAACGAAGGGTCTACGTGTCGTCTCAGGCAAGAGGCCTAAAACGACTTAGATGAGGCCAATCCCAAGGGGGAGTTGATGACTCGTGCTGGGCTTAGGAAAGTTGTTCATTCACCGACTCAGACGGAGGGTCCGAGCCGAGTAATGGGATGCACTTTTGTTTATGGACTGGGATGGATGGTCCGAGCCAGGCAAGGAGGGGTTTCTTTATGTTCATGGACTTGGACGGAAGGTCCGAGCCAAGCAAAGGCGGTCCTTTTTTATTCATCGACTTGGACGGAAGGTCCGAGCCAAGCAAGAAGGTTCTTCTTTTCTCTTTTTTTTGTTCATTGACTTGGACGGAAGGTCCGAGCCAAGCAAGGAGGTTCTTTTTGTTCATCGACTTGGACGGAAGGTCCGAGCCAAGCAAGGAGGTTCTTTTTTTTTTGTTCATCGACTTGGACGAAAGGTCCGAGCCAAGCAAGGAGGTTCTTTTTGTTCATCGACTTGGACGGAAGGTCCGAGCCAAGCAAGAAGGTTCTTTTTTTTTGTTCATCGACTTGGACGAAAGGTCCGAGCCAAGCAAGGAGGTTCTTTTTGTTCATCGACTCGGATGAAAGATCCGAGCCAAGCAAAGGCGTTCTTTTTGTTCATCGACTTGGACGGAAGGTCCAAGCCAAGGGTTTATTCGTCTGTGAGACTGGAGATTGCAATATTGGGGTGGTTTGTTCATTGACACGGGGTTAGTGCCAAAGCAAGGGTATTTTTTATTCATGGAACGAGACGGAAGGTCCAGGCCACTGGTTCGTTCATCGATGTCGACAGGGAGTCGGAGACCGACATGGTTCATTCATTGACACGGGGTTGGTGCCAAAGCAAGGGTCTTTTCGTTCATAGAACCAGACGAAAGGTCTGGGCCACTGGTTTGTTCATCGATGCCGACGAGGAGTCGGGGACCGACATGGTTTGTTCATTAACACGGGACAAGTGCCAAAGCAAGGGTCTTTTTGTTCATGGCACCAGACGAAAGGTCCGGGCCACTTGTCTTATGCGTCGGTGGGACTTAAAATATTTTGATCTTAGGCGGGACTTGACGAGTCGACATCCCCCGGAGGCTTCGATGATGATTTTTTTGCTTCTCTTCCTTTTTTTTCTTTTCTTCTTCTCTTCTTTCTCTTTTTTCCCTTTTTTTTTCTTCTTCTTTTCTTTCCCTTCTTTTCTTCTTTTCTTCTTCTCTTCTTGTTTTCTTTTTCTTTTTGAAAAACTTTGGGTAGCTGCCGGCGTGGAAGCCGATAGTGAAGAGCTGTTGGCTCGGATGCCAATAGTCGAAAGCCATCGGCCTGGGTGCCGGTAATTAGGAAGTTGTCGGCATGGGCGCCGATAAATTTGAAAGCTGTCGGCATGGACGCCGATAGTGAGAGAGCTGTCGGCTAGACGCCGATAATGACATAGCTATCAGCTAAACGCCGATAATCAAATAGCTGTCGGCATGGAAGCCGATAATGAGGTAGCTATCGGCGCGGAAGCCGATGACGAAATAGCTGTCGTCATGGAAGCTGATAATTAGATAGCTGTCGGCATAAAAGTCAATAATTAGATAGCTGTCGGCATGGAAGCCAATGACGAGATAGCTGTCAGCATGGAAGCCGATAATGAGGTAGCTATCGGCGCGGAAGCTGATGATGAAATAGCTGTCGGCATGGAAGCCGATAATTAGATAGCTGTCGGCATAAAAGCCAATAATTAGATAGCTGTCGGTCATACAAGCCGATATTGAGATAGCTGTCGGCATAAAAGCCAATATTGAGATAGCTGTCGGCGTGGAAGCCGATAAAATTAGATAGCTGTCGACACAGAAGTTGATAATTAGATAGCTGTCGGCATAGAAGCCGATATTGAGGTAGCTGTCGGCACGGAAGCCGATGATCAGATAGTTGTCGATCATACAAGTCGATATTGAGATTATTTTTGGTTTGTTAGTTTCTTATTTGTTGTGTGTTTGTTCTTTTTTTTTTGTTTCTTTTTGTTAGTTTCCTTTGTTTGTGCTTTTTGTTTGTTTGTTTTTGTTTGTTTGTTTGTTTGTTGTTTTTATTCGTTTGTGTTGTTTGTTTGTCTGTCTGTTTCTTTGTTTATTTAATTCTATTATTTGTTTCTTCTTTTGTTTGCTTATTTTTTTGTTTGTTTGTTTGTTCTCTTTTTGTTTGTGTTTATTGTTTATTGGTTTTATTTGGTTGTTGTTTATTCTTTTATTTATTTATTTTTTGTTTGTTTGTTTGTTCGTTCCTTCCTTTGTTTGTTTGTTTCTTTTCTGTTTGTTGTTTGTTTATTCTTCTTTTCTTTTGTTATTTGTTTGTTTGTTTTGTTTGTTTTGTTTGTGTTTTTGTTCATTTATCTGTTTCTTTGTGTTTTTTTAAGCATGCAAGCATTCGCTAACATCAAGCATCCAATAGATACATAGTATGTCCCCTATATCGAGGGTGGGGTAGGGATGAAGTCCCGAATTCACAGACCGTGTGCGGCTCACGAGTCATAACTAAAAGAGTTGTGCATTCGCCAAAAAGGCATCGCATCGCCTCTGCGTATAGTTTAAATCACGATTTCCACCCAAAACAAATGTTCCATGGCGTGAGAGTGCAGGCACGTGAGCCGTGGCCCCGAAACATAGGGATGTGCAGACGTTCTAAGCAACACTAAAGGATTGTTCTACCGCCTACGTGTACATTTCAGGCTTTCGACTTTCGGTAGCTCCACACAGCCCCCTTATTTATTTTGGACTTCCAGACTTCACCGTTCGGCGCGAGTTTCCTCATTTGTTTCAGTGAGGATTCCCGGCTACTAGGCTTCATCCTTGGCCGTAATTCGCTTCACCATTTTCGTGCGAGTCTCCTCATTTGTTTCAGTGGGGATTCCCGGCTACTTGGATCCATATTTCATTTCTTCATCATTTTTTCACATTTTTTTTAAAGGAGGCAGACAGCTTTTTCCTCACGATTACCGTTCATGCGAGCATAGGAAATTCAAGCATCCACAGAGTGTTGGGAAGAAATTCCGCGATCCCTACAGTTAGAAACCACTGATCGCATTGTGCGTAAAGTGTGAGAACATCATTTCGAGTATATTTTGTGAGTTACGCTAACAGCATAGCTATGACTCTTCCTCTCGACGTATGCACTCGCCACGATGGGCTTTTCTTCTTTAGCATATGCCATGGCGCACGCAAGTCTATGATCGGGGCGGCATTATTTATTCAAGGAGATGCGGTCCTAGGAGGTTCAAAGGAGATGGATTAAATATAATATAAACAATCGTGCAAGCAAGGTGAGCACACATTCAAAGTTCAACTCATGCAGCGTTTATTATTGTGTTTTTTTGTTTTTTTTGTTTATCATTTTTTGTTGTTATTATTTTTTGTTTTCTTCTTTCTTTTGTTTGTTTGTTTGCTTATTTGCTTGTTTGTTTTATTATTCACATATTCTCTTTTATTCTTTATTCTTATTATTTATTACTTATTATTATTTATTATATATTTTTCTTTCCTTCTTTCAGTTTTGTGATCTCTTTTTTTTGGGTTGGAATATCTGTAAGCATATGCCGACACGAATGCCAGTGGTTGAGTCTCTTGTGAATTGCTATTGGCTCGGATGCCAATGATGAGATGTTGTTGGCTTAAGTGCCAATGGATGGATTGCTGTCGGCTTAAACACGGATGGGTAGAAAGCTGTCGGCTTTACATACCGATAATTAAGAAGCTGTTGGCTCAACGCCGATGATTAAAGAGCTGTCGGCTCAGAGACCGATAATTGGAAAGCTATTGGCTTAAAGCCAATGGATGAAGCGCTTATTAGTTTAATGCCAATGAATGGTAAGTCGTCGGTTTAGGCATCGATAATTGGAAAGCTGTCGGCCCAACGCCAATAATTTTGTTTGTTTGTTTATTCCCCTTTTTTTTTTAACATCTTTGAACAGCTATGGGCTTGGACATCGATGGTTAAAGAGCTGTCGGCTTGAAAGCCGATAATTAAGAAGATGTCGGCATGAAAGCCGATGATTAAAGAGCTGTCGGCACGGAGGCCGATAATTAAAGAGCTGTCGGCTCAGAGGCCGATAATTGGGAAGATGTTAGCTCGACGCCAATAATTTTGTCTGTTTGTTTATTCCCCTTTTTTTGAACATCTTTGAACAGCTATCGGCTTGGACACCGATGGTTAAAGAGCTGTCGGCTTGAAAGCCAATAATTAAGAAGCTGTCGGCTCAAACCCCGATGATTAAAGAGCTGTCGGCTCAGAGGCCGATAATTAAAGAGCTGTCGGCATGAAAGCCGATAACGAATACTCATTGAAAAGTTGCCGACTAGGATGTCGGTGGTTGAACAATTTGGTTGATGATTTTTTTTAATGTCACTAGATAACTGCTGGCTAGGGTGCCAGTGGTTGGGTACCTTGAGTACCTTTGGGTATTTTTAGATTTACCTGCTGGCGTAGATGCCAATGCTTGAGAAGCTGTCGATTTAGGCACCGATGGTTGAGATGTTGTCGGCCCAACTGCCGGTTTGCTTCATCATATGCCCCCAGAGTCGGGCATCGTTTACATGTTTTTTTTTTTGGCTTCTGCCATGATTCAAGGGGTTTGAGACGTCCCTCGGGTGTATTATTCTTCAGCTGGTGGGGTGAGGCTACGTTCACCGACCTCCCAAGGTTGGGCATTTGATGGGGCCGCGGCGGATTCACCATGTGCTCGCCCATTTGTAGTTCACCTTTTTGGATCAGGCCTTCGAGAATATCTTTGGATACATAACAATCCTCAATAGGATGCCCCCTCTGTTGGTGATAAGGACAAAATTGAGGGTCATCTTTCCATTTGACATCATTCGGCCTTTTGGGCTCCGGGAGGACAACCCTGCCACATGCACGAGCCCATTCGAACAACATTCGAGTCTTCTCCTTAGGGAAGGAATAAGGTTTCTTCATCTTGTCCCTGAGCGAGGGTGCTTGTTCGGCAGGCTGAATGGGCAGAACTCTGACCGCCTCTTTTGTTCGTATTCGTTGTAGCTCAAAATCCCTAGAATTTGGGGTGCATATTCCCTTTTGCGCTCGGTGCTCACTGGCTGGCTTGTTCTCCCGGCTTAGTGCAGTAATAGCCGGGGAATATTTTACCAAGAAGGCCTCAGCATCAGCCGCCAACTCGCTTAGCTGTTCGAAGGTTCTGACCTTGATGCCCATCACCCTTTGCATGATTTCATCCTTCAGATTTCTTTCACATTTCCGAATGATGTCCTCGTAGCTCGGGGGGCTCTTGCATCTCTCATGGGAATCTCTTGCTTTTCTTACATAGTCCTGGGTGGACCCATCGTCTCTTGGCCCGGTCTCATATAATTTTGCCCTGGTGGTTTCTTCTTCGGCTGGTTCTGCGCCAGCTGTCTGCTCTATACTTGGCTCATTCATTGCCAACAGAGCTGTTAAATTCGGGTTCGGGTCGGCTGAGCCCAGACCCATTTCACTCATCTTTTTCCTCATTGTTCCAATTTACTGGCGCAGCTCCATCATTAGGGCGAGCGCAAGTTGGCAGCAGCCAGAGCTGGAGGTAGATGCCTCGGGTTGATTCGGCCTTGTCGGCATAAAGCATGTTTCTTCGTTTTCTTCTTCTTTCGTCATTTGGCTTGCGTCAGATGATGCCGACAATGTATTGCAGGAGAGAACAATGCCCCTCTTCTTATTTCTTGACTTCTTTTCCTTTTTCCCATCTACAGCCGACATGTGCCCCCACGGTGGGTTATCTTGTGATTGTCGGTGTATAGACACCGTGTTGACAGCTTTCTTGAAATCGGGAAGCTCGTGAGGGCGCGGAGGATCAACTCTGGATTCGCCCATCTGGAGTTCTCCCCTCCCGATCATGCCTTCAGCCATATCTTTAAATACATAGCAGTCTTCAATGGAGTGCCCAAGCATTCGGTGATATGGGCAAAAGCAGGGGTCATCTTTTCTTTTAAGGTCACCTATCCTTCTCGACTCCGGCAAAGTGATCTTGTTATACTTTGCGGCCCATTCAAACAAGAGCCGGGTTTTCTCCTTAGGAAAGGAGTAAGGCTTCATCATTTTGGCCCGCAGGGGAGGCCCTTCTTGTTGTTCGACGCGCCTGGTCGGAGGGGTTTTGGCAATGCCTTTATCTTTCTTTCTTCGTCGCTCGAACATCTCAAGGTCGGCTGCATGGACTTCTTCGGGCGCGGGCCGTTTATTTGATGATTTGACCTCCTGACTTGAGGCCATAGGGGCAGAGGAGAGGAAAGCCTCAATTTCTGCCACTACATTGCTCAATCGGTCGAATGACCTAATTTTGATCCCGATCATCTTTTCGAGGATCCTTCTCTTCAAATTTTGTTTGCAGATTTGCACTGCCTCTTCTTGATGTAGCGGTTGTCTGCACCTCATGTTGAGATTGCGCCATCTCTTAATATATTCAAGAGGAGTTTCATCATCTTTCTGCTTGGAAGCATATAATTCGGCCATGGTTATTTCTCTTTTAGCAATGTGAAACCGCTCCCGGAACTTCCTTTGCATATCCAACCAGTCGTTGATAGACCCAGCTGGTAAGTTAGAAAACCACTCAAAAGCGAATCCTGTGAGAGAGGACCCGAAGAACTTGAGTAGGTAGGATTCATCAGCTGCCAGGTCACCCATTGTGCTGACGTAGTAAGCTATGTGTTCTTTCGGCGAGCCTTGTCCGCAAAATTTTTCAAACTTTGGCGGTTTATTGACTCCGGGAGGTAGCCTCTTGGCCGCATGATGGACAGGGTAGGGTACCTTGTACGCATCGAAAGCGGCATAATCAACATTGCCTCTATCGGCCAGCTTCTTTTCAATCATCTGTTCTATGATTATTTTATTCGCCACAACCTGATCGGTCGGGCCTGGGCAGAAGTGGGCCTACTGCATTTGCGGTACTGCCGTTGTTACTTGAAGTGCTGCTGCAATCCCCTGGTGCGGAACAATCGGGAGTCGTGCTGAGGTTGTATGTTGCTGCGGGGGAGGAATGCCCCCTGTGTAATCAGGTGTCGGCTGAGACGCGGCCGCTTGTAGTGAAGCTTCAAGGGTTTGGCCCTCATTTCCCAGGGTTTCAGGAGGGACTTCCACCTGTCTGGAGGTAGATGATTGCACGTTCTTTTCATTCAGCTGCTTTTTCAATGTTTCAACCTCCTGCCGATATTCTTGCAACAACATTAGCATCGCGGGGTCATGCATGGTGGGGTTGAGAGTGACACCTCCTTCCCCAGCTGGATTCTCTTCAAGCGACGTGGATGATCTCCCGTCATTGCCTTCAGTCGTAACTACATTGACGGTGATGACCGTCACAGTCTTGTCCTGGCTGGTTTCTTCTGCAAGGGTCCGCAACACCTCGCCAGTTTGCACTAGAGTTCGGGGCCAAGATCGCTCAGACACCATGAAATGTTTGAATGTGGTTGGCTTCGGGGCCAGCCCCCCTTTTGATTTGGCTTCGAAGTGAGCCATCTTTTCTTGGGCCAGCACTTGGAAGGTATTGTGTACCGGCACCGTTGGGCTTACCCTATCGGGCGTGATTCTGGCTTGTCGGCCATTCAGGAAGACCCGGACGCCTCCGATGAGCACGGATTTGCCCGAGGTAGATAACCGGCTTTGCAATGTGCCGGGGTTCTTCTTCACCACCCTGCTGGCGGCTGGCGCGCGCTTCTTGCTGACGGGGGAGCGCGAATCAACATGGCGAGCGTGGAAGCCCACTGTAGCAGCTTCAGTCGGGGTCGCCTCGGCGACATCAACCAACTCCATCTTCTGGATATGTAGGAGCTCCAGGAATGCGACTCCCAAGAAGTTGGGGAAGCTGACGACTAGCGGGAAGGTGCCGAACTGGATCGGTACCGCCAAATAGCCATGGGTGGCATGGCCGGCGACAACAAGGGGTCCGAACGACACGGCCATCCTAGTTTTCGTAAAGTAGCATGCGGGATAAAAATCACACAGTTAGAATTTTAAGAAGAGGCCATTGGGCCCCAAATCCTGACAAGGAGATGAAGGGAAGTCCAGTCCCACCGGGCGTGCCAGACTTTTGGACGCACTTTTTATTTTAAGTTCGTTGTTTATTTGTTTATTGGCGTTTATTAAGTGCGTGGGCGTGCCAGTCACAAAGTGACGATTTATTGTGCGCTCGATCTGACTAATCAGACGATTGTGTGGTTCGTGTCGGGATTGAGAACCCGCCGTACCGTGAAGGCTACGACGTTGATTACATCCCCTCGGAGAGGGGAAAACCCTTGATTGATTGCCAGGAAAAGGGGCCTCACGGCCTAGAGAGAATACTAATGATGCAGGAGGATAGTGAAAGACGAACTATGCTAGAAACCCGTATCGGGACGTGAATGTTCAGACTATGTCGGCCACTCATGGGCCACTTCATGTTCGGACGAAGGTCCGTGTTTGTAGCGTAAGAGACGGTAACAAAACCGCGCAGATGTCTGCCACGAACAAGGCAAGTTTAATGAGAATGCGGGATTGGATCCCGGTAGGGGCGGGTCAAGTTGATAGACTATTGGCCGGAGATGATTTCAGACTATGGCCATGTCGAAAATTCCGTAAACCACGTCCGATACCATAAGGCGTCGTTGATTTTCTCTTTGCACCCAGTCCGAGGGAGTGAGTTATTAAGTGCGTAGCCTGAGCTCACTAACGTGCGCCCTCGCACGGGGTTCGACCTGCCCGGTCAGGTCGCGGGGGTCAAGGGGCAGCACCCCTTGCGGGGGGTTTCCGGGGGCAGCGTCCCAGGAACAAAATTTTAATTGAAGCACGGGTAATAGAGTTCCTCTCATTTTTTTTATTTGATCTTTGCATTTTTGTTTGAACCCTTCTCCCTTTTATTATCATTATCTACCTCCCCCTTTTTATATGAAAGAGGCGCGCCGGTTTAACATGATGCAAGGGAGGCGCGCCGGCTATGGAGGTGTAAAGGGGGCGCGCCGAGTTAAGTTAATGCCAAGGAGGGAGAGGGAGCACTCCGGAATAGCCTAAGAAGAGTGGGGCGCGCCGGTTTGAGCTCCGGAAATCCGAAGTGGATTTGAGTGTGGAGCTAATCCGGCGCGGGGGGGTAGCGCGCCGGATTAGCCCACGCCGGATTAGGGGGGCGTCGGGTTAAGCCTTATTTCACTTTGTTTGTGCTCTGTATATTCTTTCTGTTTTCGTTCTTGTTTCTTCAACCTTTAGACTGACATTTTGATTGGTTTATTCACTTGATTGATGGGTTAAGTTGATAGAGAAAGTGGTTAAAGCTCTCTGATCGTTTATTCAGATGAACGAGCATGAAGATTGAAGATCTTATTAAGGGGGAATTATGCAAGAACTTATTCGGTTTGCTTCAGAGACGGCTTCAGACATGTTGTTCTTACTCCCAGAGGGCTTGGCTTGTTCAGCTGTTCTTATGCTCAGAGAACTCATCCTGCTCGTCTGTTCTTGAGTGTTCTCATCCTGGCGAAATTTGGGCAGCACCTCCCCTGGACTGGGAGTTGCCAGAGAGCAATAAGGAACACCAAACAGATAACTCCGGGGTGCACCTCAAATCTGGACCTCATGTCGGTCCAATAACCCAAATGTGAGTGTTGGAAAGCTCGAGGACTAGCCTTCGAGAGCTCTCACCACTCACGGGTGATGACTTCGTGGAACGGGACAGATGTAGGCCACAGGTGGCCATGAATGTTCACCCTTCGAACTGATTCCCTCAGAGTTCATGCCATAGAAGGGCAAGCTTCTGAGGACCCCGAGTGATGTTGAAAATCGGGAGGGAGAAAACGGAAGAAAAGGGGAAGAGGTGAGAGCAATAGAATGCCATTTACTCCCACAAGAGTCACTCTTTTATTCATCCTCAAGGGGAAAGGAGATCTACCCCCAAAGCACGGGGGAGAATACAACGGAGAAGATAAAAGAAAAGCAAAGTGTTGAGATGGGGAAAAGAAGATACATCGGTGGGGGAGAAGGAGGAACAGAGCACAAGCTCTTCCCCCTCTCTCTCCTCTCTCTTTCTCACCCTCTCTCGTTTTTCTTCACCTTGCAGGTGGGAATGGATGGAGCTTCTTCTTCTCTTCGGACGCCGGAGACCCTAGCCGAACCAGCCAGCCTTCCCTTCAGCCTCTCTTCTCTCAGCACTTTCTTCTTCGAGCTCTCTCTTCCGTCCCCCTCTGCCTTCGGCTTCACAATACTGCCCCTTTTATAGAACGGCCAGCCTGGGAGCGTCCCTGCCACTTCCACCTCGTCCGCAACGAAGTCGGGAGTTGACTTGCTATGCTGGACGCCGTTGATTCGTCCCGTACACTGTTGCTCGTCCGAGGATGGGACGCTCAGAGATCTGTCGGAGCTTGCCTTGCTGCTGCTGCTTATGTGCTGTCGAACGAAGGTAGAAGCAGAGTCATAGGCATTGAATGTCCTATGCACGCCATAATGATGCAAAACAGAGCATCGGAATGTAAATGGGACGGCTTGTTTGCGCGCCGGATTAACGTGAGATGCAAGGGAAAGGGTGCGCGCCGATTTAACCCATATGAAGGGGAAAAGGGGCGCGCCGATTTAGCCCAAGATGAAGGGGGCGCGCCGGTTTAACCCAAGATGAAGGCCGCGCCGATTTAAGGCCCTTTCACGCCGTTTTAAGCCTCAAATAGATTCTTTTCGAAGTCGCAACCATTTATTCGAGTGTTGGCACTCCTGGAGTGTTCTAGTTGCAATGCATGGCCTCTATAATATTCCATTTGCAGCCTTTGGGACTTGATCCCAGACTTTGCGTAACTTTCGGTGCATACTGAGACTGTACCGGAGTTCCTGACTCTTCTTTGATTCAGCTCTCGGCACGGACGGCTGTGGGGTTGTGGTTGTATCTTCCGCCTTGGGGGCTTCCTTAACGGGTAGCGGACCACCGAGCGGGTTCTCATCCTGATCGGGCGAGGCATGAGATTTGTTCGATATTTCCATCTTCGGCTTGCTCTCGAGTGTCGAGACGTGCATGCCGTATGATCCTCATCGACATTTTTTGACGTCCACAAGGGACGATGAACAGTGCCGGATCGCGAGAGCACGGCGCCAGGTCAATCGGGGGACAGGAACAGGGATGGGGAGGCGAGAATAACTCATTCCAAGTAAAACTTGGAATGAGTTATCCTCACAAATAACCCGGTTTCAACCTTAACCCGGGTTCTGCTTAACCCAGGATATCCCCAGTGTTTTGAGCTCAACCAAACGGTGGACAGGGGATATTCTTGTCATATCCCCATACCAAACAGCACCTTAGTGTCCGTTACTTCGTTGTCTTCCGGTTCGACGCCTCGAGCTGCAAGTTTGTGAGTTCGCAAGACTTTGGTGGCCGGGCTCTATTTATAGATTATTGGATGGATGCGTTATTTGTGGACAATCATGCGAAGTGGGGAAGGAGTTGCAAGGATCGCATCCACCTTTGGGACCCGATTCCGAGAAAGCCCCTCATGTGCAAGATGAATGATTTAACATCCGATCTTCCGCACCGTCTGACACACACGATGGCTGGGCTCTGGGTTCTTCCAAGTTTGTTGTCTTCCACGCCCCCGTAGAATGGGTCTGGTATGACGTTCAGAGGTCCTGACAGACCTACCTACCTTTCTTGATGTTAATTTGTTCTCTTAATTGCCTCCAGAAATAATCACAGTTGCATGCGCCTCTATTCGGCTATTCCCTTGCTCCTCCTCCGCAACACTGTCCATTCCTCTTGAGATTCTTGTTACTACATATGTGAGACTTTGTGTCACTTCGTGGATGCACTTCAGCAACTGACCTAGGGCATGCATGGAGGAATATATCTTCTCAATGAGTTCTCTTTAACTCTATATATATATGTTGAGATACTAACGATTAATGAACAGACAATTGATGATTGGCTACGTACTACTTTAGAAACATGCATGCATATTGTAGTAAATATATTTCAATTATTGGGTCTTGTCATATTTCTTCTGGTATTGTTGGTGCCTCTGCCTGCTACATGTTCTCTTGATGTCATGCCTTTCTCCCGCTCTATTTTTTACCCTGATGATTGGCCACTGCACGCACGCGCGCGCACACACACATAGACTCACCGACACAGGCAGTCTCTCTCTCTCTCTCTCTCTCTCTCTCTCTCTCTCTCTCTCATGAACTTGCCACCTAGGCGCGCACCTCCTACGCGCTTAGGTGTCTGGGGGACCCAAGTTTACCTTGTCGTCTTGACAACTATAGTTGACAACTATAATTGAGAGTTTGAATCTACCAAAAAAGCTTTCAATGTTAAATTTGAAAGCCTCCCATGGGAAAGGACAGCATTCAGTGCTAAGTCACTTGACACTCTCAAGCATAATGTCCTCTAATACAAGGCTTACCATAAACAACAAATTTATGTACTGCCCCATGTTCATGAAAGGAGAGTAGCTAGTGAGGCATGCAAAATTGGAGCAATATCATCCGAACATTTTCATGGTGTAGAATTTCATATTTTCAACATGAATATACTTTATTTAAATCTAAGCATCCAGAACTGCAAGACGTTACCTTCCACCGTACAAATCCATACTCAAAAGCCCCAACCACAACAATGGCTGCCACCCTTAAATTGCCAGAACCTAGGATGGTCTATCTCCTTTCAAACCAAAATTAATACATTATGTAAGCAGGCAATTAAGAATCATACATACCAATGTAATGGTGTCATGTCAGCAGAAAATAACACGAACACAAGAGCATTCAGGATGGATTATTATATTGGTTTGTTATTTCACTCACTCAGTCTGCATCACATACCTCATGAAGAATGGGTGATGATAGTATCTTTTCTAACCCTCGACTATATGTACAGGCTAGGTCAAGTTGACCTGGCATCACATACCACGCTGTCTGTCTGAAAGATTGGCCTCATTTCACCCAACAGGGATGAGGAAAGAAAAGAAATAAGTTATGATAGTTTGAAGTAATTTTTTAGTGGGATCATCACATGACCTATTTAAGGCACTAACATCACAATGCCCTATATCATAGCACCTTTCTGAGATTTTTCAGTCAAATATTATATTTTCAATAATCAAATACAATAAAGAAGTAAGTTTCAGATCTATGTATTGGCTTAGGGAAAAAAAATCTAGAGCAAATAGCAAGCCTTTTTTTCCATGCCCAAACCCAATTTCATAAATACCAGACTTGCAAGTTATTGAGGCTAATCACAGACAATTGACTAATCTAATCAATTTCATTTCATTTCAAAATGCACCCAATGCAAAGAATGAATCATGTGATTTCCTATCAGCCAACGAGGAATCACCACCCTTTACAGCTATTTAATGGAAGGTTCACCTTCTGGTGTTTACATCTTCCTATATCTATAAAATGGACAAGGCGAATAGAAAACTTATTCCTCGTGGATGACTAACAATTACCAACCTAGCGGACACAAAGGAGACCATAGCATGGAATCTTCTTGAACCAAGCAGGCATGCAATTCAAAAGGTCCCATTTACTAAAGTGAGAATCACATAAGACTTGGACAAAACCCTAAACCATAGACCTGAAGCCATAATACAACAGAAGACTCTTATTTCTTTCATTTATACTACTGCTGTGGAATGGGTAAAAGTGATTTGTAATGTAAGCACCCTTAATTCACCTCCTTTTACTTTGTTGGGAGGGTATACGGCCCCACACCACTTTGGTGTGTCTTTTGTATAGGGTCTCTTATTGGGAGCTTTGTTATACTTGTACACTTCTTTTCATTTAATACAAAAAGTGGTATTACCCACTTTCAAACAAAAAAAAATCAAACATGCCCGATGCGCCATACATGCAACATAGACTTTTATTTTCCTAATGACATCATAGAATATGTTATCATGCAGGATGTTTACAGTATAACAACAGCAAAAATCTAGCCTATTTAGGACTTAAAATAGCAGATAATTTATCATCAAGGAAGTGAATCATTTCAAAATGTGGGGAAAATCACATAATCAAGGTCGGTCATAAATGCCAGCAGATATGGATTAGGATTCAATTGTTGGATTCTAGAAACATGATGAAGAATGAGATGAAATATATAAGAAGAATCTGTATGTTGTCATACATGAATTTGTGTTTGCAAAACTTTGGGGTTTCTTTGGCAAAACTTCAAGACGTCCATGAGCTCATGCGACAGTGAGAAGCTGCTTATCCCAGGTAGGAGAAGAAGAATGGTCTTTCTAGCTAATGTTGTGGGCAATATATATGTCATGACAAGAATCAGATGAAATATATAGAGAAGACTGTGATATCCCCTTTGGCATTGTAGATTCATTTATTTTGAAAGTCAAGTTTTGGGGGGAATTCATCTTGTCACAGCCTCGACCTTCCATCATCTACTGGCTCAGTAGAATTTGGATGTTCAGCTGATTGTGATCCACATTTTTTCCCATGTCAAGCTTTACAAATAGAGCAGGAAACATTTTTGAAATAAATTACACATGTACTGGAGTTCATGAAACAAAATTTCTAATAGAGAATTGACTTAAATGACAAATTCTGTGAAACCAAAATAGACGTAGACTAAGAATCGCTAAAGATTAAAGAAGAAAAATTATCTTAAAAAATAAAGAATCAGATACTTAATAATAATCCTTATATAACTATGCTAAATGTTATTGAAGTTTAGGATAATATGCAAACTTTATTTACTTTTTTGCAAAACTCAATGTACAAAAAATATGAATGATTATGACTTTTGTACTTTCCTTTTATGTTAACTTATCATAAATTTAGTATAGCAATACATGCGTCATATTTCAACTTTGCAACATATGTTATTACAGACATAATTGCCCATATGACTTACAATTCTTTGGTGTAAATTTTTCCCCGTATTTTTGAAATGTTTGTTCTATACTTTTGTCAAACATATCTACCCATGTCTTATAATTCAAGCATATCAAGTCTCTTGTTACAACTTTCATGCTTAAGTCCAGTACCAAACAAGTGTAGGCTCTACACAAATGTACAACATTGTCTTTTCAAATAAAAGATAATAATTGTCTACACTCTTGATATAGAAATTATAGTGCACTTTTCTAACTAGAAAGGGCCTCTTTTCTTGGCCTTGTTGGTTCAGAGACCTGTCAATACATCCAAGATCACCTACATGACGAAGATACATGGATCTTTTATTTTAAAAATGAAATTTTGTATTAAATGGTCACTCAATGATGACAAATCACAAATAGTTGGTAATTAATGGACCATCAATATCTTCTCCTAACTTCACAATTCACATGTATGTTTGTAGATCCTAATATGCATCAAGTTAGCAGAATAACCAAATTGGTTAAATGCAACAGTTCTAGCTAACAGGTCAAGATGAATATTATACTAACCAAGCATGTCGAGTTATGTTCTCCTTTGTTTGGTACGAGTTCAAATCTCACTGTTAGCTTCAATTTTATTGCTATTTTTAGTATTGATTTAACTAAAAATATAAGGTTAATTCATGCACATTTTTTCTGACATTTGCTCGTTAAATTGTGGAGTTACTCCTTAGATAACGATAAATCATGTTTTAATATCTAAATCTTTGTTATTCAACATTAAAAAAAATACAAAATAAGCTCGCACGCAATAACGGGTTTCTTTGAATAGTGCTCTTCTAACTCCTTTATATATTTAAATAAAAAACTATGCATAGTTATGCATTTATTAATTTCATTGATAATACGTACTGATAATTCTCTAGACGATGACTTGCGCATAATTATTTATTTAAATGTGTACAGCTATTTATTTGACGGCGTGTTCAACTATTTATTTTAAAGAAAATTTGTGCACAATTATTAATTTTATTAGTAGTTTATGTACAAATTTTTTTGGGCACAATGGTTTGCGTATAACTATTTATTTTTATTTGTGTATAATTATTTATTTGATGAAAAATTTGCGTAATTATTTGAAGAAAAAATTGTGTACAATTATTAAGTTGACAAAGAGGAGGGGGTGAATACGTGTGTAATTATAATTCTAAAAATCAGCCAAAGTGGTGGGGGTTGAAGAGGTCAGGACCGTTTCTTGACAAAGTCGACGCCAAAAAGAGAAGGGTCGACACAGCAGTGTAATCTAGAAGAAAGCGGTCACAAGATGACCACTACTTTACCGTGGCGGTCGTCTGATGGTCGCGACTATCCAGGACACAGAAAAACATCGATAACTCAAGTGCTTTCTAGATCATTAGGTTTAAGGGTACAACCAACTCGTCGTCCTAGTGAGAATCTCATGCTCGCGGAGACTTACAGAGGTCTTGAAACATGATCACATAGTCCGACAGAAGGAATATCCGACGGAGAGAGTCACAAGTCCAAGATAGATGCCTATAATGTGCAATGTGTAACTAATAACCACGTGCCGGAATAAGGCGCTATGTACTTAAGAAAGACTTGGAGATGAGAAGGAATCATGTCAAGACAGCAATCAATCATCAATGAAAACAAGTCCCATAAATCACGTGGAAATATCTTTAATACAAGACTATAAAGGGTTTTGCATGAAACTAAATATACATGAAAATATAAGTTAAAAACATGCTGTCATGCAAGATGAAAATGTGTCGTGAACAGGGTCTAAAACATCTAGGCTAAGGCATGCTTAACATTAGATCATATAAGTAATAAAATAAAGAATTAACAATTTTTAGGAAACTAGTAACGGTCTGTCCTGGATCACTGCTGTGAAGAAGCGGTCTGTCGGGGACCGCCTCTGTACGGTGGCGGTCTCTTGTAGACCGTTTCTTGTCTGTAACAGACAGTGAGTAAATAGGTCATGCAAGGCCTATCCTAAGGCAATAAATGCATGGAAAACATGTAAGAGCATGTGGTGAATGATGAAGATGCATGGGAAGACATGAATCATGCCAAAGTTCCTATCTTTAATTAAGAGGTGTATGGGAAGACATGAATCATGTAAGAGCATGTGGCTCATCCACTACAACAGTTTCGGACACCTCATCAACATCAACAGTCGTGACATGAGCTCCTGCTCCTCCAACATCGTCTCCGACGCCGACATCATGGACCTTATGGACAGGATGTGTAAGGCCCTCCGGGTCACGTAAGTGCATACTAAACTTTTATACTTTTATATGCCTCATGTTCTTAGTTAAATCAATCTAAAATACTAGGAAAAGAAAGCACAGTTAACCATGCACTGGAAAATAATTCTTTTTTTAATGAAAAGATTTGATATTGATACTATGTCTGGTTTACATCAAGCAGAATACAGTAGGGGATATCTGGGAAGGACCAAGATCTGTTGGCCTTTGTACATAAGGCCTCCTTAGCAAGTTTGTGGGCCAGAATATTAGCCGATCTGGGGGTGAACTTCACTTGCACAAGTGAGGAATTCAAAAAACTTCTGCAATCTTGGATGAGAGGGATGATCCTCCATGGAGGGCAGGGGACTCCATTAATGTAGTTGATCACGTTGAGAGCATCTCCTTCCACTGTCACTTGCTGGCAGAACCTAACTTGATAGCTTGAAGTAAGGCTAGAGCCTCTGCCATATCCGGGGACCGAGCTTCAAAAGGTTGGTATTGACAGAAAAGGGGAGTGCCAGTAGAATCCCTCATAATAAGCCCTGCTGCACCTTGGCCATCATGGAAGGCTGCATCAGTGTTAATTTTCAGATTCTGTTCTTGGGGGGGACACCATAGGACTTCCTGGTGCGGTTTGGTCTTGCTGTGAACAAACCTGTTGACAGCCCAGCTTTGGTGATAGCTCATGGTTTTAGCAATAACGGAGCTTAGATGGTCTTCTTTGCCTTCGAAGACTTTCTTGCATCTGGCCACCAAGATTTACCACATGATAGCGTAGCATAAGGTGATCATGTTGAACCCCGTGCGTAACTTTGCTTTAAGGAATTTTGATGATGATCAAATACAATGTGACATCGTTTCATGTAAATAAATGAATGAGTAGGTAGTTGGTTTTGAAAGGTAATGGATTCTTTTTGAAAGGTTGAGTGTTAAACAAAGGCTTATTATTGTTGATGTCTGAATGCAATCCCTTAGTTCAATGCCTCATTACTGAACTAGACTAACATGAAAATAGCTATTTGTGCAGGACTTAGTTGAGAATGGATGGATTCAAATTTACATATGCTGGACTCAACTTGATGTGGTGCTGCTAGTTCACATGGCTAACTTGTTTTTCTCTGACATATGAAGAGCAGGGACAAATGTGGAGAATTGAATGAAATTGGTGACAGGGATATTTGATGGGTATCATTTATGAAAAGTGAATTGGAAGGCATTTCTAGTTGGCATTTATCACCCAAGTTTGTGATGGGAATATGTTGATCATGCCCTTTTTGTATTGTCCAACTTGTGTAATTCAATCATCTCCTTTTGTTCTGCGCTAACAGGTTGGTGTTCAAAATGGAAGCACAAATCCCAAAGGTAAAATTTGTGCACAATTTCTGTTGCTTAGCCTGTGAAATGGGGTAAGATTTGTTTAATCTTCCTGCTCATACATTGGTCATTTAAGTCTGATGTAATCTGTTATTAACCCCCTCGAGTCTTATTTGCTTTTGAGTATTTCAAGCAAAAGTGTCGACTTAAGGAATCGACACTTTGACCTGTGTGGATTGTTGCACCGACCGTGCCTTTGCACCAACGCTTTTCAAATCTTGCACCGACCCTCTCTAGCGTCTTTCAAAACTTGCACCGACCCTCCCTGTTGTTGCACCGACGCCTTTCAAAACTTGCACCGACCCTCCCTGTTGTTGCACCGACGCCTTTCAAAACTTGTACATGTGTTTTTCAAACCTAGCACCGACCCCATCTATAGCTTGTACATGGAGTGCACCGAGCTTGTATTTTTGGTGCACCGACTCTGTCTCGCCCGGCCCCTAATCTTTCAGGAGGCTGAAAAGAAATGTCGACTCCTTGAGTCGACATTTATTTTCATCCGTTCTGTTTTGGGCGATACTCTCACTCTCAAGAGAAAATGTCGACTCTTAGATTTTGCAGGGGTGTCTTGAGGTGGAGAAATTTGTTCATAAATAAAGACCCGTCAAAGCAAAGAAAATGAAGAGCTTGTGTGGTAATGACTTTCACCGTTGCTTCCTTGTGTGAATAACTATCAAAGTTTGCAGTTGTTCATAGAATCTTCTATACTCACTCTTGCTTCTTTTTGTGAATAACAGTTAAATTTTTGCACATACAGTATACACACTTAACCTCTTGCACAAATCATACTTGTTAATAGAAATAAATTTCAATCATCTTCCATTTACATGCACACATTGGCACATATTTCATATACTTGTGTGTTTGAATGCCATGATTAACCGGTATATCAAATGGCGATTGCCGAAAGCTGGATTATGTGCAGCTAGAAACTTTCCTCATGCGTGATGATGGTCTTCGGACCTAAGTCCTCTGCCACGTACCGATGATCAACCTGCTTGAAAATCTCATACCAGTGCATGTTTGAGTGTATATAATATACATCCTTCAGTTTTTGATTCCTCCTATGACTTAACTTCCTTGCTAAATAAAATTGCATTGATCAAGGCATGTCTGTCATATGACATATATTAAGGGGGAGGTTTTGCTCATAACTGTGCATACACTTAGGGGGAGACATATCTATAATTAGACTAATTCACCCTATACTATCAACACAATCACTCACACTATATGTACTTTTGAGACTAATGACTCTATTCAATAAGGATTTCGGTTATTCCACTCAACACTCTTGAGGACACTTAAATCTCTACGTCAAAGTCGCGTGTCTCGTGAGGAAAAAGCTGTCAGTCCCACCAAAAATCTCAATAAGTGATTTTGGAACCGAGTAGCCGGGAATCCCCCCTGAAACAAAGGAGGAAACTCGGATCGAAAAGTGACAAATATCCACTTGCCAATAAGTGATGAAACTGAGTAACCGGAAAACGTCCCTAAAACAAAAGACATGACTCGTGTCAAAAAGTTAGTCAACTTAATTTATTTAAAAAAAATTATTGAGACTGTGCGAAGCTACCAAAAGTCAAGCACGGTGTATGGAAGTGTAGGGAGGAAATGTTCTTTTCAATGCTTATTAGAAAATTTGATAATCCATAGTCTTCAAAGCCACTTCTCTTAAGTCACATATTCACTTTGGGCTTGATTGTGTGAATGTGTTTCTTGAATCAGTTAACTTTCATGGTTTATGCAGTACCATCTTCTTGTAAGTACGACCTTCTTAATATTGTTCATGGACATCATGCTCAACTCAATTGCACTCTTCCTTAACCTGTCCCTTAGGGACTTATATGTTTGCTTCTATATCTAATTATGCTTGCTTAACTGCTTGAGTGCTTGAATTGCATAAAAAAAGGGACTTGTTTGATTGAACCCTCAAATACGGTGCATGTACTGCCTGTTGGTCTCATGAACCATCACTTGTGCTTCCATGATAACAACTCATCATAAATAATGAGCTCTGCTGGAGTATTGAAATAGATGTCTACCTATTGGATTGAGTCGGATGGCTAACTCCGGTTGATTGAAATCCCTTAAGTCGTTGATCATTCCCCTATTTGATTAACCCATATACTCATCAATCGCAATCCAAATCAATGGGGTTCATACCTTAAACCTTAGCCCTCATCTCTTCTCTTTTCTATTGAAAAACTCATATTAAAGAGAAGAGTCGACTCAAAGAGTCGACTTTTGTTACTGGGTCTTCATTTGCTTCACGGGACAGAAATGTTGCGAAAAAATGTCAACTCAAAGAGTCGACACTTTCCAGTCGCATTCCGATTCGCGAACCGGACCGCTAGGATTCATCCTTGTTCGAACCCATTCGGCCACAGCCGCTTCTCACCACCCCGTGCGTCTCCTACTTCTACCCTAAACCCCTCTTTGCATCCCTCAAGCTCTCCAACCGCCCAAACGCAGTCCTCCGTGCAGCAACCGCAGGTCTTCCTCTTCTTCTTCTTGCAAGCCCTCATCACCTCCAGCCTCCACTGTGGATACCCTTGCGGCACCTGCAGACCAGGTTGGCAGTATCGGCCGAAACCGATACGTTTCGGCTGAAACGTATCGATTTCGGCCTATACCGACACCGAAACGGGCCTTTGCACTGTAGCAGGTCCGATACCAAAAAATAATAATTTTTTAATAGTTTCGAACCGAAACCGTCCGGTTTCGGCCGAAACCTAACCTGTTGGTCCCAATTTTGGCCTTTTCTAACTGTTTTGAACCGGTTTCGGCCGAAACCGATACCGAGTCGTATCGGTTTCGGACCCGGCCGAAACCGAGTCCGAAACCGACACTGCCATCCTTGCCTGCAGATCCTCCTCTTCTCCAAGCACACAAGGCATCCTCCTTCGAGCCTTCTTTGACTGGAGTTGTGCGTGGCCTGCGGAAACCAGATTCTCCAAAATAGGCCTCCACCTGCTGGATAGACCGCCGAGCTTCATCCTCCATCTGCTACAAGTGTAAGGTTTGTCCGAATGGCACCAAAGAAAAGGTCCTTGAAGGAAAGAGAAGAAGCCCTCATTCTGAAGGAGCTCCGGCGCAAGGACAAGCAAGCTCAAGCACAGAAGAAGAAGTCGACTTCTGAGAATGTTTTGCTAGTTGAAAGAAAGGTTCTTCATCCTCCATCTGCTACAAGTGTAAGGTTTGTCCGAATGGCACCAAAGAAAAGGTCCTTGAAGGAAAGAGAAGAAGCCCTCATTCTGAAGGAGCTCCGGCGCAAGGACAAGCAAGCTCAAGCACAGAAGAAGTCAGATTCTGAGAATGTTTTGCTAGTTGAAAGAAAGGTACTTCGTCCACGAGCTGTTGATTTCCAGAGTATTGAAGTTGTGTTGCCTAAATTGGTTAGGCTTCTTAGAAAGCAGCCGAATTTGATTTCCTTTATGTCAGAACATCGGAAAGTTTACCATTCCCTTGGTACATCAGTTCTATGGGAATATGGTTGTAAAAAATGATGAGCTGTACACTGAAATTAATGGGCAACCCATTCCCCTCACTATTCAATTGATTAGAAGAGCCTTGAAAATGCCGTATGACACTGGATGTATCTATAGTGAAGCCATCTATACTGAGGAAGAAGCTTATGAAGCTATGACTGGTGAAGCAATGGTGGAAGGTAGTTCAAGCAAACTCAATGCCAACAATTTCCCTCCTCTCCAAAGGATTCTACATCACATGATGATCACAATTTTATTGCCCAGATCAGGAGGAAGAGAACAAGTAACGGATAGACAGAAATTCTTATTTGTCTATATTATGAGTGGCGATCCAGTCAATTTTCCTGCCTTTATCATGGATTACATCACAAGTTGTCAAAAGTCAAAGAATAGGAATCTTCCGTATGGTACTGCCCTAACACCCATATTTCAATATCTTCACATCAATCTGAATGAGCAAATTAGTCACACTATCAGAGATGCAGATATTTACACATTTCCTTCAATCTGTAACAACATGGGGTATGAGCTTCGAAACGGACATCTAGTCCGCACACTTCGGTCTCACAAAGGAAAAGCCCCTGTAGTGGAATCTGATAATAGTGAAGATGATGAACATGAAGAACCTGTTAGAAGAACTCAAGTTACTCAACCTGCACGAGTCACTCAGTCTGCTTCTACTAATGACAGGTCTTTGCATACAAAGAATCAAAGTTGACGCTTTAGGAGGTGAACTAAACAAGGTCAAGGAGACTGTGGATGGTCTTACTAAGGATGTCTCTAAGTTGAAGCTGTACCACGAAATCTATCTCCAGAAGTTTGCTGTCATGGCCAACTCCATTGACTCTTTGCACTCTGGCCTTGGGATTCAATGCTCAAAGTTTGATGACTTCTCAGATTATCTTCGCCGTCCCCCAGCTTCCCCTTAATCCTCCATGGCAACTCCATTTCAGTCTGCTCCAACTTGAAGCAATTGTGCTCAACTCTTTCTCCCTTTTTCTCCTTTTTGTTGATGCCAAAGGGGGAGATGTGTTTTGTGTTAACAGTGGTTGGGAATGTGTTAATGCCAGGAATGAACTTTTGATGTTTGTTTGTGGAATGCACTTTTGTGGATATGCCCTGTTGCTTGGAATGCATCTTGTGGATTGAAATGTTATGAAACACTTTTTTATGAATCAAGCAACCCTTCCTTTAGTCTTTATTGCTGCAATGCACATAGTATTTTGTCATCATCAAAAAAGAGGAGATTGTTGAACCCTGTGCATAACTTTGCTTTAAGGAATTTTGATGATGATCAAATACAATGTGACATCATTTCATGTAAATAAATGAATGAGTAGGTAGTTGGTTTTGAAAGGTAATAGATTCTTTTTGAAAGGTTGAGTGTTGAACAAAGGCTTATTCTTGTTGATGTCTAAATGCAATCCCTTAGTTCAATGCCGCATTACTGAACTGGACTAACATGAAAATAACTATTTGTGCAGGACTTAGTTGAGAATGGATGGATTCAAATTTACATATGCTGGACTCAACTTGATGTGATGCTGCTGGTTCACATGGCTAACTTGTTTTTCTCTGACATATGAAGAGCAGGGACAAATGTGGAGAATTGAATGAAATTGGTGACAGGGATATTTGATGGGTATCATTTATGAAAAGTGAATTGGAAGGCATTTCTAGTTGGCATTTATCACCCAAGTTTGTGATGGGAATATGTTGATCATGCCCTTTTTGTATTGTCCAACTTGTGTAATTCAATCATCTCCTTTTGTTCTGCGCTAACAGGTTGGTGTTCAAAATGGAAGCACAAATCCCAAAGGTAAAATTTGTGCACAATTTCTGTTGCTTAGCCCGTGAAATGTGGTAAGATTTGTTTAATCTTCCTGCACATACATTGGTCATTTAAGTCTGATGTAATCTGTTATAACCCCCTTGAGTCTTATTTGCTTTTGAGTATTTCAGGCAAAAGTGTCGACTCAAGGAGTCGACACTTTGACCTGTGTGGATTGTTGCACCGACCGTGCCTTCTTTGCACCGACGCTTTTCAAATCTTGCACCGACCCTCTCTAACGTCTTTCAAAACTTGCACCGACCCTCCCTGTTGTTGCACCGACGTCTTTCAAAACTTGCACCGACCATCCTTTGTGTTTTTCAAACCTAGCACCGACCCCATCCATAGCTTGTACGTGTTTTTCAAACCTAGCACCGACCCCATCCATAGCTTGTACATGGAGTGCACCGAGCTTGTATTTTTTGTGCACCGACTCTGTCTCGCCCGGCCCCTTATCTTTCAGGAGGCTGAAAAGAAATGTCAACTCCTTGAGTCGACATTTATTTTCATCCGTTCTGTTTTGGGCGATACTCTCACTCTCAAGAGAATATGTCGACTCTAAGAGTCGACATTTTCTACGCTAACCTCTGCTGGGAGGTTTTCAGTCTTGCCTGGCCGCGAGTGTCGACTCAAGGAGTCGACACTTTCCGATGACCGAGATTTTCGCCGGTTCGTGCGGGCTCGATGCCCTATATTGGTTCTCCTCTTTTTGTGCCCCGCTATGATTGGTTCAAGGGAGAATATCCCTTCCACGTGGCCCTTCGTTCCTTGAGCTATATAAGGTTGGAGATAGGAGTATTTTGCAAGAGAAAGGGTTTTCAATCTTATCCGGTTTTGGGTTTGTGCAGGCAGAGCACGGCGGCAACATCTCCTCCTCCACACCTGGCATGCTGAAGATGATTAATGAGAGGGAGATGCAGTCATCTAGCGTTCCTCAGTGAACCTGTAGCATTCTTCATCAAGAGGGAGTCCGGAAGAACTGTCCAGGGTTTTCATGCATAAGGATATAAAGTGAAATTTCCTTTACATCTATCTTTGTGGTTGCCATATGATCAGTTCTTATATTGAGCATGTATTGAACATCTGATTTCATTTTTCTCAACTCAAAATATTTGTGTGTGTGTACGGAGCTGCGTCTCCGTGTGAGGATTCAATGTGGGGTGAGCTCCCCGTGTTCGTGTGTGTGTGTGCAGCGTGACAGCGTCTTGAGACTAGGCCTCGTGTGTGATTTGCTGCGAAAGCAGCGTGTGTGGTATTGGGGTTCGTCCCCATGTTACTACTTTTGTAGCGTGTAGTGAAACCTCACCGGGTTCGATGAGGGGTGGACGTAGGGAGCCTGTCGTGGTCCCGAACACCCTAAAAAATCATCGTGTCTATGTGAATGCTAGTGTGATTGTTCCATATCTCCAACCTACATTCACAGATTGGTTTGATCTCTGTGCTTCTCATCGCTTTTAGATTCACTCATACACACCGTTTAGCTCAGTTCGTCTACCTACCGCTTGCGTGAACTTCTCCATACATTAGTGTTTGTTAAGCTTGTGCTACGTGGGGTTTGAGTTTTAATCGGTCGTGAATTTTTGTAAAGGGATCTATTCACCCCCTCTCTAGATCCGTATAACTGCACTTCGGGACCCAACAGATCACATGGATGTCCTCCTTACCCGAGGAAAATGAGGGGCTAGCCCAATCTAAAATTCTGTCCTCTAGAGTTCTGGGATCTGCATCCGAGTGGTAATTGAGGGAGAATAGTTTCCAAGTAGCTCTGGCTAGATTACATGAGAAGGGTAAGTGTTGTAGAGACTCCTCTTCCTTGTAGCAAAATGGACAGTGTGGGTCTACCGTCTTGTTGTATTTTGCTAATCTGGAGTTTACAGGGATGGTTCCAGCAATGCATTTCCATATGAACATGGAGATTTTGGTGGGAATTCAGTTGTATATGGTGGGGTCCCAGATCACCTTCCAGATATCTTTGTTGATAGACGGCGAGGGAGGGAGTGATCTCTCTGCAATCATCCTATATGCAGATTTAATGGAGAACTATCCATTTTTGAGAGGCTCCATATGATTGTCTCCCTCTGGACTAGCAAACTGGGGGAGGTTGTTATTCAGTATTTCCTCAGCTGTTTCTTTCTGAAAGTGTTGTCTGATCAAGGCCTGATTCCATTGTTGATTGGAGATGAGATGGGAGACCAGATTCAATGAGCTCGGTGTGTGGCCATTGATGGTCCTGAACAGACTGGGATGCTCCTGAACAGACCGGTGAGGACTTCGACACACATTATATATAGATATGGAGAGAGTGGGTAGCCTTGCCTGATCCCTCTAGTGCGGTGGATCATACTTGTAGGTTCTCCATTGATGTTGATTGAGAATATTGTTGTGCCAATGCATTGCTGGATGAGACTTCTGGAGATTCCTGAGAAACCCAATTTTTCCATGATTGTATCAATGAAGAACCATTCAAGACTATCATAAGCTTTGCTAATGTCAATTTTGAGCCCGAAAGAACCACTCTTGCCTCTTTTTGTCTGGATAGAATGCATCATCCCCTGCACTACAATGATACAATCAGAAGTAAAGCGGTTAGGCACAAAAGCGTTTTGGTTGATGGAGATAATGCGGTGGAGGATGGGCTTGATTCGGGTGGCTAGGATTTTGGTGATGAGTTTATATAACACATTACAGAGGCTAATGGGTCTGAAGTCCTTGGGTGTCGACGGAGGGTGAGTCTTGGGGATGAGGGTGATATGTGTGTGGTTTAGAGTGTTAGGGTGGGTGTGATTGTGGAAGAAAGATAGGATGAGATCTGTACATTGCGTTTTGACAATGTGTCAATATTTTTGGTAGAAGAGAGGTGGGAAGCCGTCAGGCCCTGGGGACTTTCTATGATTCATGGTGTGAAGGGCATCTTCAATTTCTTTGCAGGAAGGAGGGGAGTGGAATTGTTTGTCTTCGACTAGAGAGATGAGTGTGTTGAAGGGTGGAAAACCAGTAGAAGGGGGGGTAGGTTTGGTGTATGTGTATAGTTATTTGAAGCAATGTTTTAAAACCCGATTCAGAGTTTGACCCGGTTAAGTTAGTGGGTCACGGGTCAATGGTTTAACCGTCCGGGTTGACCCGTGACCCGGAAGACTAGAACCGTTCATAAAATTTTAAGATACCTTGAGTTAAAAATATGAAACAAACACTTAAATATATATTGTAAAAATTAAAACAAGTGCATTAAACAACCACTAAGTTAGTCTAAAAAAAGAACAAAATTCATATTAAATAAACACTACATATGACTATTTATCAACTATACTTAACATCTCATGAGACACAAGTTTCATGGTGTGCGAAGTCAAATTTCTTGTTCATCTAAATTTTCATCTTCTTCTTTGTCTTCATCTCCCTCTAAATTTCTTTTCAACTTCTAAAAGTTAGAAAGTTAGAGTCCCAAAAAGACTATACGTCTATAACTTTAAAGAGAGGAGTTAGAATACTCCTCATCTTCTATATTTTTCATGTTAAATTAAAATGTAAAAATTAAACAAATAAAAAATATACCTAGGAGTCGGACCCGGTTGGTCAGACAGGTTTTAACGGGTCGGTCGGGTTGCACTTGGTTGACTGGGTTTGACAGAGTTTTGGGTCTAAAACGGTTTAGACACTATTCTAACCCGATTTTAGGACTGGGTTGCAGGTTAACCGGCCGGGCCGGACCGGGTTTTAAAACAGTGGTTTGAAGTGGCCAACAAAGGATTCTTTGATAGCAATGGTTTCCCCAATCCAGCTATCATCCGGGAGTTTCACCCAAGAGATGTTATTTGTATTTCTTCTCTTCAGCACCTTTGTATGAAAATATTTTGTACTTCTGTCCTAGATAGGATTGTGGTCACTGGCTATACGAGGGAGGTGGTGAACCGAAGTATGCGAGAAGAACATTCTCCACTCAACATTGGCCAGTGATCTATCCAATCTTTCCTTTATGTACCATTTAGCCATCCTTCGGTTTGTCCAGATGTAAGCAAGCCCACCATAACCCAGGCCCATCAGTCTGGTATCTTGGATGAAATTCTGAAAGTCTTTTGTTTGTTGAGAGTTTACTGTGGAACCTTCAGATTTATCAGCTTGACCCAAGATTGAGTTCATGTCTACAGTGACTAAGATGGAGTCATTGTGGGTATTGATGTAATTTGCAATTTCTGACCAGAAAACATGCCTGCTAGCTTTCCTTGCTGGTGCATAAATGCATACGAGTATCCAATGCTTCTAAGAAGGGTTTTCGATATCCAGAACAACCCATTTCCAGTTGCATGAATAACTTGAGCTTGAATATCAGGGTCCCACCAGATCCAAAGGCCCCCTGATCTGCCTTGTGGGTCTATCACGCGGTAAGTGTCAATGCATCTAGTAGCAAAGGAGTTACTAGTGGTTGGGGAGACTTTAGTTCCAGACAAAAAGATGATATCCGGTTTGAGAGAGTGATTTATTTGATTCAGGTAGGGAATTGTGGAGTGCCCACCCACACCCCGACAATTCCAAGATGAGATTTTCATTGTCCCCCTTGCGGCTTGTTGAGGTCAGCCGCAATAACCTTCAACCGCAATAATCTTGGTGTTGTTCTGGGTAGTTTGGGCAGTAGTTGTCTTCCCTGGAGCAGAGTGTTTGGCTCTGGCAACTTGTTTGAGATTTGGGGTTTTGAATTTCTATGTAGAGTCTCTGATGTTTTTCCCTGGATGGAAGAGTATAGGGGGAATAGCAAGGGGTTCGCTTTTAGCTTTTTTTGTTTGGCTCTCAAGTCTCTACAGAGGGGTGCTCTTTCCTTTTTTCCAGTTAGGTATGGGGATGGTGGGTAGGCTTGTTGTTGCTTGGTGTAGGGTGGTTTCGGGTGAGGAAGGGGGGATGGGGTGTGGGGATGGGAGTTGTCCTTAGAGTGTGGGGGGCTGTAGTGTTAAAGGTGGGGAGCGAGGTAATGTGGGTAGGTGAGGGGCAAAGGTACAATATGTGGCTGTGGTGGAGGTTTGAGGAATGGATAGGCTGTCAATGGGGGGTCAGAGTTGTTGACGCCTGTTCAGGAGGATTGTCTTCTACAAAAAGGACTTTCTGACATGGAGGTGGTGGGGCCTCTTCTCCAGCTCCGACGGGTCTACGGCACCAGAAGTGTAGTTTGCCTTTGTACTGGTGGTAGGTGTGGAGGTGACTCTCATCCATTCCCCAAACTCAAATTCTATCATGTTTACCAATTCTTGTCTCAATTGTGGGGAATAGGATTGTTTGATATGTCATTTCAGTTCCTCCAGCTTTTTATAATTTTATGACTCATGGCCCATACATCCACAGTAATGGCAGAACCAGGGCAATCTTTCGTAGGCCACTTGGAAAGACCTGATAGAGTCCCCGGGAAGCTTAACTTGGATATTTGCTTTGAGAGGTTTGTCTATGCAGACAACAACGATGATCCTAGCGAACCATCCCCATGAAGATCTCTCTCTTGGAATCGGGTCGTATGGTTCCCCCAGTTGGGTTGCTAACATCTTGACAGTAGTTGGAGTAAGCAATTCCCCCGGTAGATCATATATTCTAACCCAAAGGACGACTTTTGTGAGGGAGTAATGGGTTGGCAACATATATGGTTTCCCTCGTTGGATTAACATGATGTCTTTTTTGAAGAACCAGGGTGTAATGCCTCGGGTTATGCGGATCCTTCTTCTCGGGTCCCGGATCTGCATTTCCGGTGAGTCTGACTCCGTTGTGTCCGAAATGATGTTTCAGACATCTTTCGTGTTCGGATCGGCGCGATCCGGAGCTGTTTCGGAGACCCGGAACGCGTCTGCGACTTTTCCGCGTGTGTTTTTCGATTCCCGGTGTGTGATTCGATAATTCCTTCGGAACCTCGTTGTGGGTGAACCGGGTCGTTCACCTGGGCACGGGTGGTACCATCGCGATCAGTGCGTCCCGAGGATCGCGAGGGTGTGATTTTCTATTTTTCGGTATTTTTCAGAATTTCTGAATTTTACTATATAAACCCCCTCCCTTTTTTCTCTCTCCCCTCTCATTTCTCTCTTCTCTCCCTCTCTTCTCACGCTCTCTCCTCTCCCTCTCTCTCCGGCGGCCAACGGGGTGGAGCGCGGGCGAGGCACGGGCGAGGATGGATGAGGATCGAGGTGGTGGAGGCGTGGTGAAGCTCGGCCGTGGGTTCGTGGAACGGCGAGGCTTCAACGGCGTTTTCTTCGCGGATCGGCGAGCTCGGGGCGCGAAATCTTCGGTGGAGGTAGAGAGATGGACCCACAGCTCGTGCTCTTTCCTTTCCGCGAGTTTCGTAGGCCGTGGTGAGCCGAGCGGGCTAATCGGGACGATTTGGGAAAAACTCCATGTTTTGGGGTTGTGAGCCGATCTCTCGTTTTACGACGTTTTTGACCGATCCAGGGGTTTAGATGCATGCCTAGAAGCTTGGGGATGGATTCCCCTTTGTTTCCCCATCACCCGGGGGTGATCGGGACGTGGATCGGATTTTTGGGTTGTTTCCCGCCGTTTCGCTCTCGGACGGGTGTGACGGTCCTACCAGAGACCGTCACAGCCTGTGACGCCCCAGGGTGGGTGCGTCACAAGGCCCGTTTAGCCTTTTGGTGGTCTGTGGGTGTGACGGTCCCACGATAGACCGCCACGGCGCTGTGACGCGCATGGGTTGGACCGTCCGGGACGATCTGACCGTTGACTTTCGGTCGTTGGTTTTGACCGTTCGGGGTCAAGGCCTGTGACGCACCAAGGCTGGCCAGTCACAGCCTTGTAACGCCCCAGTATAGATGCGTCAGAGCGGAGGCGTACCCACCTTGTAACGCACCAGAGTTGGTCCGTTACAGCCTGTGAAGCACCGAGCAGGACGCGTCACAGTTGGTTTCATCTTGTCTTGTGACGCACCAGGGCTGACGCGTCAGAGACTGCGACGCACCAGGGTAGAGTGGTTGTGACGGTCGAGGCTTGGACCATTACAGACTGTGACGGCCCAAGCTTAGACCGTCAGGCTCTGTGTGGTGCCGAGATGAGTTTTCGTGTTCTCCGCGATCGTTTCGCGTTGTGTCGGTCCCTAGTCGACCCGGTCGTGACCCAGTGGTCGACTTGCGGTCTTGTGAGTGCCCCAGACACCCGTGAGATTCTGTGTTCGTGTTTTGAGGGTGTCGGGAGGACCGTGCTATCTCGTTTAGCGTGCCCGTGGATTTGAGTGTCCGGGTGACTTCTCGCGTGTCGGGCTTTCGTGTTACGCTAGACCGAGTCACCGTGTGTCGGTGTGCGTGCGGTGGGGTCTCCCCCGCATGCCATGAGTTTTCCTGGAATGTGATTCCCAAGTGGGCCATGTGTTTGGCCTTGGACTGCGAGTCCAATTATCGACGTGACAGCTTCTGCGTTGCCCTGGGAATCGTGCTTCTGTGCTTTCCGCGTGGACCATGTGTGTGGCCTTGGACTGCGAGTCCAGTTGCCCAGCCTGGGGCTGGAGGATTCCCACTTTTCCCTGAGAGTGGGATTCGGTTTGGCAGCCTGTGAGCTGCCTCGGGAACCGTACTTCTGTGTTTCTTTGTGGACTGTGAGTCCCTTTTCTTCTCAGACTGTGATCACCGTGCGACGGTGCTGGTACGTGGGATGGTCCGCGTACGTCATCGGATACGGACGTGATTTTCCGTTGACTTGAGAGTCTATTCCTTCAGTGACCCTCCACTAGTCGTAGCCTGCCTGCACGCGAGTGGACCCCCCAGGGAGTGGTGGAGAGACTACTCTGAGGACGGTTTTTAGACTGGTTTCCGTCGGGCCTCTCGTCGGTAGCCAGAGTCCGACTCCAGGGGAAAATCAGTCAGAGGCCAGACCTAGGACGCGCGGTCTGTGTGTGAACACGTGGTTGGGGGCGGTTGGACCCACGTCGACGGGCGTGACCCTAGCTAGTCACTCGTTTGTGATTACTTGTGCGGTGTTCGTGCCTTTGGTAGGTGCTACCACGTCAGGCAGTTCACCTGCGGGGCGGTGTAAGACGTCAGGGGACGCTACCGACTGTGCTTCTAGTGGGAGGTACTCCTGTCGAGTCGGGAGTGACAGACTGTCAGTTTCCGTGACTTCGACATTCGGGTTTTCGATCGGGTTGACCGCTGAGTTCGGTTGTTTCGTCGTGGCGCGTGTCGATTTTCGCGCCGTGAGACTAGTGCTAGTGACTTTACCGATGTTGCGTCTTGTTGTGCGATACCCGTGACCAGGCGTTAGGGTTACACTTTGGACAGCGTGTCTAAGTTGGCCGTGTTCTGGGAGACAGACCTCTACGGCGTGGTTGCCGTGGATTTTTACTTCGGTAAGCAGTACTAGTGTAGTTAGGTAGCCCCCGATCGTGAGTATGGGGTGTGTTTCTAGTACAATAGGAGTAGCTGTAGTGCCGAGTTTTGACCGGCCACCGGTTCGCTGTTCCTGTTGTAGTTGTAGCTCTCCTTTCCGCTACCGCCGTTGTTTCCGTTTGTGGTTCCGCGGGATCCTGCTGAGTCTCTGTTTTGGAGACTCATTCCCTGCTTTTCAGGTGTGGCGGTTCTTCCTCGAAATTCGAGGGTGCGGTACGGAGGTTCTCAGTTGTCAGGTCGCCGGACCGAGTGTTCACTCGGCATGTGGTACGTTTTACTGCTTTAGACTGTACTTTCTGTTGGACTGAACTCCGTTGTAACTGTAATTGTTTATTTATTCCTGTTAATTGTTGAATTGTCTTGCTTTATTTCCCATTTCTTTGTGCCTCCACACTCCTTTTAGCCCTTCCGAGTCCTCCCGGCTCGTGGGCGGCGGTTCAAGTCTCGAGTTATCGGGTCTCTCCCGGTAATCAGATTCTCGGGTCGTTACACAGGGTGACCTCTTGCAGATGAGGTCCACGTCTTTCGGGTCGGAGAACCTGACGAGGTAAGAATCATTTGGGTAATCGATGAGTTGCCACTCACCTTTGGGCTTCCAGATGTTTTCCATCCATTCCTTCATGCCCGCAACTCTGATTTTTATCTTTGAGAGGATCTTCACCACTAGGGAGAGCTTCCATCGATCTTGGTCAGTTTGGGCTGATTCTCTTGCGTCTATCACCTCATGTGACTTTTCTCTGACCGTCAACTTCTGAAGCTGCTTCTGATTGCCTCCTCGTCCCCCCGCAATGGCTCGCCTTCATTGTCCTCCATGGGACCGCTGCTGGGAAAAACCACTGGGGACAGGGATGGGGCACAAGGATAGCAAGGACCACATAACATGATGTTTATGGGTTTTGGGTCAGAGAACTAGGTGGGGGATGGGGATAGGTGGGGCGGGGAGGGGTGCCAGAAAAGCCGAGGGGTCTCAAAGATTTGAAGAGAACTGGGTTTTGAGGGAAAGAAGTGGTGGGCGAGACGGGGAGGAACAGGAGACCGGTGTTCTCAGAGGGGAGAGCACCGAGGGTTCCCGGAGGGAGGGGGGTTTCCGGCAGGGCCGAGGGTTCCTACATGTTTGTAGAAATTGGACACTGGAGGAAGGGGAAAGGTGACCGAGGTAGGGAGAGCACAGAGTTCCGATGTTCGCGGAGGGGAGCACCGAGGTTTCCAGGAGGGAGGCCGCCTGACGAGTTTCGTCTCTTTCTCTGGAAAAAAATTCTTATCAGGTGTATCGCAGAAGAAATAATGGCCGCCAAACAAAGATGACAAATCAAATCTTAGACAATAGATGAATTGTACCGTAAAACAAATGCTTATTAAGAAATTGTCAAATTGTGATGTCCTTATAATTTCAAGCCTAAGGGCGTGACTTAGATTATGAAGAATTGTGAAATAGAGTTATCATGATTCCAGTAAGAAATATGCAATGTAATGTCGCGTTTCTTACTGACATAATTCCTACTTCTATGGGGATCAAATATTGCCTGAGATTATGTGATACTTATCTATGAAAGGGCGTCATTGACTTATTGGATTATTCGAGAAGAATGATATTTTGCCTTTTTAAATTTTAAATTTTCAAATCCAATGTATCTGGTTAGTTTCATAAATATTCCAAGTTGTATTATTCTGTTTTTCAATTGATTGGTTCTTGTTAATGAATGAAGTAGACTTCCATGGATCACTATCTTTATCTATAAAGGAAAATTTTAGATTATCGTGTTAAATCTTTGTTTGACTCAAACTGCTGATACATACATGAAACTTTTATCAGTGAAAAATAATTTCCCATTACCATGTCCTTTTGGTTAGAGGAAAACGTACAAGAGCTTCTTGAACCTTAGATGGTGACCATTCTTGAAATAACAATCCACATGACCAATCAGTTGCTTCTTTATCCTGGAAGTGAAACTCTTATTGTGGTTTGAAGAGGCGTGATCTTGTGCTTAAGTCTGAGCCGCGTGATTGTTGGTTGCACACCGTGGATGTCACCAAAGATTAGGGTCCTGCAAGGTAGGAAACGGATCAGAGGAGTCCAGGGTTGTGATCCCGAGGAAAACCCTTCGATGCTTAAGTCAGCAAGATAGTAGAGCGTGGTGCAAAAAAAGGGGAGATGAGGTAGGAGGGCACGACATAGCTCTCCACCAAGTAACGTGGCTTCGAGTACTCAGACTTGCTTACCTTCCAGCAGGATTTTCTTGAGTTTATATAGCCGCTTGCTCCCTGTACTGGAGTCAAGGAAGTCTGAGGGACTAGGGAGAGTTACGTCCTCGTTGAGGGCTCTTCATTGTTCGGGGACTCTTCCCCTCCCTTATCCCTTTGAGCTTCCTGCTCCGAGCGGCAACATAACATTTGCCATGATAGGCGCCTAGTCGCAAGGAATCCTCTAAAGCCAAGAGGGCTCTAGATGGCGATCTGAGCCGTAATTTTTAAGGGATATCTCCTATTGGCGATGGAGGTCCGAGCATGGGGCGCCCTTTTAGGGGACGCTTTGGCCTTACCCAAGCGATGGGGGCTCCGTTGATCGGTTACGCTCGGATGCCGATTGGGCACTTCCCGAGTGACCGTTACTCGGACATTTCTCGGCCCGGAGACCACCTAAGTCATAATGGTCCGACTCAAATGCCGCTTCTCGGTGAGTGGGCCCGATAGTGGGGTTTTTACTCCTCGAGTGGGCCTAGCTGGGTCCGAAAGGACCAATTGGGCCTTGCGAGGCCGCATATGTTTTGGGCCGCCATTTTACCCCTCTCCAAGCTTCATGCTTGTGTGATGCAATTTCAGTTTTTCTTTTCCTTGAGGATTGAAGACTTCTAGGATGCCTTCCTAACACAAGGATGCCCTTACCCTTTCAAAGACCTCATACATCTTAGTGATGTAAGTGCATACTGAGAGTATAGAATCAAATGAATATGTAAGGGTACTAATGTCATATAGAAGATATTAGAGCTACGATATTTTATTAATATGACTTTTATTTGAAATGTAAAATGTCCTACAAATATAATCATTTAGTTATGACTAGTTTCATTTGAAATATTTAATTCAAAAACATGATAAATTATTAGAGTTGAAAATTAAAATTTTCTTTAGTAATCATGAGAAAATTAACTTATTTTAGTTTGATGATAAATACAGAAAAATTAGGGTCAAAGATAAACTATGTAAAACATCGATGGAGTTACGACTTCTATTATCCGTGGGCCAACAGACAAACTGGGTTAGCCGTTGAGGTTACACGTTTATCCGTGACGTCTACACTACCACGGTGTAAGAATACAATGAATCGGTGAATGCGCTTAGAGTATTAGATATGAATTGTTTGATGACAGCCCTTTCAAGGAATGCATTGAATCTAGTCGAGGCTTGGAAATTACGGCGACTTATCGCCACTTATCGGGCCCTGGCCCAGCAAAATGACAGCGAACTCACCACTCTGGACGAGTTCGTCGAGTTCCTACTCACCCTTGTAGACCACAAGGACTTGCTCATGTTTCTCCCTCTGCCCCCCGCCGAACGGTCCCTTGCTTCTCCCGCCTCCTGTCGAGGCGATTTTGATATAATGGCGACGGGTATAGATGAAGAGGGTATAGACGATTTGCCATTGTGTCGGCTGCAGAAGGTAGCGGAGGCCATTGTGAGCGCGTTGGAGGAGCAGCCGAGCCCCATGAGCAAGACGGAGGTGGTCAATTCCGTACGGAAAAAACAGCCAAAAGCCGAGCTCCCTCTAATCGAATTAGTGCTCCGGTCCATCCGCAACTGCGCCATAGGGGGACCGCGTGGTGCGCCGGGGCGAGAACACCACCACCCGGTTGCGCGAATATTACGTTGACGACCTTCCCGACAACGAGGCGAGACGAAGAGGACAGGTGGAAAGGGACACCGTTTGTGGGTGTACCAACAAGTGCTCCTCCGGGTGCATAGTTTGACGGTTGACAACGTGCTAAACAGCCAGGTGTGGGCGAAAGATTATTGCGGTCGGCCGAAAAAAAAGAACAATAATCTGCGCTTCCTCTGCTAGTGGAAGCCGTGTGAGAACGAGCAGTAGTTGCGGCCTCCGCCAGAGGTGTTGGTGCTGCCGCCGACCGCCACGACGAGTGACGTGAAGAAGGCGACCAGAAAGGTCCTCAGGGACAACTACCCAGAGATGGAGAAATTTAGGGTGACAGCAGTGGACGGATTTAAGAGGGAGCACAGCAACCCTGTACCTATCCAGCGGGTGGACAAGGTGTGGGTGAGAGGCAAGGGTGCAGCCCAGAGAGTAAAAGAATGGACGATGAGGTGTTGGTGCGGGAAGACGGATGACGACGGTGAACTCATGGTGGCATGCTCCAAATGCAAAGTGTGGCAGCACGGCCGTTGCCTCAGCTTCCAAGACGAGGGAGAGATCCCAAAGAAATTCCTCTGCGACGCGTGCGCTGAGAGGCAACCACAAGCGGAGGCTCGCCGTGATGATGACAGCCCCTCAACCTAGCTACCAATGTTGTCATACACCATACACTTTACAGTAACAATCACCTTCTCCCCCTTATTCATCATCTGTACTGTTTTTGCGAATGCGGGACAGAAAAATACTGAACGAAGATGAATCATTGTTAGAAATGTAGTGCAAACAGTATGAAACTAAAGATTAAAATTTACAGCGAACTTCAAACACCAAATAACGAATGACTCTGTTGTACCCCAAAAAAATCGACACCTTCCTCCTCTACCCGTTCCGTCTGCTACGAAGCCTCTTGGGAATCCTGCTTGGATTCTCTAAGAATGCCCCGACAGAATTACTTCGGGCAAAGATCCTCCGTAATGGAAAGACGTGAAGAAAACTTTTACCAACTATAGAGTTGGAGAGAGAGCTAGAAGATACAGGAAAACAGGGGATCGGAAAGTTTGGGAAAAACTAAGAATTTCCAACAGTTGAATCCTCTAAGAATGCTTGGATCCTCTTTAGTTTCATATTGTTTGCACTACATTTCTAACAGTGATTCATCTTCGTCCAGTATTTTTCTGTCCCGCATTCGCAAAAACAATACAGATGATGAATAAGGGGGAGAAGGTGATTGTTACTGTAAAGCCACGGTGTATGGTGTATGACAACATTGGTAGCTAGGTTGACGGGCTATCATCATCATTGGGAGCCTCTGCTTGTGGTTGCCTCTCAGCGCACGCGTCGCAGAGGAATTTCTTTGGGACCTCTCCCTCGTCCTGGAAGCTGAGGCAACGGTCGTGCCGCCACACTTTGCATTTAGAGCATGCCACCATGAGTTCGCCGTCGTGATCCGTCTGCCCGCACCAGCACCTCACCGTCCATTCTTTTACTCTCTGGGCCGCACCCTTGCCTCTCACCTACACCTTGTCCACCTGCTGGATAGGTACAGGGTCGCTGTGCTCCCTCTTAAACCCATCCACTACTGTCACCCTAAATTTCTCCATCTCCGAGTAGTTGTCCCTGAGGACCTTTCCAGCCACCTTCTTCACGTCACTCGTCGTGGCAGTTGGCGGAGGCCGCAGCCACTACCCGTTCTCACACGGCTTCCACTCGCAAAGGAAGCGCAGATTATTGTCCTCTTTTTCCTGCAGACCACAATAATCTTTCGCCCACACCTGACTGTTCAGCACGTTGTCAACCGCCAAACTTTGCGCCCGGAGGTGCACTTGTTTGTACACCCACACGGTGTCCCTCTCCACCTGTCCTCTTCGTCTCGCCTCGTCGCGGAGAAGGTCATCAACGTAATATTTGCGCAACCGAGTGGTGATGTTCTCGCCCCGGCACACCACACGGTCCCCTACGGCGCAGTTGCAGATGGATCGGAGCACTAAATCGATTAGAGGGAGCTCGACTTTCGGCTGTTTTTCCCGTACGGAATTGACCACCTCTGTCTTGCTCATTGGGCTCGACCGCTCCTCCAACGCGGTCACAATGGCCTCCACTACCTCCTGCAGCCGACACTATACCCTCCTCGTCTATACCCGTCGCCACTGTATCAAAATCGCCTCGGCAGGAGGCGGGAGAAGCAAGGGACCGCTCGACGGGGGGCAGAGGGAGTAACATGAGCAAGTCCTTGTGGTCTGCAAGGGTGAGTAGGAACTCGACGAACTCACCCAGAGTGGTGAGTTCGCTGTCATTTTGCTGGACCAGAGCCCGATAAGTGGCGACAAGTCGGCGCAATTTCCGAGCCTCCGCTAGATTCAATGCATTCCTTGAAAGGGTTGCCATCAAACGATTCATATCTAATACTCTAAGCGCATTCATCGATTCATTGTATTCTTGCACCGTGGTAGTGTAGACGCCGCGGATAAACGAGTAACCCCAATGGCTAAGCCAGTTTGTCTGTTGACCCACGGATAATAGAAGTCGTAACTCCATCGATCTTTTACATAGTTTATCTTTCACCTTAATTTCCCTGTATTTATCATCAAAATAAAATAAGTTAATTTTCTCATGATTAATAAAAGAAAATTTTAATTTTCAACTCTAACAATTTATCATGTTTTTGAATTAAATATTTCAAACGAAACTAGTCATAACTAAATGAGTATATTTGTAGGACATTTTAGATTTCAAATAAAAGCCATATTAATAAAATACCACGTAGCTCTAATATCTTCTATATGACATTAGTACCCTTACATACTCATTTGATTCTATACTCTCAGTATGCACTTACATCACTAAAATGTATGAGGTCTTTGAAAGGGTAAGGGCATTCTTATGGTAGGAAGGCATCTTAGAAGCCTTCAATCCTCAAGGAAAAGAAAAACTAAATTGCATCACACAAACATGAACGTTGGAGAGGGGTAAAATGGCGGCCCAAAACATATGTGGCCCAACAAGGCCCAGTTGGTCCTTCCGGACCCAGCTAGGCCCACTCGGGGAGTGACAATCCCACTATCGGGCCCACTCACCGAGAAGCCCAATTTGAGTCAGACCATTATGACCTAGGTGGCCTCCGAGCCGAAAAATGTCCCAGTAACGGCCACTTGGGAAGAGCCCAATCGACATCCGAACGTAATCGATCGACGGAGCCCCCATCGCTCGAGTAAGGCCAAAGCGCTCCCCAAGAGGGCGCCCCATGCTCGGACCTCCATCGCCAATAGGAGATATCTCTTAAAAATTACGGCTCAGATCGCCATCTGGAGCCCTCTTGGCTTTAGAGGATTCCTCGCGACTAGGCGCCTATCATGGCGAATGTTATGTTGTCGCTCGGAGCAGGAAGCTCAAAGGGATAAAGGAGGGGAAGAGTCCCCGAACAATGAAGAGCCCTCAACGAGGACGTAACTCTCCCTAGTCCCTCATACTTCCTTGACTCCAGTACAGGGAGCAAGCGGCTATATAAACTCAAGAAAATCCTGCTGGAAGGTAAGCAAGTCTGAGTACTCGAAGCTACGTTACTTGGTGGAGAGCTATGTCGTGCCCTCCTACCTCATCTCCCCTTTTTCTGCACCACGCTCTACTATCTTGCTGACTTAAGCATCGAAGGGTTTTCCTCGGGATCACAACCCTGGACTCCTCTGATCCGTTTCCTACCTTGCAGGACCCCAATCTTTGGTGACATCCACGGTGTGCAACCAACAATCACGCGGCTCAGACTTAAGCACAAGATCACGCCTCTTCAAACCTCAATAAGAGTTTTACTTCCAGGATAAAGAAGCAATTGATTGATAATGTGGATTGTTATTTCAAGAATGGTCACCATCCAAGGTTCAAGAAGCTCTTGTAAACTTTCCTCTAACCAAAAGGACATGGTAACAAGAAATTATTTTTCACTGATAAAAGTTTCATGTACGTATCAACAGTTTGAGTCAAACAAAGATTTAACACGATAATCTTAAATTTTCCTTTATAAAAAAAGATAGTGATCCATGGAAGTCTACTTCATTCATTAACAAGAACCAATCAATAAAACAGAATAATACAACTTGGAATATTTATGAAACTAACCAGATACATTGGGCTTCAAATTTTAAATTTTAAAAAGGCAAAAGATTATTCTTCACGGATAATCCAATAAGTCAATGATGTCCTTTCATGGATAAGTATCACATAATCTCAGAAAATGCTTGATCCCCATAGAACTAGGAATTATGTCAGTAAGAAACGCGATTCCACGTTGCATATTTCTTATTGGAATCATGATAACACTATTTCACAATTCCTCACAATCTAAGTCATGATCTTGGACTTGAAATTATAAGGATATCACAATTTGACAATTTCTTAATAAGCATTTGTTTTACGGTACAACTCACCTATTGTCTAAGATTTGATTTGTCATCTTTGTTTGGCGGCCATTATTTTTTCTGCGATACACTTGATAAGAATTCTTTTCCAGAGAATGAGACGAAACTCGTCATAAGGCCTCCCTCCTGGAAGCCTCGGTGCTCCCCTCCGCGAACACCGAAACTCTGTGCATCCCTACCTCGGTCACCTTTCCCCTTCCTCCAGTGTCCAATTGCTACAAACCTGTAGGAACCCTCGGCCCTGCCGGAACAACCCCCCATGTCCCTCCGGGAACCCTTGGTGCTCTCACCCCTGAGAACACCAGTCCCCTGGTCCTCCCCGTCTCGCCCACCACTCCTTTCCCCCAAAACCCAATTCTCTTCAAATCTTTGAGACCCCTCGGCTTTTCTGGCACCCCTCCCCGCCTCACCTTTCCCCATCCCCCATTTAGTTCCCTGACCCAAAACCCATAAACATCTTGTTCTGTGATCCTTGCTATCCCTGTGCCCCATCCCTGTCCCCAGTAGTTTTTCCCAACAGCGGTCCCATAGAGGAAAATGAAGGCGAGCCAATGCGGGAGGACGAGGAGGCAATCAGAAGCAACTTCAGAAGTTTGACGATCAGAGAAAAGTCACATGAGGTGATAGACGCAAGAGAATCAGCCCAAAGTGGCCAAGATCGATGAAAGCTCTCCTTAGTGGTGAAGATCCTCTCAAAGACAAAAATCAGAGTTGCGGGCCTGAAGGAATGGATGGAAAACCTCTGGAAGCCCAAAGGTGAGTGACAACTCATCGATTACCCAAATGATTCTTACCTCGTCAGGTTCTCCGGCCCGAAAGACGTGAACCACATCTGCAAGAGGTCACCGTGGTTCTTCAAAAAGGACATCATGTTAATCCAACGAGCGAAACCATATATGTCGCCAACCCATTACTCCCTCACAAAAGCCGACCTCTAGGTTAGAATATATGATCTACCGAGGGAACTGCTTACTCCAACTACTGTCAAGATGTTAGCAACCCAACTGGGGGAACCATACGACCCGATTCCAAGAGAGATATCTTCATGGGGATGGTTCGCTAGGATCAGAGTTGATGTCCGCATAGACAAACCTCTCAAAGCAAATATCCAAGTTAGGCTTCCCGGGGACTCTATCAGGTCTTTCCAAGTGGCCTACGAAAGATTATCCTGATTCTGCCATTAATGTGGATGTATGGACCATGAGTCAGAAAATTGTAAAAAGTTGGAGGAACTGAAACAACATATCAAACAATCCAATTCCCTACAATTGAGACAGGAATTGGTAAACATGATAGAATTTGAGTTTGGGGAATGGATGAGAGTCACCTCCACACCTACCACCAGTACAAAGCCAAACTACACGGACCGAACCCCACCGCCCCAGAACTGTACGAGTGATAACACTTCTGGTGCCGTAGACCCGCCGGAGCTGGAGAAGAAGGCCCCCCCCCACCTACATGTCAGAAAGTCCTTTTTGCAGAAGACAATCCTCCTGAATAGGCGTCAGCAACTCTGACCCCCCAACTGACAGCCTATGAGGATGAGGTACACGCAATGAAGGTTGTCAAGGTCCACCATCCTTCACCCCACTCCCCCCCTTCCCCTGCCCCGGAGCTGCCCCCCACCCACAAAACCAGATACTCTGTACCAACCTTCAGTGGAAATCTCTACAACTGGCCATGATGACATCAGAAGATGCTGTTATCTTTTTCAAGAAGTAATACCTGTTATTCTGGTAAGAATGCCTGGAGTTGTATTGACTTACTTCAGTACTGACATCCTTTTCCTGGTAACCGTAGATTTTTTCCAATATTTGTACGCCTGTGCCTCAGCCTCTGTGCAGTTGTACCATATGACTTTGGCCTTTGAGCTGGTTGCCATCCATCTTCTGTACCCAGATTGAGAAACAGGGAAGCTAATTGGATTCTCCTCTTGATTATTATATTCAGGTTCATTCATTTCCTTCTCCTCCTCTGAAGTGGTCCCACTGGAATCTTTTGAGAGCACATCAGAGCTTGGGGAATTCAGGTTTCTAGTAGACCTCCCTCAAGCCTGAAAGGATTAGTTATATCCAATTTTGAGAGGACAAAAAATGGAAGCAAATCATTAGGGATATGAATAACAGCTCCCAAAAGGAAAAAGAAAAATAGTTTGCTCAAACTTGAAGAGCAGATGGACGTTTCACAATTAAGACAAAAGAGCATGTGGATTTAGTACATGGCAGAGGAACACATCCAAAAGCATCAATTGTGGGCGTAAATGCATTTGATTTTATTAGTGCTTTTCATATCTTGTAACATGATTTTAACTATCATACTAATGTTTGGATGTGAGATTTTCTGCTATCTCAGTTTCCCACCTGCCACCATTCTCAAGCAACTTCTCCTTATCATACAGCAGCTCCTGGATAAGATGGCCTAAATGCATTTGATTTTATTACCTCACAGCAGCTTCTCCTTATCATAACAACTCTTGCAGGACTCTCTTGGGTGTGTATAAATGTACCTGTAGAAATCTAATGGTTAGCCTCCATGGAGAGCACGTTATATAGCAACTCCACAACGTTTTGCCAGAAAATCTTCATCAAGATTTGCCACTTCTTCTGGACTGGGAAAATCTCCCAACCTTACAATAGCAAGGGGAGACAGCCCCTTCTGCAAGCATATTAGCATCTGAGATTTGACAAGGCTTGGGCCCATCATGAATTCTCTAAATTGGATGGAACACTTGATCAATAAGAAAGACAAGACTGAAAAATACAATTAATTAATAATTACAACACAAAGAGAGACTTAAGAGGTATATAAGTTACAACTGTGGTAAACTAACAGAATGAATCTAACTAAATGATAGAATCATGAATTGCTAGATCACTGAGGATAAACTAGTTGTTATAGTTTAAGATGTGAGGTAAATAAGAAAGACAAGACTGAGAATAAATTACACTGAAATGACATTGTTGTCTTTGTCAAAGTTTAACTCAGATCTGATCAGATATGAGAGGACAATAACACAATAGTTAAATTGAAACTATTGCATCCTGAATAAGACTCTTACAACTTTTTGCATGTCTCAGCAGTAAGGAGAATAAAATCTATTGTTTCCAGGTATGCTGTTGTTCATATTGCTTAGAGTACTCATGGTGTAAAAGCAAAAAGACTTGAACTAGCTAAATTATTTTGGATTCCTTCAGGCCAAGGAAAACATCTGATCCATGGGAAATCAGTAACAGAATGAAGTGCTTTCAATGACCATCTGATCGGGAGAAGACTTGCCCTATATGTTGGCTTTGGGCTTTTCATATATTAAATATGCTTAAATAAAGGTTGCAAGACTTGTTATGGCAAACCATAATCGTTTCCTTTAAATATACTGAACCTAAATGTGCACATGTTTTGTGGTGGGACTTTGAATATCTAGCACTGTGGATATCCTTCTTTTGTTGGTTCATCATCTGAACTTTGAGAAGCAATCCTTACTGTAGAATTGAAACTGGAATTTATGATAATCAAACTGGAATGGAATGATCTGATCTTGTGAGATAATCAATCCATAGTATATGGAAGATGTTAAAGTGACATTGAATAAAATCATAAACAAGTTGGCAACTTTCTGTCTAAGCATCACAAATAGAGATGTTAGCATATTAGGCATAGGTTCGAGTCCAAGGACTCTCCTCACGCAAAGTGTGCTGCTGCACAACTTTTGATATATCAGTCGCACAAAACAAATCACTGAATTTCAGAAATCAAATCTGATAATTAAAACTGAATTCTAATTAAAAGATTTACCAAATATATGTTAAATACCATCCAATAATCACAAATAAATGCAACTAATACAGTTTATTCTGGCTAAACATGATATTGATTTATTGTGAAAGAGCTAAACAGAATAAGCATACTGGTGAGACAAAAATTGCAAACCTCAATGAATGTCTCCTCAAAAGCAATAGCTAAAAGCTCTGTTCTTAGGTATGCTATCAGATTTGGCTCTCGTGGCTAGACTTCTTGTAACTTCTTTTCTTCGTGCTACTTTTCAATACAAGTCAGAACAAATGATCAACCGCACTAAAACAATTGAACCATCAACAAGATCACAATAATTTCCATTTTTTTGGGGAACCCGCCCACCCAAGATCAAGTCCAAATCAATGGTACATGGAGCCATGTGTAGTCCAAACATCTCTTGGACAGTGAGTCCCCCTCAGCCCGGCAAAGTCCATGAGATTGGAACTCATGAACCTTGGGTTGATATTTGGTACCTGCCCTACATTTATGTCCTCTGATAGGATTTGATAATGCAACCTCGCAGTTGCCCATGAAATACTTATCAAACCATCTCACCCCCAAGGAACAAGATAAATTCAATATTTATCAATGTAAAAGGGATCTTTGTCTCTAGATATGAGATTCTAATAAGATTCTTACAAGTTTCCAGCACATCAATCTCAGACTCACAGCAGCAATGCATCACCAATGCAGGCCAAAGCATGCTTTTGTAAACATTCTAAAAACATTACTATCGTGAACAAGGAAGGTACAACAAATTTCACAGTATGAAGCCTAGCACATAAAAAAGTAAGCCTCATGCCATAGATAAATACGATCACTAGAAAAAGGAGAAAACTCAGGAGGAATTGTGAGAGATTAAGACCTAACTAAACGTATCACATAGTTGAACGTGATCATGAAAACAAATAAAATCATCACTAAGCTCTCATCGGAATCCTATCCGAATATTTCTCCCTGATCCTTGCAGCTTCAGCTCGTCTCTTCTCTGCAAATATTTGAAATAAAATTATAAGGTTTCACCACCATGATTGTCCTTAACACTAAAGGGGCCCAAGGCATATTCCAAAATATCGGACAAGAACATAACCAGAACGCTCCATCACGAGCACAAAACCACCAAAATATACCACAAACGAAGCAAACCCTCACAACATCCAACCAAACGAGCCATCACACACATCGTCAAGCAAAAGCTTTAACAATACATGGAATCCGAAACGGGCGAAAGATTAGAACTTTTCCAAAAAGAAACCCTACCCACAAGACAAGAACAGATCGTCGTCGTCGAGAAGCCGCTGCTGAAACCCTAGAGAGAGGAATAGAAGGGTAGCGGCGTAGCGCTGTGGGGATGGGAGGCCGGAGGAGGCCGCCGAATGCCAAACCGTCGTGAGATGCTGCTGCTGGAACCCTAGAGAGAGGAGCTGAAGAAGAGCAAGGTGATGTCGCTCTCGTGGGTGGCCGAGGAGATCGCCGTCAGCCGAAGGAAAGCGAGGTGTCTTCGTCGTCACGGGTGGCTGAGGAGATGCGATGCCACCGCTGGAACCCTAGCAAGAGGAGCCGAAGAAGAGTGAGGTGCCGTCGCCGTCACGGGTGGTCGAGGAGATCACCGTCAGCCGAAGGAGAGCGAGGTGCCATCGCCGTCGTAGGTGGTCGAGGAGATCGCAGTCGTTAGATGCCGCCGTTGGAACCCTAGCGAGAGGAGCGGAAGGAGAGCGAGGTGGAGATGGGAGATGGGATATGGGAGCCGCGCGCCGAGCGCCGAGTGCCTTCGCGATAGCCGATGGGCATTTGCTCGCCCCGAAAGGAGGGATATTATGCCCCCCGAAAACCCGATCCGATAGGAGGGATTTCGAATCAAAAAATGTCGCCCCGGATCCATACAAATGCCCCGTTTCGAATCAAACGAGCTGCTCCGAATCCATACAAATGCCGCCTGCAACTGCCATCAACAAACTAACAAACTGTCCTGGCTAACTAACTTCCGAACTTCGCCTCTCCATAATCGTGCTAACCACCGACGCTGTTAGTTTCACCTCCCCCACATTATATAAACGAAGCTCCCCTCCCCAATCCTTCCTCGACCACGACTTCCCCACATTCGTCGACGACTTCCACAAGAACATCCGCGAATACCTCAAGAAGTACGCGGTGGGTCGGCGCCGGAGACGATCTTGGAGCAGGAGCTGCTGTCGGCGTTTGATGCGGAGGAGCTGCTGTCGCGGCGTTTGAGGCGGAGGAGGTGGTTTTGGGTCTTCAACGCATTGGGCTTGCGTTTGATGCGGAGGAGGCGGCATTTGATGCGGAGGAGGTGGTTTTGGGTCTTCAACGCATTGGGCTGCAATTTCTCGCCGTCCAAGTTCTCGTCGGAGGGATCAATCAGGTGGTAACGCCACTTCGACACCAGGCGGCGGCTCCACCCTGCAGCGCAGACCCACGTCAATAGCAGAGTACTTGGAGGGGTCTCTCTCTGCACGAAAAATGGAGAACGAGCGAAGGGGACTTGGAAGATTCTTGAGAGGCGAATCCGTGGTCATCTGCGGGGAGGGGAGCTATGATGATGCTGGTGTTTTCTTGCGGGAGGGCATCTGCGGGGAGGAGAGAGATGATGATGCTGGTGTTTTCTTGCGGGAGGGCGGGTCATCTGCGGGGAGGAGAGCTATGATGATGCTCGTGTTTTCTTGCGGGAGGGCGGGTCATCTGCGGGGAGGAGAGCTATGATGATGCTCGTGTTTTCTTGCGGGAGGGCGGGAGAAGGAAGATGGGGATGTGTGAGGGAAGCCTAGAACACCCTATTCCCTCCCTGATTGTGTTCCTTTCAGCTGGGTGTCCACAGAGAGCCAGCCCGCACAGGAACAAGCGCCAAGGAGCAGAAAAGAGGCGAAACACGGGAGAGGGGGTCGGGCGGGGAGGCGGGCCTGAGTAGCTGCACGGTCTCAGGTGCCCTGACGGGAGTGATGGAGGCATCTCTCGTCCTTCATATTTTTCCACAGTTTTGATTGCTCGACATCATAGCTCCATTGTGTCTATCATATTTTTCTGAGTCGAGTCATGTAATTTTCATATTTTATTTGAGTCATGTACCTAGGTTAATGAGTCATCTACCTAGGTTAAGTGTCATTAGATTGTTTATAATGGTTATTGGGCCCAATTCTTTGGACTGGGCCCAGGGGCGTCCCTACCCCCTTTGTCTTTGGTCATTGTAGTAAGAGTCATGGACTTTTGTAGAAATGTGAGTTGCCTATATATAGGACCTCATTTCCTCCATTTGAGTTAATAAATCAATGAATGAAAATATGCTATTTTGTGAGTTCTATCTTCATTTTTATGGTGGAGTGAATCCATTAGTGAGGTGAGAAGCTTTAGGGAGATAATCCCACCCATCCCTCTCTTAATCTCTTTCTTTCACTCCCCTTTCTCTCTCCTCTACACCCAATTTCAAAAATTTTCTCTCTCCTCCCTTCCCAACCACCACTCTCTCACCTACCCCCATTAAAGTCCACTCCCCTTCCCCACACATCCCATTACTCCACCCCTAGTCCCAAGGGAGCATCCCCAATCACTAAGCCACCCTCCAACCACCTCATCCCTTTCCCAAGCACCCTTCCCTCTCCCCCATGCAACCCTCCACCTCCCAATACCATTTGAATTTGAAAATTCCCTTCCCTCCATAGCCCTTGGTCGTCCAAACCTCCTCTCCCCTAGGTCAGGTCGCCCCTCCCCTTCACTCCACCCCCATTCCACACCATTTGCCACCACAAGGTTACAACTTCATTGCAGGTCGCAGGCAGCAAATTTGGTCCTAGAAGCTGCATCATCTCCGGCATTTCCCTGACTCTTCTGGTGGCAAGGCATACATCTCTGGAAAGGTCGACCAGAGAGCTTTCCAAGCGAGGTGGTTTCGTCCTTATCCGAGCACCGTGCTGATCGGGAGGCCCTTTCTTCCTCAACTGCGCAAAGCTGCTCTGGCAAGAGACCAGAGCCGGAGTGGAAGCTCAACTGCGACGAACCTGTTGGGAATATGATCAAGAGTTCTTCTACAAAAATCTTCTACTACGAGTCTTCTTTCATCCCCAAGAAGCAGAGCCCAGTTTGGTGACCGGACCTGAGAGTTATCATTTTTTCTTTCCCGGGTACGCGGTTCTGCTCCCACTCAGTCTGCACCGACCCTGCCACAGTGTTTAGGCTCTACCGGCCTACTCCAAAAACCTTTGGCTTCCCCGTCAGTCTTGCTTCGAAGAGGACTCGTCAACGGTTCCATAGACTCTGGCGGCACCTGATTCTGAGCTCGGGAGCGGTCGTAGCATCCTCTACTTCCTGCTGCTGAGATCCTGAGACAGTCAGAACTGTCAATCTTCTCCCCTGTTCAAGCTCCTACGCCGACCAGCACCGGTGCCCGAATAAATTATAAAAATTCATAAATCATGCCGGCCCAGCTACGAGCAATCTCCAAGTGGTTTCGTCATCGGAAAAATTCTGGAGTGTCCACAGCGTCCAGAGAACCAACTGTCTATCCTGAAGCGCAGAGAGTGAACAGCATCGGCATCGGCTACCGTTCAGCTTGGTTTCTCTGCTCCCCGCTTGGCAGGCTGAAGGCCCCTCCCTACGTGGAGGTAGTGTTTGAGTGTAGTCACTGGCTTCCCTTCCCCAAGGTCCCCCCCTTGCATGGGGTGTAGTGCATGTAATCTGAAATTGTAGGTTGAAGCTTCTCCGGCGCGGCGTGCGGGTAAGCCCACGCTTCCTCGCTCGCCCTCGTCTCCGGCCGGGATCGGTGTCTTCACACCGATCAGGTGAGCCACTAAACACTCCTCTTTGTTGGATTCCTTTGCTTAATTAGTATTGCATCTTAGTGCCGTCGGCGTTAAGAGAGTGCCCAAACCCGAATTAGCGTTTAATTGTGTGGTTACCGCGGGTGAGTTGTGAGAGTGATCATTCAACCCAAGTTTTCGGCGTGCTGACCGCCCGTGAATTTGGGCAACCCCTGACCCATAGGGGTCCTCCCCAAGCCAGCCGTACCCTTGGAAACCTCCGGTCCAACCTCGGACCCTCACCCCATCGCCGGTCCACCTACGGACCCGAGTGTGCCAACGCGAGTGAGTCCGCTTATGTGACATGACCAAATCGTTGGGATGCTTGCAATTTAGGTCCTAGGTTGTGTCACATCAAATTGGTATCAGAGCAAGTCATTGACTTGTTCTCACAAGTCAAGTCCATGGGCGCGCTTGCATTAGAGTTCTCATCGAATCGTTCCATGCATTATCCACCTCCCATTGTCATTGAGTCTACGGACCAAAAGGCCCCAATTCACATCATATCCCAAGTATACCTACCTAATGGGAGCCCCACAGAAATTGACTTTATAGACATGGTAGAAGATAATTGGGTATCCCCCGAAATTGTAGCCACCCTCTCTACGATCGGACAAATTGTGCACAACGGAGGCCAAGTCTTCGTTGAATTCCATAAATGGTTTGGAGAGACCAAATACTTTGATGGAGCATGGTGTCAAATTGGTACTTTGGAAGGCCCTTGCATAATCATAGGGAAACAATGACTTGATGAACGGAATACCACCTTCCACCCATTGTGTTGGTCTTGCCTAGTTCATCCCCCACATCTCCCGGGAGCCTATGGTTTCAACAACCTTTTGTTCCCTCATCCACCGGAGCCCCATACCCGGCCACCATGTCCTCTCAACCCACTTCAAAGAATGAATGAGGTCATGAGTAAACATGAGGGGAACGCGGCCCATAAGACCAAATTCTATGGATTGGACACCAACCCAAAGCCCTTCCCCACCTTTAAGGAAATCCATACTCCGGCCGTCATCACCCCACCATCAAAGAACCTTCCCACTCTATTAGCTTTGGAAGAAGTAGTCCACCCGCTTTGCCACATGAAGACAAATACCCCTCGGGAACCTATCCCCTCCATGGAGAGCACCCATGTCCCAATTGAAGAGGAAGCCTCACACGAGAATCTTTACCCTACACCACCCCCTCTAGATAGGGCCGAATTCATCTTAGAAGAGTTCATTGTTAGGTGGCTAAGGGAGAGCTTGATTAGAGAAATCATGACCCATACCTACCTACCCATGAAGCAAGACCAGCATCTAGTGCCCATCCACACTCCTCACACAACAATCCAATCCTACTACGAAGTAGAGGGTTTTGATGATCTCCTTAAAGGGCTAGAATGGAAGCTAGAGTTGACTTGCTTATTGACCATAGGGACGGCCCACCCAACAAACCTTAGTCTCATCCACCCTTGTGATGGGTCTATCACCTCGGTCTGCACCATTGGTTGCTACACTAGCGACCTTCTTTTCCTTCTCCCTATGGTGGAAGAACCCATCTCGGTCCACTCCCCTACCATTGAGATCCCAAGTGCTTTGGTCGGCCAATCCACTAACGACCATGGCCCAATTATATTGGAGGAGGATGACCCATATTTTTGGGACTTTGAGGATGTGGAGTTCCTCTCTCTGGGTAACCATTTCCACGATCCCTTTGACCCCTTCCTATACCCATGTGGCCCAACCATCTTACCCACCTCCCACCCTTTCCTACCCTCACCCACCATATTGGGCCAAACCCACCTCATCCATGACCCGTGTTACACCTTGGAAGCAATGACCTTGGGCCACATATCCCTAGGTAATAAGGTTGTGACCCACCCCACGATGACCACCTTCTTAGATCCATTCGATCCTTTTCAATGGGAGTTCAAAGGTTGTCCCACACCTGATGGGAATCGACACCGAGCTTGTACTTTTTTTTTTGCATTTATGTCCTTTTAGTTTGTGTTTATATCCTTGAGAAAGTATGTACGCAAATGTAAGGCTTTATAAGTCAAGGAGTCATTCCCATGGATTGTGTGGGTTTTTATGCAATTATGCAGTAGGACCAGCAAGGGGGCCCTCAGCCCTTTCCCATTGGTCCATGTCACCTTGTGGGCCTGGTCAACCTTCCTAGGTGGACATCTAGAAGGGTGGGCTGGTCATATGGACACATGGGGTTAAATGGGTCAAGATTTCATGGTTGGCCACCTACCCCCATTCAACCTTCTACCCTTGGTCAAGGGGGCGCCCCTCTCCCCTTACTATTTTATCGTTTTGTGTGTGTTATTCACATCCAATCTAGGCCCTCCATTCCCCACCCCTAGATCTAATGGTGTAGATTAGATTTGACACATGGCATATAAAATGTTGTATTTTCCATTTGTTAGCATTAATGAAGAGAAAAATTGTTGGAAAAGCAAAGAGCTTCTTGCGCCCCCTTCCTCTCTCCTGGTGTTCATCTCCTCCAACCCCCAATTCTAGAGTGGTTCTATCTTCAATCCCCTCCCCTCTATCTCTGGTGATCATCTGTGCCGCCGCCGCCGCCGTTCGTGCCGCCTTCGAGCCGCCGCGGAACCACCTTCAAGGTTCTGTCCTGCTGGACAGAGGTGTAGTCCATGAATTCCTGCTCTCCACCACATGAAGATCTCGAGCTAAAATTTCGAGGGTGTGTTCTTACCTTGAATCCCCACCTCCACCTAAATTTTCATGTTCAAATTCCTTCATTTAGTAATTTTCCATTTTCGTTCATCTTTCACTCCCAGATCTGTCCTGTCTCTGTCTACAGTGACAGCAACTCTGAGTTTCCCATCTCCGACCACCTTTTTGATTTTTTCAAGCCCTCCCCATTTTATTGGGAGTTCTTTCCATCAACTCCTCACTCCATGAATTTTCTTAATTTTTGATCAGCCTTCTATCCATTTTTTAAAAATCGTGTTCTTCTTCAGCTACAGTACTGTCAACTAGATTCCAGATCCGACCCACTGCTAGTTCAAAAATCATATAAATTCGTAGCCTCCACTCCAGGGAGCGCTCATCCAGGCATCCCCCACTACAGCGGTGCCACCGGGTCCCACACGGCCCTCCCAGACAGAACGTGGGCCCCACCGTCACAAGTTCGAGTGCTGCCGAAGCTACGCGAGAAGTCGCCCGTCAACCCGAAATCGGTCCTCCCGGACCCCATTGTGTCGCCCCTTTACCTCCCTGCGTGGAGTGGGCTATAAATCATTGCTGTAATCTTCATGTATTAACTGTCCTGGGAGCACGACTTCGGCCGGGTCCGTCTTCCCCACGCCGAGAGCGTGGAGGTATCGTGTTCGCTTCCTTGACTCGGCATTTGCTTTATTCATATATATCTCTTATGACGTTGCTAGAGAGCACGTGTAGGGATATCTAGCTCGCTGTTCATTGTTTATTACCGCTGCTGCGAGAGAGTGCGAGACCGTCCCGTGACCCGATCTGGGCACAAAAGAGAATTGACCACCCTAGCTCTTGCCGGTTTCTCAACCGTGCACGTCCGACGCTTCCCTCGTTAAGGGGCAATCACGAGCTCACCTAGAGTCCGAGGACTGAATTCCTCATTCGAGTCGTGTCCGTGGTCCGTCCCGCATCAATTTGGTATCAGAGCGAGTTGAGTCTAGGGTGTCTGTGACGACCCGAGAATCCGATTACTGGGAAGGCCCGATAACCCGAGACCCGCACCGCCACCCACGAGCCCGAAGACTCGGAAGGGTTAAAAGGATGGTGTGGAGACTACACAAGTATCACAAATAATTGCAGAAATTAAACAGTTATAATATTAAGCAGGAAATAAATTAACATTTTACATGGTCCATAATAAAAATTAACAACAATAACAATAGTCCACGACTAGTACAGTGACAAGGAAGAAAAGTACAGCTACACGGGACATACCCCGGCTCTGACCTCTGGCACTACCTCTGGGCACCCGCACTACGCTGCACCCCAGATGCGCTCCCCTGGGGCGGCGCCTCACCTGAAACACGGTAAAAACACGCAGGGAATGAGTCTCGGAACAAGACTCAGTAGGGATTACTCGAACCCTACCTCGTAAAATGAGAAACCACTACACTAGCGGTAGGAGAGTACCTCGGAAAAGAAAGCTCTGTACTCTACAAAACAAAGGTCCCATGGCACGCACACTGACACCGGTGCCACGGTAAGAAGACCGAAGCTCAACGGCCAACCCGACAAAACCCGAAGGTCAGAAACACACGACTGACAGTCTGTCACTTCGTACTCGACAGGAGTACCACCCACTAAAAGCACAGCCGGTAGCGTCCCCTGACGTCTTACACCGCCCCGCAGGTGAACCGCCTGACGTGGTAGGTCCTACCCGAGGCGCAGACACCGTACAAGTAACCACAAACAAGTGACTAGCTGGGGTCACGCCCATCGACGTGGGTCCAACCGCCCCCAACCACGTGTGCACACACAGACCGCGCGTCCCTGGTCTGGCCCTCTGACCGGTTTTCCCCTCAGCCGGACTCTGGCTGCAAGACGTGGGGCCCAACGGTAACTAGTCCACAAACCGTCTCTAAAGGTCGGCCCGTACACCACTCCCTGGTGCGGCCAGCACACGCGTACTAGTAGGCTACGACTAGTGGAGGGTCACTGAAGGAGTAGACTCTCAAGTCACGGAAAACAACGTCGCAACCACAGGTACGAGGGACGCTCCTTGTACCCACACTAACGCACGATGACACAATCCGAAATCACCACCTCCCGGGACCCCACGGTGCCCCCATGTGTAGCCCCCACATGATGCCCCGCATCAGTCGGACCACGGGTCAGCACTGGGATCGAGACTAGCTCATCCGGGATTTGAATCGGCGAGGAAAAGGAGTCGCGGTCACCGGAGGACCGCCTCCCGTGGTCGCGGTCGACCCAGGACCGCTACCACCTAGTCGCGGTCCTCCTGGGACCGCGACCACCCTGGTGCGCGAAAAGTGAACGCGGTCGCCTGATGACCATCTTCACCTGATAGCGGTCTCCAGGAGACCGCGACCAGACTCCAACGGTCAAAAAACCGTCTCGAAGACCGTGCCGGACCCCATGGTGAAAGCGGTCGTCCCCTAACCGCCACCAGCAGTCGCGGTCAGTCGCAAGATCGCGACCGCCTGCCGATAGAACAAGCCCCAACGGTCGAAAACCTTGGTGAAAGCGGTCCCCACCCGACCGCTACCAGTGAACGCGGCCACTGGTAGACCGCTATCATCTCGGAAAACCGAGAACGGCGGGAAACGGCCAAAAACACCATCCACGCCCCCATACCTCCACCGGAGAGGGGGAAATCAAAGGGGAAGGCCCCCGGGGACCCCTAGCATGATTCTAGGCCATCAAAACGCGAATTCATGCATCAAATCCATAGATCGGGCGACTCTCTCCAAAACATGAAAAAACCCCAAGCATGCTCAAACAAGCCCCTCTCGGCCTCCCCTCGGCCTATAAATCACGGAAAAGATCGGCAAGAGGCTAAGGAACGTCACCCTACCTCGGGGTTGCCCGAAACGCGGCGGATCGCCGCCGATCCTCAAGAATCGCTTGAAGCTTCACGAACTCCCCACGCCCTCACCGAGCACCAAACACCGCCGCGATTGCCACACCGTCGCCTACGCCACGACGCCGTCGCCTCGCCGCAATCCGCAGCCGAAGGGGGTGGCGCCGGGGCTAGCACCGGAAGAGGGGGGCGGTCACAGTGGAAACGCACGGGAGAGAAGGGAGGAAGAAGAAGAAAGAGAAAAGGAAAAGAAAAGGAAAAAGGAAATGGGAATATATAGAAAATCCGATTTTTTGAAAAAATACCGAAAAATAGAAAAATATATTTCCGGAATCCTCGGAACGCACCGATCGCAACGGTACCACTCGTGCCTGGGGGAACCGCCCGGTTCGCCCGCAGCGAATTTTCGAAGAAAAAGCCGAAACACACACCGGGAATCGGAAAAACACACGCGGAAAAGTCGCGGAACGTCTCCGGGCCTCCGAAACAACTCCGGATCGCGCCAATCCGAACACGAAAGATGTCCGAAACGAAATTTCGGACACAACAGAGCCAGACACTCCGAAAACTAAATCCGGGACCCACGAAGAAAGGATCCGAAAGGTCCGGGATATTACAGTGTCCAAAAAAAAAAGTGTGTCATTTAAGTCTAAGTGTCTAAGTCAGTCTTAGGAGTTGCATTTGCATACCATTAATCGGTATATAAAAAGGTGTTGTCCGAACGTTAGGCTACGCCTATCGGGAAGGCCGCACACTTGCGCGAGTGATCTTCGGATCGATTAATTCCGCCACGTACCGAGTCTTGGTATCTTGTCCTTAGTGTGCATGCATCCCAAACCGTGCATAGTCGGTCTAGTGTCTTGTCTAAATGGCCTTGCATATCCATTCCTAGGGATCCATTCCCATCTTTTCGGCACCAATAGCCAACCCATGTCGACCCGTCCAAGGTGATAGGTCCGTGTCCGAGTACATCCGGGACTATGATAAGTACCGGTTGGAATATGGCTTGGGAGAGGAGAGCACCACGACCGCATTTCAGTTCCGGAGAGGTTTGCGGTTTCACTTCCAACTTGAATGTCTTGTTCGCGACGCGTTCTCGCTGGCGCAATCTTATAAGGTCGCTCTAGAGGTCGAGCCCTTTGAGTCTCATTTTTCTCGCTCTAGAGGTCAAACCCTTTGGCAAACATCTACCTCCCAACCGAGTCCCGAGCCGATCGGACTACCTAACCCAATTCCTTCACCACCCGAGAGTGCTCCATTGTCACCCTGTGGACACCGAAAATTGCACATCCAAAATGTCATGCTCAGCCCAGCATCAACAACGGCGCCGAGTGAAGAAACCCCCGGGGAAATCAAGCACAAAAGGCTCCACAGCCCGTGGGCCTCGAAGAAAATCAAATGGGCCACAACTCATGCTCACAATGGGCTCAAAATCGCCCATTTAGCCCTTCAGCGGCACGCCCAGTTGAGGCCCCAGCGACACGCCCTGGCAGAACCCTCCAGCGGCACGCTCCCTTCAGCGGCACACCCTGCCACGGCCCTCGCCGGCACACCCCTATGGGGGTTCGCCGGCACACCCCCAAGGGGGTTCACCGGCACACCCCCAAGGGGGTTCACCGGCACACCCCCATAGGGGGGTCTTCACCGGCACACCCCCATGGGGGGGTCTTCACCGGCACACCCCCATGGGGGGGTCTTCAGCGGCACACCCCCTTTGGGGTTCACCGGCACAGCCCCATGGGGGGGTCTTCAGCGGCACACCCCCTTTGGGGTTCAACGGCACGCCCCCTGGGGGGTCTTCAGCGACACACCCTGTAGGGTCCCCAGCGGCACGCCCTTCAGGCCGTTCAACGGCACGCCCATCCGGGGCTCCAGCGGTACGCCCTTTTGGCACTACAGCGGCACGCTTATTTAGCCCTTCAACGGCACAGCGGTGAAGCTCTTTCAACGGGCGACGTGAGGCCCATGCCCTACACATCCTTGGCGCGCAGTGGAGCCGTCTGAGGTGGCAGCTGGTCGTTGGGCCACGTAGCCTACCCCACTGACAGCCAGTACGGGGGCAGGTCAAACCCATCATCACAGCCGGCTTCCCGCCTTCGACGGTCGTGCTCGAAGTCGTCGGTGGCTGGGAGTATAAAAGCCTCCTGTTAAAACACAAAAAAGGAGGAGAACGGGAGAGACGAACAGAGAGAGGAGAAGAGGTTCCAACAGTAGAGGGCACACACAGGAGAAAGAGGAGAACGGGAGAGACGAACAGAGAGAGGAGAAGAGGTTCCAACAGTAGAGGGCACACACAGGAGAAAGAGGAGAAGAAAGAAGAGAAGAAGAGGCCCTCCCGGCCTGTGCTCCGTCCAACGGCCACCGGGAAGAAACAAGAGTAAGAGAGAGAGAGCTTGTTGTATTGGGGGAAAGGGTTGGGGATAGTGGCCAATGTCTTAGGCCCGGATGTTTTCGTCTCTCTTGTATCCCATTCCTCCTGGGGGTTCTTTGTCCTTCTCCCTTTTGTCCATGGCCCCATCTGGGGGTTTGCTTTTGTAATATATATGTAGGGCCACGCCCTCTTGATTCTCATGAATGAAAACCACCCTCTCCGGGTTTCTCTTCGATCTTCGATGTTTTATGTTAGGCTTTGCGGGCTTTTCGACGGACAATCCGTTCCTCCCTCTGTTTCTTCATTCCTCCGGCGTCTTTAGGGTCCTCCACGTCGATGTAGGTTTCCCCCTTCTGTCAGCCTTGGCTCCGTGAGCTCCTCACTCCCTTCCATGACCATCTACCGTGTTCCCGGGCTTGAGGAGAAGGGGAGGTACCCTTCTTTCTTCCCAACCGCTCAGTTACTAATAGGCCACCCCCGGCCTTGAAATCCCCTGTCTTTCTTCCTCTTTTCCTGAACAGCCACCAAATTCCCCCCCCCCCCCCAGTTGCTTGCAACCCTTTTAAGCCTCCCAGCGGTGCACCTTTCCGGCCCTTGGCCGGCACACCCAGCTCAGCCCTCAGCGGCACACACCCAGATCTGCCTTCAGCGACACACCCAGATCAGCCTTCAGCGGCACACACCCAGATCTGCCTTCAGCGACACACCCAGATCAGCCTTCAGCGGCACACACCCAGATCTGCCTTCAGCGACACACCCAGTTCAGCCTTCAGCGGCACACACCCAATAGCCCTCAGCGGTACACCCCTATTTGCCCCCAGCGGCACACTCCTTTCTGCCCTCAGCGGCACACCCACACTCTGTTACCCCTTGGCCGGCACACTCCAATTGGCCCTTGGCCGGTACACTCACCTTATGGCCTTTAGCGGCACACCCTTCAGCCTCTCAGCAGCCCACTCCTTGGCCTCGCCTCCGAGCCCCTTCCTTCACGTTTTCCGAGGTTCTATAAAGGTGTTGCTCCCCCGGGGGCCCACCTCCAGTTGTCGGGTTCCGCCACTCCATGTGGGCGTGCTCCCTTTATCTCCCTTACGCCCCGGGTTAAGGGGAGATGCTGCCGAATTTTTTGTGAGATATTAATAAACAATTAAAAGAGGTAAAAGGAGGCAACAAACGAGCAGAATAACTAATGAAATCTTCCAACTCATCAAATTACTGCCGGCACCCCGACGAGAATTGAACTAAGCTAATTAACCACCTGGCCGCCCGAAAACCCGACCCGCAAGAAAAGAGACCAAACCGAACCAAGAGAACAAACACGGGAGGAATTTTATATATATAAAAAAAAAAACTACACAAGGGTTAAGACAAGAAGAAAAGAAAAGCCTTAAAATAATCGAAAACTGATCGAACCTCCATCACCACGTTCCGATTGGCCCTTCAACGGCGCATTTTAATCAACCGGACCGCTCACCAAATCCCTTCCCCAGCGGCACGCCTCTTGAACCCTCAGCGGTACACCCCAATTCCTTTGGCCGGCATACCTTGATGCCCCCCCAGCGGTACACCCTATCCCCCACCTTCAGCGGTACGCTGCCCTCAGCGGCACACCCTCGCTTTCATAACCTTCACCGGCACTCCTTTTTGTGCCCTCAGCGGTACACCCTTTTTTTGTCCTTCGCCGGCACGCTCCCCTCTGGGCCTCTCAGCGGTACACTCTTACCTTCCCTTCGCCGACACACCACACTTATGCATATATACAACATGATAATGGCCTTAACAAATGGCAAATAAATCAAAAGAAAATGTGCTCATTAAAGGACTCCGCATGTGCAACATTAATCAAAATAAAAGAGGCGGGAGGGGCAATGAGAAGAAAAAAAAATATAATAAATAAATAATAATGATAATGATAACAATGAGTAAAAGAAGAAGAATCATCCGGGACAAACACCTAAGGAAATAATAAACCGTAGGCCAGAAATTGGAGTACATAACCAAGAGAACTCCAGATAAAAGATGCCGGAGCCCACACCGCAGCCCTATCTCCCCCCGGGACCCGGGGTAAAAGGAACAATAATGCCGCCCTCTCAGGCCGGGCTCGGATCTTGGGAGTCATCCCGACATGGTCCGGTCCCGACCTAGTCTCGGGCCGACATCTCAATCAGACCGGGTTTGTTCCTCGTTCCGGACGCCCTCCGAGTCATCACAAAAATTGCCGGGTGCTCGGCAGACATTTGAATGGATTCATCCCGGTTTTCTCGTTGTGTTTCACCTCACGGACCCATGTCCGAACATGAAAAGGCCCACGAGTGGCTGACATGACCGACGGTTTGTGGTCTGAACACAGCCCTCAGTGTGATCCTTCCTTATCTCTCTTGCACAACTAGTATTATTCTTTTCGGCCGCGGGGCCCCTAGTTTCGGCAATTAATCAAGGGTATTCCCTCGTATGGGGGATGTAAATGACGTCGTGACCTTCATGGCGCGACGGGATTCGGTCCCGACACGAACCACACAATCGCCTGACGAAGTCAGATCGAGCGCACCATGGGCTCTTCGGAGCCCGAATAAATTGTCACTCCGGTGACTGGCACGCCCACGCACTTAATAATCCAACAAACGAACAAAATAATTGATAAACGAAAAGTGCGTCCACACACCCTCACCTTCCGATCTTAATTCGGAACCCTCTCATTTGGAGCCACCCAAGCCCCAGCCACCCGTGTTTCTAACGGGTACGCTTTTCATCGCCGAGCCGCTTCTTAGTTGGCTCAAGGATGGTTTGGTCCCACATCCCTTCCCATCCATAGACCCCACCTTACCTTTAGTGCCGGTCAACTCATTCCATACCACATTTCGATCTAGTCATCATGTTGACACGTTGGACGATCTTGTTATGGGACTAGACACGCAATGGAAGTTGACACATATGTTGGCCCGAGACTTCGACCAACCCACGAGTCATAGCTTCACCCATCCGGCCTTCGGGTCCATTACCTCCGAGTGCACCGTGGGTTGTATCACCACGGAAGTTCTTCTACTTCTCCCGCTACCGGATGAGCCCGACTTCATGACTTTGCTTCCGAGGGAGGAGTCATATTTCATATACATGGTCCCATCTACCATGACGGAGGAAGGTGACCACCCGCACCTTCAAGAATTTCACGATTGGGACCATGTCATGTTGGAACCCACCATATGGGGTCATACCTTCTTTGATCCCTTTGACCCCTTCCCTAGTGGATCCCTAGACCCTTCATATTCCCTTCACTTCTTCGGGGAAGTCCAGCTTCATACCCCTTTCCTACGGGTCGGGTCCTCCATACCCACCAAACCCATACTCGATACACCCACACCCGGCTCTTCCACATCCGGGTCTTCTAGCTCTCTCAAGTTCCCCAAATCCAAAGGGTCGTCCATCCATGACTGGGTCATACTTGGACATTTAGGTGTACCCCATGCCACCCATCTTCGGTTACGTCAAATGCATGTATGGCACATATTCGGGTGTCCTGGTCCGCCGTCATCCATGTACGGGTCTGACTAACACTACTTTTATCTAGAGTCATGCATGAGTCCGTTTCTTATTTGTGTTGTTTGCATATGTGTGTTAGTGTTTGGTGAGTCTGCATGTGTCTTGTGTAAGTTCGTTGTCGTTCTCTTATGCGTAAGAGGCGAGTGGACTCATTAGATGAGTATGGGATCGGTTCCACATCTATACCCGGATCAGTCACCTATAGGGACTCAGCGGTGATTCCTAGTGAGTCTTCGAGCCTGCTCCCTTCCCTTTTGAGAGTGCCCCACCCGGAGTGTCCACCTCTAGCCCATAGCAGTTCGCGCATATCGAGTATATATGGAATGAGCAGGTGACGATCACTTGGAGTGGAGCGTACCCGCGTTACTTGGTACGGTGACGGATCCGCCGGAATACTCGAGCATCCCTACCCCTACTCGACGGGGTCGAGTTCCTCCCACCTGGGGAGAGTTGATGGGAATCGACACCGAGCATGTACTTTTTCTTTTGCATTTATGTCCTTTTAGTTTGTGTTTATATCCTTGGGAAAGTATGTACGCAAATGTAAGGCTTTATAAGTCAAGGAGTCATTCCCATGGATTGTGTGGGTTTTTATGCAATTATGCAGTAGGACCAGCAAGGGGGCCCTCAGCCCTTTCCCATTGGTCCATGTCACCTTGTGGGCCTGGTCAACCTTCCTAGGTGGACATCTAGAAGGGTGGGCTGGTCATATGGACACATGGGGTTAAATGGGTCAAGATTTCATGGTTGGCCACCTACCCCCATTCAACCTTCTACCCTTGGTCAAGGGGGCGCCCCTCTCCCCTTACTATTTTATCGTTTTGTGTGTGTTATTCACATCCAATCTAGGCCCTCCATTCCCCACCCCTAGATCTAATGGTGTAGATTAGATTTGACACATGGCATATAAAATGTTGTATTTTCCATTTGTTAGCATTAATGAAGAGAAAAATTGTTGGAAAAGCAAAGAGCTTCTTGCGCCCCCTTCCTCTCTCCTGGTGTTCATCTCCTCCAACCCCCAATTCTAGAGTGGTTCTATCTTCAATCCCCTCCCCTCTATCTCCGGTGATCATCTGTGCCGCCGCCGCCGCCGTTCGTGCCGCCGCCGCGGAACCACCTTCAAGGTTCTGTCCTGCTGGACAAAGGTGTAGTCCATGAATTCCTGCTCTCCACCACGTGAAGATCTCGAGCTAAAATTTCGAGGGTGTGTTCTTACCTTGAATCCCCACCTCCACCTAAATTTTCATGTTCAAATTCCTTCATTTAGTAATTTTCCATTTTCGTTCATCTTTCACTCCCAGATCTGTCCTGTCTCTGTCTACAGTGACAGCAACTCTGAGTTTCCCATCTCCGACCACCTTTTTGATTTTTTCAAGCCCTCCCCATTTTACTGGGAGTTCTTTCCATCAACTCCTCACTCCATGAATTTTCTTAATTTTTGATCAGCCTTCTATCCATTTTTTAAAAATCGTGTTCTTCTTCAGCTACAGTACTGTCAACCAGATTCCAGATCCGACCCACTGCTAGTTCAAAAATCATATAAATTCGTAGCCTCCACTCCAGGGAGCGCTCATCCAGGCATCCCCCACTACAGCGGTGCCACCGGGTCCCACACGGCCCTCCCAGACAGAACGTGGGCCCCATCGTCACAAGTTCGGGTGCTGCCGAAGCTACGCGAGAAGTCGCCCGTCAACCCGAAATCGGTCCTCCCGGACCCCATTGTGTCACCCCTTTACCTCCCTGCGTGGAGTGGGCTGTAAATCATTACTGTAATCTTCATGTATTAACTGTCCCGGGAGCACGACTTCGGCCGGGTCCGTCTTCCCCACGCCGAGAGCGTGGAGGTATCGTGTTCGCTTCCTTGACTCGGCATTTGCTTTATTCATATATATCTCTTATGCCGCTGCTAGAGAGCACGTGTAGGGATATCTAGCTCGCTGTTCATTGTTTATTACCGCTGCTGCGAGAGAGTGCGAGACCGTCCCGTGACCCGATCTGGGCACAAAAGAGAATTGACCACCCTAGCTCTTGCCGGTTTCTCAACCGTGCACGTCCGACGCTTCCCTCGTTAAGGGACAATCACGAGCTCACCTAGAGTCCGAGGACTGAATTCCTCATTCGAGTCGTGTCCGTGGTCCGTCCCACATCAACACCTATACACATGGAAGTCACCTTTAGGAAAAACATGCATGTGTCTAGGCTTACTACACCAATTGACATGAACATTATGTTGGGTCCATTCATTCATATCACCCACATGTCAAGTAGAGAGCATGAGTGGTCCAAATTCAGATGTAATGGTCCACCTTCACTCATCATGAGTCTTAAGCATGATAGGAGCATTCTGGGATGTCCGGGTCCCCCGGAATTTGTCACCCCCATGCATGATCAGATCACCTACGGATGCCCCGGCCCCCTAACCTTTATTAGGAAGTCCATGCATGATAGGGCCACATTTGGTTGTCCCGGCCCACCAAGGCTCATCAAGGTTCATATGGCATCATGGCATGATAGGTTCATCTATGGATGTCCTGGTCCACCTTTATCCACACACATTTCCACACACCCACCACCCCGTAGTGCATGGCATGTGTATCCAAGCAAGCATTTTGCAACGAACAGTGAGGTTCATATTGAGCGGGCAATAGCTCGTAAGCGCCACTTGGGATTCCAAGTAGGCAACTTGGTAATGGTGACATTGGAGTGGCTCTACCCTAGGGCTATCTCGAAACCGAGGGCATGAGGACTTGGACCTTCCATGTTCCAAGTGACTTTGGCACCCTGGCTTACGGGTTGGATCTACCAATAGGATTTTGGGATATACCCTACTTTTCACGTGGCGGATCTAGCACTCTTTAAGGGCACCGCGGTGGATCCCAGTGAGAACCTTGAGCCTACCCCCACCTTTGTGAGTGACACCCTCGGAGAACCTCCATATATCAGCTTGAGAGTCCGACGTGTGCACACGGAGGCAATACTAGGCAAATAGGGTACCATCGCCAGCAAGAGGGTGTGCCCGAGCCACCTTGAGAGGATGAAGAGTCGTCCCCCGGCTAAGGATGTGAGGTTGAGTTTGGAGGTTGTGGCTCGCCCGGAGCTGCATTGGAGGACCTCTCCCATGGCGGACCCATACTCGACGGAGTCGAGTTCTTCGCACCCCGGGGGTATGATGGGGGCCTCTCTCGCCCTTCACATTTTTCCACAGCTTCGATTGCTCGCCAGCATAGCTCCATTGTGTCTGTCATATTTTTCTGAGTCGAGTCATGTAATTTTTATATTTTATTTGAGTCATGTACCTAGGTTAATGAGTCATCTACCTAGGTTAAGTGTCATTAGATTGTTTAGAATGGTCATTGGGCCCAATTCTTTGGGCTAGGCCCAGGGGCGCCCCTACCCCCTTGGTCTTTGGTCATTGTAGTAAGAGTCATGGACTTTTGTAGAAATGTGGGTTACCTATATATAGGACCCCATTGTTAGTGTTGGTGTACTACAGGCCAATTTCGGGTCGGGTAGGCCCAATAGTTGTACGATCTTGTTCATTATTAATAAAGTGATGTTTGAGCGTAAATATGCGATTGTGTTACTTTACGTTGTCCCTAGGATATGTGGTTGTAAAGTCAACTCGAGATGAGATCTCGATTATGAAACTGATTTTACATGAACACATATCTTAAACTGTTACTGGTTGGAGGGTAATGATCACTCGGGGACTTTGATTACCTATTAAACCAGTACACATGATGTGTCAGTGACCAGTCTCATGGTCATTGGTGCGGGGCACCAACACATATGTGTAGGTGTATGTCCTTGGAGGATGTGCACTGAACTGATCCGCTATTGGATCTTCAGATGGTTGATTATACCTAATGTCAACTGAAGATCCAACGATCTCAGTAGCATCATTAGTCCTTTGACCTGAGACATTGATCGGATCTTACACGAGGACTAGAATGGTTTAATTACTTAGCTAAGTGACTTTAACCATAAGTCATGAGTTGCCGAGTCGTTAACCACTCCAGGATACGTGTGAAGATCATCAATGGTCAAGAGAGGATCGCTCACTGTCGGGTATATATCAGACAGTTAATGGGTCATGACATTGACGCTCCGTTAAATCCCTGGCCAGGGTCGTGTGAGTTCGTTTAGAACGGACGTCATACACTTTAAGGAGGTCATAGTCAAATGGCACGATCATGGGGTTTGACAGGAACCATACCCTCGATTGTACCAGACTCATAGAAGGAGCGAGGGATTATATCGATGCGGTAACTGTGGACTTATAGGTACCAGACAGGCTGGTTTAAACCCGGCGTCCTCTAGGATCACGCGGATTTGCTTGACCCAACGTGATCAAAGGTTCGGAATAAATTAAACTATTCTTCGGCTCTAGTAGAAGCGAAGAATACGTTTAATTTACTTCTAATTGGGAATTAGAAGTTAATGGGTCTTAAACTAGAGTGACTAAGGGCCTAGAGGATCACACACGATGGATTCTTGGGTGACGGAATATTATTGTACAAGTGTATGTATTAATTCCCTTTAATTCCTTTTGGAAAGGAGTGTAAATGGGGCTTAATATATATGTATAATAATGGAAAGGTCATATATACAATTTTGATCTTTTGGAGGTCTTTGGAAAAGGGTCCAAAACTCTATATATATGACAACCTACGTGAAGCTCATTCGAGCTTCTTCTTCCAACTCTTAGGCTAAGCAAGCATTAAGGCTTAAGAGGAGGATTAGCTCCTCCCCTTTCCTCCCTCTTGCTCTCTTTCTACAGAAGGTGAAAAAGGGCCGGGGAAGGTCGTGCCGGGGAGGTACCGTCGCTGCGCAAGGGTCCGTGTGGATCTGCTCTAGAGGCCGTACAGCTGTGCGGCTCGATATTCTACATCGGGCATCGCAGACAGCGTCGTTCCGCGCAAGGTGAAACACGTAACTCGTAATTAGGGTATTAGAAACACCGATTAGAGCACAGATTAAGCTTTCCATAATACCGGGATCGGGCAAATGAATTTTTATTATCCGCTGCGTCGCCCGTAGGTGCTGTGCGAAACCTTACACCCATTTCCTCCATTTGAGTTAATGAATCAATGAATGAAAATGTGCCATTTTGTGAGTTCTATCTTCATTTTTATGGTGGAGTGAATCCATTAGTGAGGTGAGAAGCCTTAGGGAGATAATCTCACCCATCCCTCTCTTAATCTCTTTCTTTCACTCCCCTTTCTCTCTCCTCTACACCCAATTTTAAAAATTTTCTCTCTCCTCCCTTCCCAACCACCACTCTCCCACCTACCCCCATTAAAGGCCACTCCCCTTCCCCACACATCCCATTACTCCACCCCCTAGTCCCAAGAGAGCATCCCCAATCACTAAGCCACCCTCCAACCACCTCATCCCTTTCCCAAGCACCCTTCCCTCTCCCCTATGCAACCCTCCACCTCCCAAGACCATTTGAATTTGAAAATTCCCTTCCCTTCATAGCCCTTGGTCGTCCAAACCTCCTCTCCCCTAGGTCAGGTCGCCCCTCCCCTTCACTCCACCCCCATTCCACACCATTTGCCACCACAAGGTTACAACTTCATTGCAGGTCGCAGGCAGTAAATTTGATCCTAGAAGCTGCATCATCTCCGGATATTTCCCTGACTCTTCTGGTGGCAAGGCATATATCTCTGGAAAGGTCGACCAGAGAGCTTTCCAAGCGAGGTGGTTTCGTCCTCATCCGAGCACCGTGCTGATCGGGAGGCCCTTTCTTCCTCAACTGCGCAAAGCTGCTCTGGCAGGAGACCAGAGCTAGAGTGGAAGCTCGACTGCAACGAACCTGTTAGGAATATTATCAAGAGTTCTTCTACAAAAAACTTCTACTACGAGTCTTCTTTCATCCCCAAGAAGCAGAGCCCAGTTTGGTGACCGGACCTGAGAGTTATGATTTTTTCTTTCCCGGGTACGCGGTTCTGCTCCCACTCAGTCTGCACCGACCCTGCCACAGTGTTCAGAGTCTACTGGCCTACTCCGAAAACCTTTGGCTTCCCCGTCAGTCTTGCTTCGAAAAGGACTCGTCAACGGTTCTATAGACTCTGGCGGCACCTGATTCTGAGCTCGGGAGCGGTCGTGGCATCCTCTACTTCCTGCTGATGAGATCCTGAGATAGTCAGAACTATCAATCGTCTCCCCTGTTCAAGCTCCTACTCCGACCAGCACCGGTGCCCGAAGAAATTATAAAAATTCAGACATCATCCCGGCCCAGCTACGAGCAATCTCCAAGTGGTTTCGTCATCGGAAAAATTCTGGAGTGTCCACAGCGTCCAGAGAACCAACTGTCTATCCTGAAGCGCAGAGAGTGGACAGCATCGACATCGGCTATCGTTCTTTACTTCTAGCTTGGTTTCTCCCCTCCCCGCTTGGCCGGCTAAAGGTCCCTCCCTGCGTGGAGGTAGTGTTTGAGTGTAGTCACTGGCTTCCCTTCCCCAAGGTCCCCCCTTGCATGGGGTGTAGTGCATGTAATCTGAAATTGTAGGTTGAAGTTTCTCCGGTGCGGTGTGGGGGTAAGCCCACGCTTCCTCGCTCGCCCTCGTCTCCGGCCGGGATCGGTGTCTTCACACCGATCAGGTGAGCCACTAAACACTCCTCTTTGCTGGATTCCTTTGCTTAATTAGTATTGCATCTTAGTGCCATCGGCGTTAAGAGAGTGCCTGAACCCGAATTAGCGTTTAATTGTATGGCTACCGCGGGTGAGTTGTGAGAGTGATCATACAACCCAAGTTTTCGGCGTGCTGACCGCCCGTGAATTTGGGCAACCCCTGACCCATAGGGGTCCTCCCCAAGCCAGCCGTACCCTTGGAAACCTCCGGTCCAACATCGGACCCTCACCCCATCGCCGGTCCACCTACGGACCCGAGTGTGCCAACGCGAGTGAGTCCGCTTATGTGACATGACCAAATCGTTGGGATGCTTGCAATTTAGGTCCTAGGTTGTGTCACATCAGGGAGCCTTCTTCAACGTCGTAGAAAGGGACGCGGCGGCGGGTCGGTTGATCCTCCAGCAGGGTGTGACACATGCGGAAGTCGTGGTCGAGGAAGGATCGGAGAAGGTAGCGGGGCTCATCCATCGGCTGCTCCCTCGGCGGCTGCGCCCCCTGCGTGTGGAACCTGCTCGCGGAAGGATCTGCGTGTGGAGCCTGCTGGCGGAAGGATTTGGGGAGGTAGCGGGGCTCATCCACCGGCTGCTCCCTCGGCGGCTGCGCCCCCTGCGTGTGGCACCTGCTGGCGGGCGGAAGGATTGCGTGAACATGCTGGCGGAAGGATTGCGTGTGGAACCTGCTGGCGGAAGATTTGGGGAGGTAGCGGGGCTCATCCACCGGCCGCTCCCTCGGCGGCGGCGTCCCCTGCGTGTGGAACCTGCTGGCGGAAGGATTTGGGGAGGTAGCGCGGCTCATCCACCGGCTGCTCCCTCGGCGGCTGCGCCCCCTGCGTGCCTGCGTGTGGAACCCGTTGGCGCTCCTCTTATGGCTCACTCGCTCGGTCACGGGGATGGTCTTTTTCATGTTTTCTCTACACTCGAGAGTCGAGAAGGACTTTTTCATGAGAAGATTTGGAAGAATTTTAACTAAAAATTAGATTATAATATTTTTTAATTTCAAAAAATAGAAGTTAAAAATTAAAAATCTCTCTATTTTTAAGGATTAATCCTATAATTTTATTAGTGTAGTTACATTAATCTTCTAATTTTGTTGCTTATTTATAAGCCCAAGTATATATATATATATATATATATATATATATATATATATATAAAACAATTTTTCATGAGTTTTTTTTCTTAAACACTCGATAATTTTAAATATTTTATTAATTAAGTTGATATTATAAAAAATTATGAATGATTAGTTTCATTTGAAAGATTTAATGTAAAAATATGATAAATCATTAGAGTTGAAAATTAAAATTTCATCCGGATAATCATGAATGGCGAATATGTTAATCGAGCATGGTTGGCGTGTTCGACCGCAGACGGTCGAGCACGTTAATCGGGGGCGATTAATATTTTTGTGTGAAGAAGAAGGCGGGGCCCACCGCACCTTCTCTCTCCCCGATTATATTATCTGCCTGACAATTGGTCGACCACCTCGCTATCAAAGCGGGCCGAAAAATTTAACTTATTTTACTTTGACGACAAATATAAGGAAATTATGGTGCATGAATCATGATACGTTACGTAGAAGATCCATAGAACCGAGACTTTTATCATTGGTGGGTCACCGGACCGATTGGTTTGGCCGCTGAGATTACACCGGTAGGCACGACATCTACAGTATCAGAACGGAAGATTACCGTGAATCAGTGAACGGTGTTAGAGCATTAGATTTGAAACGTTTGATGGTGACCATATCGCGGAATGCACTGTAGCCACTGCGAAGTTGCGGTGCCTTGTCACCACCTATCGTTCCTTGGCTCAGCGAAAGCGCCGCTAACTCACCAACCTGGGCAACTTCATCCAATTCTTTCTTACCCTCACAGATGGCAAGCAGCAGAGCGTGCTCAAGTTACTCCCCCTGCCCCCTGCCGAGTCACGTGATCAATCAGGTGCTTCTCTCACCTCCAAGCTTTGTCGAGGCGATTTCAATACAACTGCCACCATATCGAAATCGCCTCGACAAAGTTTGGAGGCAAGAGAAGCACGCGGCTCGACGTGGGGCAGGGGGAGTAACTTGAGCACGCTCTGTTGCTTGCCATCCACGAGGCCATCGGTCGGCCGCACAATAGGCTATATTTTGACAGTCCTAACACAGAATTGAGCGTATGGAGGAGCCATGCTGTGTTGCAAGCGCTCTGGTGCAAACCGTGTGCGAGGACGGACGAGTGATGATGTGCACTTGGAAGATCATGATATCAGACCGCCGGAGATCTAGTAGTACCCGCGTGGGCAGTTGATGTCGGCTATGTCATTAATGCGATTAAAATTTGCAATTGGGGCAACACGCGCTTCGTGTGGTGAAAGGAAGCCATGTATCCACCATCCGAGTGTGATGGTTCATCCGGAGAGCTCAGATCGCTTGCCCCCTGGACTGCAGTGCGATGCATAACACACACTCGTATCGGGGATCAAGCTGCCACTGGACAATGACTGCGTCGACTCTGAGGGGCGTGAGTCAATTCACATCCCTATGTTCATTATGGCCATCTACCTTCGAACGCACCGCTACTATTACGGCCAATGGATATATAAAGGAGAGCCCTTGGGGCCTTCCCTCCGCATCTCGGGGTTGAGAGTGCTTTTATGAGGAGAGGCTCAGCTACCGCAAATCCACGGGATGTTCGAGATTCCTGAAAGGCTCTCGATGAGTGAGATGTCCTCTCAAGTCTATTTTATTCTTCAATGATTAGCAAAGAGAGGAAGCAGAGGAGGGTGGCTCATTGCTGACATGGGGTCACCCGAGATGTTGACGTGAAAGAGGCGTTGTGGCCGGAGTTAGAAGTTAAGGTTCTTGTGCTGAAAAGACAGATGAGAACCGAAGTTGTTCGGGGAAAGGCCCGTGAAGAAGGGAGGTGAGACCACCCTCCTTTAACTCGCAGGGCACATCAATCGTGACACCAGATGACTCAAAAAATTCAAGAAGAAATAAATAATAATAAGGTGACTGGATAATAATTTTTATTTTTCACACCGCCTGCTATTTTTTTTAGAGTTTTTTTTGGAGCCTTAGATGGGAAGGTGTCCTAAATGACAAGTTAGATAGAGGTGGACCCCACCTCCCAAAATTTTCTAAAAACATGGTGCACCACCACGGGGGTGTAATTAGAAGGGGGTGCAGCAAGCATTCCTCAACATTATATGATGCGGTGGGTGTCCTAGATTGGGAAGATACACTTTCATCCAGTAACTTCCATACTGCATAGTGCAGTATAATGTCGGCCTGGAAGTTTTGCCGGAAAAGTCAGACGTTGAATCTAAGCCAGATGTAGTTATTCCAATTCTAATTCTGATAATAAAACAGATTTATATAAGGTGCTATTTGATATGAGGATAAAAATTAAGAAGAATAGATATAAATTATTCTAGGATAATTTATGTCTAATCTTATTATTATGTACGTTTGATACACAAGGGATGAAATGAGATTAAAAAATGAGGATAAGTCATCCCAACTAAAAGTTGAAATGACTTATCACCGTTTTTAAACTCAATTAAGGTTAACCTTATTTTCCTTAACCCAACTTATCCCCGCTCCTTTTAACCATACCAAACATAGAATAAAATTAGAGCGGAGATATCCCCGCTCTAACCCGACACCAAACGGCCCCTAAGTGAGATATAAGATAGATAGATTTTGATAAAATAATAAGATAGTTATACACATGTATATATTAGTCAGCATAAACCCGCCATAGTATTGAAGACTAGAATCAAGATGAAAACCCATCAAGAATAATTTCTCCAACCATGATAGTTTTATTCAGAAGTGGAACAAATCTATTAAGTAAAACTTCCATTGCTTGGCCAAAAGCATCCTTCGGTCCCGCCACTTCAGTTGAGTCGGATGACCATTATCAATCAAACCTGCAATGTGGACATATTAACATGCTCGAGAGGATCGACCTTAACCTTCCCATTTCAGTCCTTTGATCTCCTAATCACATAGTAAAATGGGAGTGATAACACATGTGGTAAGAACTAGAAAGAGCAGCACCATAGGAATGTCATGTTGAAATACCAATATTGACCACTCCATATAAATGTCAAACCTATGCGTTGCTCTCTCGGCTCCAATGGCCCAACTGCAAGATTAAATCGGTGGCGCCCATGACATCAAAAAAAGGAATGGAGCTTTTAACTGCTAGTGTCATTTTCTCTTTTTTTTTTCTGACATGAGACAAAATGAAAGGGATCGAACGCCCGAGTGCAAGCATGCAGGCCCACGCACGTAGGACAGCCTACAAACGGTCCCCGGATGGGAATGATATTTCTGGCTCGGGGACAAACAAATGAGCTGACCAATCAAACCACACAAAATAACCCTTCAGATCATAAAATATCATATTTTATATCAATTAAATACGGTACACATCAAAACAAACAGCCCCTACGTATCCTGGTAGGACAGAATCCAGCAGTAACTCAACCACAAGCCACTCCCAGAACAAGAACAAAATGGAAACGGCAAAAAGGAACGGTGGGACAAAAGACTTGACCTGTCCAAGAAAGAATCGAGGAATAATGTGCAACAACATTGATTGTTTACATGGAAACTGAAGAAAACATGTACCTCTATTGCAACCTAAGAAAGTTAAATATGAATAAAAAAATGGGATGTGTTTGCCGTTTTTTCTTCAATTTAACCAAAAAGAATTGGTAAGCTTCTACTCTACACGACATAAAATATACCTTTTGATTATGGGTCCAAGGCCCACCAAAAGAAAGGACTGAGGAGCAGCCTAACATCACTGACAAATTTTCTCGCTTCTTTCCAAACTTGTCTCATAGTCACAGGCTTGGTCGAATGCCTTTATTTTTGCAAGTAGGTCGCTGAATCCTCCAGCACGATAATGAATTGATGTAGAAGTGGGCTATTCATCAAACAGTGCGGTTGCTTATGTGAAGACCCGTCAACCCAAATAGAAGGAAGAGAAAGAAGAGGGCATGGATGGTAAAATTGCCACTAGTTAGGAAAATGTCATCATGATTGTACAACCAGCCCCTGAAGATGCTCGAAAAACACTTGTAGGCTGACATCATCTGTGAAAATAATATCTGAAGCAGGGACCGCATCATGTGCAGAGTTATGTGTAGCAGATGGGTTCAACTTCGCCAATAGAAACCTTGCCTGGAGAGGATACAAGCACAGAATGCTATCAAGATGGACCAAAAACTGAGATGTGGGGAAAAAACTTAGTTAACCCTAGAGATTACAGGACAAAAACTGATCTGTAAAGAAAAACGTAGTTAACCCTTCAGATTACTTGGATTCCTCGTAAACCATCAATCCAAAGAAAATTTAGACACTTCCCACCACTCAACGGTGATGAGCATTGAATTGGCGGTGCAATTTCATTGCAAAATGGAGACATTGAATCATACGGTGCATACAAGAAATTGCACATGCTATGCCACCCCCCAAAGAAAAAAAATAAATGGGAAAAAAACAGTTATGAAGCAAAAAGCACTTTCACTCATCAATTCTTGCCCCCGCCCCTGCTATCATGTTACATCTAAGAACCATTGGCTGAGACAGGGAAGCTCAAAAGAACCCCTAGGTGACGTATCAACCTGGGGCATCAGTTCAGCATTAAGGGCTTTTTACATATTAACTCCTTAAACAATAGTCTTTTCGCATAATACCTGCCTCTTGGCTGTGGAACTCACACATGTAAAACACCCCAATATCCATATCCATCAGTCATCTGTCCAGTTAGAAGCCATATAATTTTAAACCAAAACTTTCCGGAGTCTATATTCATTTGATTGCCAACTTGAGAAAGCATATTGAGCTTTAAAGAGGCAGTGCATGCCAATTGATGCATACAGCCATATATGAATGCAGCCCATTAACCCAAGATGTAGAACCACTTGGTGAATCACTTTCTGATGTAACGGCAAAACCAGACAACATAGAAACACATATTTGCTTTTTATACTGAAATTACAGAAGAGTAGCATAAAATGTATTTATACAATCTTGCTGTTCCTATTCACAATAAATTTGCAACCTATTTAAGTTCTTTTCTTTTCTGGCCTGATATGAATAGCACATGGAGATATCTTCACACCATAAAATGCATAATCTATCTATTAGTTAATTAATTCAAATGTCGTTTAAATAGTTTACTCACATAACATACTATTGTAATCAGTTTAAAATCCAAGGAATTCAATTTATCCCTTGGGTGCATCTAGTTTTACAGAAATATTTCTAGTTTTTACCAGTGATAGTTGTATTGTAAGACGTTCCAAAACGAACCTTCCTTGTAATGTGGTCACCATTTTGTTGCAACCACATGTAAAGATATTTTGAGCAGGTAGGTTATCTGATGACAATTGACAAGCAAATTGCTTTACTTGCCTTCAACATGCTAGTTATTTTAAATTTTTTTGTTGTTTAGAACTTCACTGCCTTCTTTGCCTCATAAAAGCCTTTTAAATCTCTGGATTAACAAAACTAACAGCGATGAAATTTCGCTCGAATCCTCTCCCCCCTCCCTCTATCTAGACAGCCTCTCTCCTCCTATGTTCACATAGTCCCTTTACTCATTCTACCTCTCTAATGCACATTTCCGTCCTCTCTCTCCCTTATCCCTATCCCTCCACACTCCTCGGTCCCATCTTCTAGCTCTTATTCTTTCCTTTTAATTTTCACCATGCGTCGATCCTTGATGCTAATGCTCATTCTTCTTCATTCAACGTGTTCTTCTTTACCATCTACCGTGCATTGCCTCTGCAAGCAAAGTACTGTTCCTGTGGCAACTTCCAGGAAGCTTTCCCAATGAATATAGCTTTTTCTATTGCTAAATTTCATGTTTTTTCCCTTCTGCTTATTCTTCCTCTCTTTCTTTTGAATTCTGCAGATCTTTAATCCACAAGCCATATTTCCACGAAAGTATGCTTGCTGAGACTTTGCCAGGTACATGTAACCCCATAAGAGAAGCAGAAATTGTAGAACTAAAAAAGTTTGTATACCTGAGAGCCATGTTGATCACAAACAACTAATCTGGGGACAGGGAATCGATCTCTGATTATCACTTTAGCATCATCCTGAGGAGCTTGCAATAGTTCAGCAAAAGCCTGCAGATCATCAATGGAAACAAGAAAAATCATTGTAAAGATCCGACTAAAACCCAAACAATGGACATCAGGACAGACAAAGAATGGAAATCCCTCAATCTTTTTCAAGAGCAAAAATATATGTTCTGTAAATTCATAGTGAAAAAGAAATGTTGAAGACAATGGCATACTCTAGGTGAATAAAAATTAGGCCGGTTATATGAGCAGAGAAGTGGATACGGACCATATCTAAGTATCAGGAAAAAAATCATTTCAGTGGAAAAGATAAAAACAAGTGAGACAAGACCTCAGGTGCACTCATTGAAAAAAGCAAGCTTGATTCATCTTGCTACATTGATTATTATTTTTTTGAAAATGGATAGTACCACCTTTTATAAAAAAAAAATTTAAGAATTTACAAGTAGATAGGGAGTGCTCCCAAAGACCTCCCTTTTACAAAAAAAGGCAGCAAGAAGAACTCTGCCCCTAGAACAAAAATAAAAGGAGATGTGCATAATACCTCTTTGCCAAAGCTATCCCCCCAACCAAACAAAATAAAAGTTCAAGCGAAAACATTGCTCCAATCTTTGTACCAGAAAGTGCATGAGCTAACAAGCGGTTCATCTCCTCCACAACTAAGGCATTCTAAGTTGCCCAGACTACCCATTGTATCTCCCAAAGCCTTCTCCCCATAGATCCCCATCACTCCCCTTATACACTCTCCTATCCCTTGATTCTCTCTTACCCCTCTCCCCATCATTTAACATCTCCATGCAACCTCCCTCACCATCCTTCATTCCTTCAAAGCTGACCACCCCCCTCCCATTCCATACTAGTCACCCCTCTTTCCTCCCCCTAGCCCCCTACTGGTTACTTCCCTATCTCTTCCCTCCCCACAGCCCCTCTTCTACTAGATCTACGTGTCTTAGCTTGCCTTGCCATATCTATAAGCCATCTTTTCTAGATTTTGCAAAAGACAGACCTCACATCTTTATCAACACTTTCAATGGACACTCCAACCATACTTGCCACCTCTCTAGCCTGATCTCCCAAGACACTATCCACCCTCGCTATAATTTCCGTCACTTCCTCTTTGCCAAGACTCCCCTCTCCTTCAAAGATTCCCACCTTCATCATTAGATCGCCCTCAAGCTAGGCAAATGGAAGCGGCGCTAATGGGAGAGCTTCTTCCTCTGGCCCAATGCGCGGGGAAGGCAATGCCAGATAAGTTTCCTGCTGCAAGCCACCAGTCCACCACCCCTGGAAGTACACTCGACTAGCCTGATGGGCCCTCCAGCAAGACCTCGTCTCCCGGGATCTCTCCATTGATGGCCACTTCTGGAAGGCCTGAAGCATCCCACGCTTATAGCCCCGGAAGAGCTTTCCCGGACTTCTCATTATTCAGAAGAGAAAGGATAGACATTCCCCGCCACCGGTACAGCAGCAGTCGACAGACATTGCCGCCTCCAACCTCATGCACTCGCATGTTGCTTGGTGGGCTTCTGGTAAGATGGAAGTCTCCCCGAACCCAATGTCAGCAGCCTCAATCTCCTGATATCCTGTCTCAGGCCAACTTGGTTCCAGCCCAATCGAAGGCACCCCCACTGGGGATGGGACCTTTGGCAAGGCCACATCCTCTCCATTGCCCCCCCCCCCCCCCCCCCCTATTGGATGAGGTGGTCCCTCCCTCGCTGGAGAGGCAGGCTCCTGTCAAGCCAAGCTCCACTATCGACAGTTGGTTCCTTTGTTGCCCCTCTCCTCTAACGGGGCACGGTCCTCGGTCGCAGGAGCAGACTCCGGGATGCCTGGTCCTCCCAAGCCCACAACGTAGCTCACAAAGCCCTCACCAATTGATCCGGGGATATCCTGTAACCGCCCAAGCCTTGAAGCCTTCGCCAGATGATACGGGGCTGACAAAGCCATTACTGAGTTCCCAGCTCCCATTGCCGAAGGCATGTCTGCCATGAGTTTTCCTAGAGGAATTGCCTGCCAGAGATGAAGATTCCGCTGTCACGGAAGTTTTGCAGATCCACCAGGGTCGGGTGACATCCATCGCCAGGTCCGCTTCTACTGTCAGGTGGGAGAGACGGTGTTGTACAGGTATCTTCCCGCCCGAATGCAAACCGCTTGAAGTGGGTAACTCATGGTCCTGGGCACGCTCGCCCGCTCTGGACCGCCCATTCCCGGGTCCATGCGCACCACCCACTAGCGCCAATCCGACCCATCCGCACACTAAAACTCCTCCAAAAAGGCTCCGATCCGATAAATCTGGTAAGTGGGTTCCGACACGGGGTAAGTAGCGCGGCGGGTTCAAATTTTGAACACCCACCCACCCATTCGGTTCTTATAGATCTTCCTCCTGCAGACTCCCCTGAAGCCCTAATTTCCTCACTGCCTTCTATCCTTCCTTTAGGCAACCCTCATGGGCAATTACTCCTCGGCCAAAGAAGCTTGAATGGCTGTCGGGATGTCCGCTGTTGACGACACCCGTTCTGAACCTTCGGCAGCAACAACCACTATGGGTGAACTAAAACAGAGGCCCTCACCTTCCACTATTCCAAAGTCTTCCACCAACCGATGGATCCCCTCCCTATCGTACAGGGTGAGAGGAACCCCAGAGGACATCGAAAACACAAACGATACGGGGATCAGAATAGGTTCCCCATCGACTCTCCCATTTCACCACCCCCAAGCAGACAATTGATTCCCCAGAGGACTCCCCCCTACACCACAGTGCTGGCTGCATTTACGAAATCTCCAATAGCTAGGAATCCTAAGGCTCCCAACGAGTGGATCTGCCATCCTTCATCTCCCCCTGCTTTGAACAAGGCATCCTTCACCACTTCCTAGTCTGCCTTACCTTCTAGGGGGTAAACCCATAAGCAGTTTGCCACCCACACGGCCCTCGCTCTGACCCAGTCCTCTTGGAAAGACACAGTGATCACCCTCCCAGAGCATGGACCTCTTGTTGGGGGCTGCCATGGCTGAGCGACAACCTCTGCATACGAACAACTAGCCCTCCCATCTCCCGGCCTGTTATAGTGGGCTTGATGGTGCCCTTCCTCCCTATAGGCTCTACACCGGATGATAAGGAGCTTTGCATGTGCCCCCTCTTGAGGCATCAGAAACACAGGACATCGTGAGAGCTGGAGAGAACATGTTGCCATCTGAACCAGCCACCATTTGCCATCAGCCTTCTGCCTTCTAGGGTCCGGTTGGCCCTGAAGGCGCCACCATCGTACCCCGAGACTTCTCTCCTCTCCCCCCTCGCAACGCAACCCTCATCTTGCAACTTGCTACATTGATGATAATAATTCCAAATCATCTAAAGAACCTAAACATAAGATAGCAGTACATTTATCAGCACCAATATTCCTCTATCCATATACACTCTAAGGCGTCCAGATATACTTTATATTATCCAAATAAATTCCATGGATAAGAAAGTTGGATAAATATCAAGCTATGGGATTGTTGGGATTGCTGTCACACAGTAAAATCCTTCAAGTTGAAACCACTGGTTTTGAAACCAGCAAAAATAAAATCACTGATTTTGGTTTACAGCAGTTTTTGATGAAAAACAAAACCAGGAGTTCCCTTGTAAAATGGATGAAAAAAGAAAACAGGAATTCCCTTGAGAAAATGATTGATCATGTTTTCTAGACTTTGATTCTACATCAATCCAAGTAAAAGGATCCAGGGATTTGGTACTTTATATCTTAATATCTTATCTAAACAAAGGGATCCAAGGATTCCAACATATAACCAAGGTTTGACGGACCGTTAGTACCGGCCGTGCCGGTTCCAGTCTGGTACAGTATGACATGGAACAGTACACTACCATGCCGCGGCAGTATCGAGCACAATATTTTGAGCCCCAAATGAGAAAAACTGGGTTTTTCAGGGATCATTATGAATATCCAACCTTCTCTTCTTCCCACCCACGCTTGCTCTCTTCGCAGCTAACCCTAGCGGCCCCCTCCTCCTTTCTTCTCCCCTCCTCCCCCTTCCCCAACCCGCCAGAGGACGCCGACAATGCTGGCCACCCTGCTCCTCTCCCTCCCGCCGCCGGACGATGCCCCCCACTCCCTTTCTTCTACCCCCCATCAGGTACTGGACCGCGTAGGTGCCGCCTCACCGGTATCCTCCTGGTACGAGCCGGCAAGGCCTGTACCAGCCGTGCCGGATCGATCCGGCAAACCATGTGTATAACCTTGTCGTGTGACAAACTCAGCAACCCTTAAATGAACATGGATATGGTATAGATTTAGAAATGAATTGGATAATTGATGGACCTTACCGAATGTATGAAATAAGAACAATGTTATACTGCTGTCAGAAGATCTAGTATCAGTCAAAACTAATAGGGTGTTTGGTTGCTCTTTTTTACCTCTTTTTTCTCTCAATTTTAAAAAAAAGAGGAAGAGGTCTTATAACCCTGTTTGGTATGCCTCTCCTAACTTTTAGGGAGATACTTTACTCCCGTGTAAATCTTCCTCAAAAAAAAAATAACATCAGACCAATTTTTTTTAAAAAAATTCTCTCCCACTGGCGACCTCTCCCCTCCCCCGCGTCTCTCCTTCCCTCCGGCTTCCCCCCCCCCTGCCCAGCCCCCTCCCCCTCCCCCCTCCGGCTCCGACTAACCCCCCTGCGCAGCAGCCCCCCCTCCCTCCGGCACCGGCTCCCCCCCTGCGTAGCAGCCCCCTCCCCCCTCCGGCACCGGCTCCCCCCCCCCTGCGCAGAAGCCCCCTGCGGCCCCCTCCCCTCCCCCCGACGGTGCCCCCCCCGACGGCGGCCCCCTCCCCTCCCTCGGCAGCTCCCCCCCTTCCCCGGCGCCGGCTCCCCCCCCCCCTCTCTCCGGTTCCCCCCCCCCCCGTGCGCAGGCCCCCTGCGGCCCCCCCTTCCCCGGCGCCGGCTCCCCCCCTCTCTCCGGTTCCCCCCCCCCCCCCCCCCCCCGTGCGATGCCCCGCCCTCTCTCCGGTCCCCCCCCCCCCTGCCCAGGCCCCCCTGCGGCCCCCCCTTCCCCGGCGCCGGCTCCCCCCCTCTCTCCGGTTCCCCACCCCCCCCCCCCCCTGCGGCCCCCCCTTCCCCGGCGCCGGCTTCCAAACAGGGCTATCTAAAATTTAAAAATTGTGATATTTTTGACAAACAGTCCAGAGTGATTTTCATCAATTTTAAAAGTTAGATTAAAAATCACCTTACCATAATTTTTTAGGGAGAAATAGTCTTGAAAAAAAAAAGTGCTCCCAAACACCCTATAAAACCCTTTTTTGGGGGAAGCAACAACACGTACACAAAGTTGAATAGTGATGGGCATCCAGAAGACATTTTGATCAACATATAAGATTCATCATTTGAGGGTCAGTCAAACTGACGAGGATCCAAAAAGACAATATAAAAAATAAAGATGAATAATTCATCAATAGTACTTCCACTTATCAACAAGTGCCATGGACAAAAACTAAATGCAACTAAAAAGCTGTGATGAAGATGATAATTGCTTTGTCATAAGGAACACATCCAAAGTCATGAGAAACAAAGCAGAGCAATTTGTCTGTTTTCTCTTAAAATGACCAATTAATTTCTGGCTCACAAACTTGAAATGTAAGCATCAGACAAACATGTGGTGAACCAGAGTTTTCTATGTCCATAAGCTAAAGATATAAGATGACAAGTACCCATTATTCTTCTGTCCACTTGTCAAATTAGTTACTATAGAACAAAAGAACCACTTTATGATACAGACCTCGAAAATGGGAGGCTATGTATTTTTCAGATTCTTAACATGCAGAATGAGAGGCTATGTATTTTTCAAATCCCTAACCTGCCTAAAAATGCAAAGGTTGACACGATAGAAAATGGCACGGTTGTGCAGGGATTATCCCTTAAATTATGTGAATAACACTCCGTGAACCATAACAAAATCGTTGCTTGACCTGATGCATTTAAGAGATATATATTCGAAAAACAAGACTACATTTGTGATCCAGATTCAACATACATAAGAATACAATAATAATTAAAATCATGCAGGCTGTTGTGACCTTATCATGCAGAAAATTTTTAATCACTAGAACATTCAACCGACGGGAAAAAGAAAAAGAACTATGGAGGACTGATAAAGAGGAGACACGGGAAATCTCCGAACACTGCAGAATACAAGTATTATTGACCATTATATAGTTTAACTTCAGCTCAACATAGACCAAAAGTTTTTCATGGTTTGACAGAGCAGCATAGAAATCCATGATCACCTGATGTTCTGGTTGATTCTGGTAACCCATGTTGCGCCATTGCGCAATGGTCATCCCATGAAAGACAACTACACTGAAGTATGCATCTAGAAGGAGAATACGATCAGAAGATATAGATGCCACATCAAGCAACGCAGGAGCAGGAGGTGAGTTGAAAGAATACGAGATTAGAGAAGGCTGTATCATAACAATGGAATTGGTAATATTCTCTCGAATTAGTAGCATGCGGAAATATGCAGTCTCATCAGGACTGTTGTTGAAAACCTGTACGAAACAAGACAACCTGAATCAGTAAGTATATGATGAACAGATCTCAAATTTACAACATGCCCAAGTTCACCTGTACAAACTGTGATCTCCGCAAATTAAACATAAACTGCGGGAAAATAGAGAAACTGGGGTGCAATGAAAATGAAGCTGGATCATCTTTTCGATAATCACCAAATCTTGAACAAAGTCGAATAAGAGATCGATCCAACCATCTTGTCGCATCAAATTCTTCCTGAAAAAATGTGCAAAGGATGAAGTTGACTGTGATAAGGTAAAGCTTGTCTGAGACTTCATGTCTCTTTATAGTTAGCCAGCCGTGGAAACTACATGGGATAAATAATGGTTGCAACTGTTCCACGCAACAAAAAATTACCCTATGCAGAATAATCAAATAACATAAATTCTTATCAAAGATGGTTGCCCATGAACATAGATTCTTGTCAAAGCTACTTGCTCACAAGCACCTAAAATGATATGCATCTACGTGACATGAACTAATTACCTCTATCTCCATTTTCAAGGATGCATATCTAGCCATCACAACAGCAGCAGTCTCCTGGTCAAACCCTTCAACCAATTCCTGTCAAGCACAATTCTTCATGTCAACAAGCTTCCCATTGATGTAAACTCATAGTGACGGAGGCCCCAATAGGATCCTGGAGCACTAAGGAGAATAAAATGTTCTCCACACAAATTTTGAAACATCAGGCCATTAACTGAGCGTTTGGACAAACTGGTAAACCAAGAAACAGTCACCAACCATGAACAACAAAATGTCCGAGGATATGGACAAGAGTTATACAATTTATATTGCCAAAATTTAGGCCCTATACCCAATTGTGTTTTTCTTCTTGTTCTAGGTTTGATTAAAAGACTAAAGCTATCATATTCGAACACAAAACATCAAAAAGACAAGCCTTTGTCGATCCTCATGATCAACAGAAAGACGTTAGATGCACCAACTCTGATATTATCTTTTATGATCATTCCCCCTTAAGCTACGTACACTGTTAACTGTTTTGATTTTCTTACCAAGTTTCATTCACTGACGCTATGGATGGCTTAATGATAACTATACAATCCTATACCAAACAAATTTGAGCCAAAATCGGGTGAAAGACATTGCAGGAACATACATGTGTAAGAATATGTGAAAGTAATTACAAAGGCATGATTCTTCTAATTCTGTTGAGATGTAATTTTCTGATAGTCTTACGACATTTCTTGTACATGGGGAAACTATTCCTAAAAAAGGGTCTTCCAGCACAAAAACAAAGCATATACACATCAATCTCAATGATCGCAACCAACCTGCTTGTTATCAGCACTATCCACCCATTTCCTTGAAACAGTTGTAACCCTAAGCCTCATTTGGCCTTCAGAGTTTTGATAACTGCAATGACATAACATAGATGATCAAAAGTAACATATTGCCAGCAAAGTGGAAACCACATATATAGAATGGAGCACACATGCAACAAAATTTACGTTGTCTGAAACTGGAGGTACAACTGTGGATTCGGTAGTCCAGATTGGTTTGATCTCTCACTAGACGAGATGTCAAAGAAAATGGTCAAACAAGTACTCTTGTCAAGGCCACACAATTTCCATGATGTGGTGTTTCCCTGTCCGACAACAGTATCGGCACAGAAGGTTCCTTTCTGCAGATAGCAGTAAAATGTCATGTGTATGATGACGAAAATAAATTATATAATGATAGTCTTTTCGTTCATGGTAAGGGAGTAAGGCCATTATTCATTAAAATTAAAACTAAGTTTAATCAAAACTACGTAATATATTACATAGATAAATAAAACAACCTTCTCCAAGGATGTACATGGTCCAATAATTCCCTGAATCTTGATGTCTTTTGAACAATTGATGTCAAGTGTGCCACTGAAACAAAAGAATCCTTGTGAGTAAAACCACACGCTTACAAAAGGTAGCTTTCTCAAAGTGCTAATCTCCCAAAACAAGTGAACCTTTAGTGCAAACTTAAAAGCAAATCATTATGTCAGAAAATTGACAATGTTTAACCATTATTTTCAAACATAAAATCTTAAAGGAGAATCTGCATGGCTTAGTGTCTGCCCACAGCTTTCCAGTTGCAACAATGAATGGAGGGTAATGCCTATTTGGAACATCAGCCTATTTGGAACATCAGGGCAGTCAACAACATTAGAATATGACACAATGTCGTACATATAAAAATCAACACTGAACAATGGATATGAGCACGCCAAGAAGCTTCTGAACACATTTCTGGAACTAAAAAACAGTGTAAAGTTGAACAAAAAGGTATATATGCTCCCACATGGTGACATCAAGATTAACTAGCAAATATAGGCCACAAAGTCCCAAAAGGAAAAGTTGTAGCAAAACTTACTTGAATGAGAGGCCAAGAGAATGTTCTCCATCTTCAAATATTCGCTTAAAAGAGTCTTTGAAAACAGGGTGCCCAAAACTTTCAGCAAGGACAACAAAGCCACCTGTCCTTTCAACTGCCACTTTCATCTCTGCAACTCCAACCTGGTCATCGTTGAGCAACAAAAGAGTAGCTATAATTTTATACTACAATCCAATAGTATTTGTGATGCTTGCTGAATAACGATGAAGAAGGTGAAAAGAATGTGATCATGGATATTCATAACAATTTACAGAAATTCAACAAGATTCATTTATCCTTCTTTATATTTTTATTGTGAATGCTTTTTCCAAGAAAGGGATTGACAATGAATTCCATAATCTTGCCCATTTATTCTTTTTCACCCTTTAATACTGTAGAAAAGAAGAAAATGTCGGGCATCTTTTACTTTGCTCCTCTTAGGACAATGTTCAGCATCTAAGGTAGCAATCATAGACATCACATGTGAAAACTACCAGTTCATCTCACCCTTAAATGAGACCTGCACATAAAGCAGTCAAAAATGATTGCCCTAAGTGGCTTTCTGTTTGTGAAGCGTGTGACAGGTTGAAAAACTTCAAAAAGTAATATGAAATACCCTGACACATACTGTATGTGCTATATATGATGCCCCTCCTGGTCCCGGTACCCTGGCACATCAGTGTACATGCTATATATGAAACCTTCCTAAGTTGCATGCAAATAATATACTCTGAACACCTGAACAGTGGCAATCGTTGACATTGTCTTAACGTTATCTTCTGATAAAACAAGGTGCACGGTCAAAGCAAATGTCCTTGATAGCATCAAGAGATCTCTGGAGAAGAACTGAGCCCTCATACCAGTTTGCCTGTTTTTGGAGAAAAACTTTTAACCAAAATGTAGCAGAGTCATTTTAGGGAAAGAAAATATGAAATTTTTCAGTAAGAAGACGTGAAATACTAAATTTAGGGGTAAAAGAGAAAATAATTTATACATTCAAGGAGTCACAAAGACCTATAGTCAAAGACATTAGAATAGGAACCCAAGTGTGGCCCCAAAATATTTAAGACACCCTCTTGCTCACAAGCATCATCATCAAAAAATTTAAAAAAAATCCACCTTTTGAGTATTGCATCCCTAAGCTTCATTATCTCACCATACCATCCACTGGAAGGGAGATATGCTTTCAAAATGACATGTCACCACCTCCAAAAGCATAAAAGCATTCTCCATATGCAGCACGTAGATCTAACAGGATCTAATGCAAGCAGCATCAAGCACAACATTGCACCAAAGTTGCATCTCTGACAACTTGTGGGGAAGATGGGGATCAAACTTTACAAATGGTCCCCAATAGTAGACAATGCAGATATCACAAAGGAAACCAGTAAACAAGGAACTTGTCATTTACTTTGAACCCCTCAGATGTCCACAGTCCACAATTTACATCACATATTGTTGCTTGAGATTTTCCTGTCTTCATTAATCATGTGTTTCCATTGACTGGGTTCTTTTCGTTTGTGACTTTTTCATTTGAGACTTCTCTTTTCGTTAGTACAGTAAATCCATTCTCCATAGGATGCTTTCTAATGTCTAAAACAATCAAAACAGTTCCACCTTGCTGTTGAAGCATACATGCAGATTCTACCCTAAGCTCCTAATTTGAAAGATCATTACTAAAGCTCCCTCCTGAATAAGGAAAGATTAGAGAAATGGTGTGAAGAATTCAATGCCCTAAGTCCTACTATTACTCATATAGACCAATCCTTCATTATTTTCAGGTAAAGAAGTAAGACATGGCAGCAGGGTCTGATATCTGAGTATTACAAGTTTCACCCTTCACTCAAGCATTTATGGTATGTCACCTCAGCTGAATTTTCTTTGAAAAATGATGGCTTTATTCCACAGTTCAAGTTATTTCACAATTTGCCATCAATGAGTCCCATAAAAATCAGAAACATCAATTACAGATTGCAGAAACAACCTTACCCTAACTTGATGCCATAGTTGATGTCTATAATATCCTCGTCATGAGATGCGGAAAGAAAATTCTCCTACACGTGAATCCTAGGGACAAGGATGGCAGTACCGGTTTCGGCCGGATCCGAAACCGAAGCGTATCGGTTTCGGTTTCGGTTTCAGCCGAAACCGGCCAAAATCGATTCAAAACATTCAAAAAAAAGAAAAAATACATAAAAATTGAAAAAATCAGAAAAATATAAATAATTAGACAAAAATCATTAGATATGTATTTGACTGTAAAGAAATAGGATTAAGTGTAATAAATATGAAGTAGGTATTGAACATGTTAAAGTAATATTCTTGAGTACATATTAAACATGAAGTAGGTTCAAGTAGTACAATAAACCTAATTAGACACAGTAAATGTTACAAAAATTAAATGATCCTTACCCAAATGATAATGCACTAATATAGATAATAGCTAGAAGAATCTTCTCCCTCATCGTCTAGCTTATGATGTTGATACCCATAAAAGGGTTGCACGTATTTTGTATATTCACTGTAACCAAACAATGATGTAACCAAGTCTTGCATCCCTCTTTGGATCTCTCTTGGAGTGTAAGGTTGTTGGTTTGATTGGAATCCAAAATCAGCATAAGAAACAAAACCTTGAGGATGAGAAGAGAATGCTGACCCATAACTGCTACTAGGTGGAATTGGATGGAACTGAAATTCTGGTTGATGACCCCACCCATATATGCTTGCTTCATGTTGGCCATCTCTATAACCTGATGAATGTCCATATTAGCTCTGTGAATCATATCATCCTTCACTATGATTGTATCATCTGTCAGTGGTAGCGTGGAAGAAGTAGGTGCATATGTGCTACTGCCAGTAGTAGCACCTGCAGTTGCACAAGGATCATCATCATCATCAGAACCATAAGAAACCAATCGCCTTTTAGCCTTTGGAGATGTGTTTTTTTCCTCTTTTGGTGTGATCATTTCATTCATCTTTGAGAGGTGCCATTTTTCCCTTGGCGTGTGCCTCACATAAATTTACTTCAACTGCTCAATTGTCAGGTCATCTCGAAAAGTAGCACTAGTCCTCTCAGTTAGCTCATGCACTAATGTACTTCTTCTTAAGGATGAAGGTGATTTGACTACTCTAGGAGTGACTGGCCTGCTATCTGATTCTCACTGTCATGAACAAACAAAGCTGGGTCCTTTCTCTGATGCGCATGAGTCTCTCTAGCCCTCTTTGTTGGTCTTCTAAATTATGGATCTCTTGACTCATCTTCATCTAATATGCCCTCTGCCTATGTTCTATCACCAACATTAAAAACGAACCATCAACTTGCTCCTGTATCTCAACCCAAGGCTGCAAGGGATTGTCATCATCAAATAAAGCGTCCACATCAATTTCTGAAGTTGTATCAACGGCGACGCGTTTTTCCCGCAACTGTTGTCTCAACTTCATGTTTTTTATTCTCAGTCTCATATTGTAGTGGCAGTAAACCAAATTTTCTAACTGTTCAGCCTTTAACCGATTGCGAACCTGAGTGTATAAGGATGAACATGCTCCAATTTCTTTCACATTAACTTGCTGATGTTGTTTGACTGAACACCCTAATTGCAATGAAAGCCAATACATTATTGCCTACATCTCGGTTGTTCACCATTATCCACCAGTCAGCTGTTCCACCAACTATAAACAAATAAATATAAGATGTAAATAAAGATCAATTGTTCATGATGTATTAATACATATTGATTCAGTTTAAGTAGAAAGATTTAGTATACCTGGGTTCACTCTTCCCACAGCGTATTACAATTGGGAGTCAGAATATGTCCCAGTCCTCATTCTATAATTGTTCACCTATAACAATAAAGTAATAGATTAGTATAACTACTTAAGTAAATTCTACACGTCTTATTGATAAAATCAATAAAGGCCGACCTCTATTTCAGCCTGAAGTCTCTTTTCTGGTGTCCTCGATAAACGACTAATAACTTTTAAAGTGCCTTGAAACATCTCGCCATTAACATTTGCAATGGCACTGTACAAAAATCGGGGGTTGAGAAAATAACCTATATTTGTGTATAGTTAATTAATGTTAGATATAAATTAACTTAAAGAATAATGTATCAATACAATTAATCACTCACCAACAACATGCAAGTCATGGTGTAATGTGTTGTCTCATCTGTAGTCAATAATTTTTCACCACCTTGCATATTATCTGGGAAGAGAATTCTGCAACTCTAATTTGGCACGGTTCAAGACCTCGTACAGATATCTCATATCATTCTTCTCATCGGCATCTGCCATTCTTATTATCTTCATGAGAGGTGTGACTAATTTCATGTACCGTGACACTCTGGCCCAAAACTTGTCGTCTTCCACGATGTGACAGACATCCAAATAATCCATTTGAGCATCAACATTATATTTGTCTATGTATTCCCAAAGGGCATTATGGTACATGAAAACTTTTAGCTCATTCTTATACTTGTGCAAAGACTCTAAAGAAATGAAATTCGAATCAAATACGGATGAGGATAAAGTAGAAAGAATTGAGCTCATTCTTATACTTGTGCAAAAACTTCAAAGAAATGAAATTCGAAGCAAATATAGTTGGCCCTACACGGATGATATCTCACCCCCCACTTGCATGCTCCTTGAGCATGTTCAATATCCTAGGATGGCCATAAATATATTAGGTGATTTTTTGTGCCCTCTCAATTGTTTTCTTCATATTATTTTTCTTCCCAATGTATTCAAGTATCAAATTCAGACAACGTACTGCACATGAGATCCAATATAAATGCCTGCACTTTTGCATCAACTTCTTCTCTGCAACCCTATAACTTGCTTCATTATCAGTGACTACATGTACAACATTGTTCTCTCTAATTTGGTATACCATCTTATCCATCAAATGAAATAAATAATTTACATTCTTTTCATAATTTGATGCATCTACAAATTTAACAAATATTGTACCTTTTATGTAATAGGCCAGAAAGTTAATCATAGACTTCTTCGTGATACCAATCCAACCATCACACATGATGGTGTATCCTCTCTCCATCCAGATATGCTTTCAACCCATTGATAGAGCTCCTCAACCTCTCCTTCAAGATCACGCCCATATATATCTCGACATATTAGGACCTTCAAGCTAGGGCCAACATCTACTATGACATCTAACATAGGTTAGAAATATTTTGATTCAGCTGCATGTGCAGGGACACCTACATGGAAAAATCATTTACAAATACTTTTAAATGCATACCTTGTAACTTATGCTAATTTTTTTCCCCTCTCAATACTTGATTAATTTTTGATTGTGTAGCACTTTGCCTTCTGTGCAGATAGCTGTCCATGGGGCCTCCTCTCTGCGCGACTACACCAGTGTCAAGATGTCGTGCAACTCGTGCTCACCAACTGTATTGGAGTATGTCCCCGAACCTATCGATGTTTTTCCTTTCATTCGAGCAGCTTGTTCACGCTCTATTGCTTCTGTCAGCTCTAAATCTGAATCCTCAATGCCTTCCTCATCATCATCATCCTTCCTTCCTCTTATGCATGAAATCTCCTCAACAATTTCAGCCTGATATTCAACCCTCTGTTGCATCCTCACTTTTTTGCTTAGAAGTCATTGGCGCATTTCTTCTCGAACCTCTCGGAGACATCTGTCACATTGTTTGACCTCTCCTCTTATCCCTGTCAAATGTTGATTTCCTCTAGTAATTCTGCCATGTATCTCCTTACCACAATAATTATATTTCACTTTTCTTCTCCGAGCATCAACTAAGGAGAGGTGGACCCACCCTGAATCCTCCTACCCTTGCTGCTCCTGACCTTGTTCACGTCTAGACATGATGCTGCATTAAGACATTTGTTGTACCCGGATAATTTCCCAACAAAAATGCTAAGGAATAAGGGTTCGGGAATTTCCCCGAACACCTTTAAGGCATAGGCTACCTAGCCCTTCCTACAACTCGGTGGGCCCAACCCAGGACCCTAACTAGCTAGCCGCGGCATATGGCGACACCAGCAATTGATTAGGACCACGCCCGACCGCTCAGTTGCGGGCTTTGCCCGCGCTCTACACGGCCACCCGAGCCAACCCGGGGGTGCCCCGACTACAAGCCATGCTACGTGGCATCCAACAACGAGGCCGGGGCCTACCCCAAGACGCCTTCTTCTAACCCACCAAGGTCAAAGGGAGACTTAACTAAGTCAACCACAGGCTTTGGAGACCCGCAGTGCGCAGGTACGGCTCACACGTGTGTGTCGGATACTTCCCCAAACACTTTGTGGACGCATATATCCCAGTCTTTCTACAGCAAATCACGGGCCGACTCACGGCTCCAGCAGACCAGTCGGGTTCTACAACAACCCACCAGCAAGTCGGGGCCACCCCCGACCCTCAGACACGTGGCGATGAGCCACTTATCTTTAGCTCTCGGGCCAACCCGAGACTACCCTACCAACCGGCCGTGCAACGCGGCACACACCACGAGGCCGAACCCACGTGCCCAAAGTGCCTCTTCTCAGCTCCCACGAGCTCATATCCTCAGCTTCGGGCCAAATCTGAGGCCCACCAATCACCTATCCAAGCCGTTTGACAACCCGAGGTGTGTCGGGGATTTTCTCGAACACCTTGCGAGCGGCAATTACGACGCGACGACAACAAGCCCCCACGGGCCAATCTCAGCGTCCCAGAGCTCTTTGTCCTTTAAAGGACACCCCCGAACGACGAAAGGAGGTCCCCGCGAGCCATCCCTCGGGGCTGCGGCTCGCCCGGGGGGAGTTCGCCCCGGGCGCGGATGCGCCCCGAGGAGGGCGATCCCCTCTTGGGGGGGGGGGGGGGGGGGGCCTCCTCCCAGCCCGATGGCCCCATGGCCATTCCCCAGTCCTAGTTGCTTAGTCTGTGCGGTTCATACAAGGTTGACCAGCGAACCGTGCGTGGAAGAACTCAACGACAACAACAACGAGGCGCGGGTAGTCTCGCGGGGTCACACGTCGGGTCCACACGCGCAGTCAATGTCAATCTCAGTCTCCTCTAGCAGCCCCAGTATCCTTTTGTCCTCTTGCTCTTGGTCAACGTAGGACAAAAATAGAGAAAAGTCCGGATTTTATAGGGTGGGGGACAGCCCCCCTCTCTCTGTCCCTCTGATCCGTCTAACCCCCCCTGGGGGAGGGAGGGTTTAAGAGGACCAGCCTGGAGGGGGGTTGGTCCGCCTAAACCCCCCTCCAGGCTGGTCCGCCTAAGCCCCTTGAAAAAAAAAGAAAAGAGTTTTTTTTAAAAAAAAACCCAGCCCCATCCCGATCCGCGCGCCAACCCCCTAGGGGTTTAGGCGGACCAGATTGGAGCCCCAATCTGGTCCGCCTAAACCCACCCCAAAACAAAAAAAAAGGTTTTTTTAATAAAAACAACCCCTCCGTGAGGGGTTTAGGCGGACCAAACCAGCCCCTTGGGCTGGTCCGCCTAAACCCTCCCTCCCCCACTCCATAAACCAAAAAAAAAATAAATTCTCAAGGGTTTACCCCGACCAAGTCCAACCCTTAACTTGGTCCGGCTAAACCCCTTCCATGACCCTTCAACTTCCCCTATAAACAAGGATGGCAATATCGATTTCGGTACCGATTTCGGCCGATACCGAAACCGATACGTACCGGTTTCGGTTTCGGCCGAAACCGGTTGAAACCATTCAAAAAACTAAAAAAATTAATGAACTTGTCTGGTTTCGGCCGAAACCATCCGGTTTCGGACCGAAACAGGTCAGTTTCGGCCAAAACCCTTAATGGTTTCGGACCTGCTATAGTGATTTGGTCCGATTTCGAATCGGTACCGGCCGAAACCGATACGTTTCGGCCGAAACGTATCAGTTTCGGCCGATACTGCCAACCCTGCCTATAAAAGTCCCTTAGAAGCTCGAGGGGTGAGGCAAGCAACGGATGAACACAAGGCAGCCAAGCAAGCAACACAATCAGCAACAGGCGCAGCAAGCAGGGAGATTTGTGTGTGCGGTTGGCTTGTGAATCGGCTTACACACACCGAGGGTATGTCACTCGTACTCCCCTCATACGGCGTTTAGCCATGCCACACAAGTCTAGTCCCGCTACACATATGGCGTTATGACGATGGCAAATACACCCTTAGTTTGGGATTGCCCACGTGTGCCAGTCTATGACGACCGAGCACGCGCCATGACGTCGCACCTCCCGCCGTCGCGAGGCCGTGCCCGACCGCTCGACCCGAGCTGTGCCCGGCCCTCGCCCAGTCACCGGCCAGTATCTTCTCCAATCACCCAGTCTAGCCCTCCCTCAACAAATCGGGCATGGCCCTTGCCTCGAGGAGAGCCTCTGTAAAACGTGTAGGTGTCCACCTTATCACGCCTTGACCCGGGGACCGACCTCTTCGTCGGAATTGTCCCGTGGGTTGCACCATTTGTACCTCGATCGTTACGGCCCACCTGTAAAGCCCACGTGGCTCTCTCTTAAATTATATTACCACCTGAATGAGTGTTTCCGCATCCGCGTTTAGGTCCCAGTCTTCCCCTGCACCACTCGGTGTACGCGTCTAGCCAGCCCCTCTGACCCCAACAAACACCTCCCAGTCAAACGCGAACCCGTAGCTGCGAAGTAATCCCGACCCTCCACCCATGGCTTCAAATACATACAGACTTCTCTTCAGCATAGAACGAAGATGTTCGGATTCAATCCGATGTAAATAAACACCGACTGCTAGCGGCCGGTGGGGAAAGACGTCTAGTATACGATTCCCCACAATCGCCTGCGCACTCGCACCTATAGAAACTCCCTTCTCTCCACATGTCGCCCGTCTCCTGAGCCCACGTGTCGCGTGACTCGCGTCCTGGCAATGCTTTCCCAGTCAAACCTTGGTTCCATAGGTGATTGTCGAGAAATCGATTGGCACGCCCGCATCCCAGCCACATTTCCCCAATACCCGAAAACCTCTCGTGTCACTCGAACCTCCCTCGGCTTTCCGTAAAAGGCGAGTGCCCGGTAACGCCTTGAGGGGGATACGGCCATGGGAGGGGATACCTGAAGTAAACCAAAATCCGGCATCCCCCCTATCGTCTTATCCCACCCCTCAATCCAGCCACCGAACACACACTCCCGCTCCCGAGGAGGCCGATCCCGAGGGCATTCCCCCCTAGGGTCCCAGACCTGCGACCCGACGCGCGCGAACAACAGTCAAAAATAAATGGTTGTAAATACAATGAAGCATACTTGAGCTTCAAATTATGCTGAATTGAGATAATTAGACAAAATCCCAAATTTAAACAACTAATTAGGACTTAATTTAGAGTTTTACCCTAATCATCCTTCATTAAATGCAATTAGCAACATGCTCCCGCCCTAAAGTATTCAACGAAGCGTAATTGAACTTCAATTAACCCTAACTAAACCTAATTAGACAAAAGGCCCAAATTTAAATAGTTAGGGCTTAATTTGGAGTTTTACCCTAATCACCCTTTATTAAATGCAATTAGCAGTATACTCCCGCACTAAATTATTCAATGAAACTTAATTGAACTTCACTTAGCCCTAACTAAACCTAATTAGACAAAAGGCCCAAATTTAAATAGTTAATTAAGGCTTAATTTCGAGTTGTATCCAATCGCCCTTCATTAAATGCAATTAGCAGCATGCTCCCACCCAAAATTATTCAATGAAGCTCAATTAAGCTTCAATTGACTCTAATTAAACCTAATTAGACAACAGTCCCAAATTTAAATAGCTAATTAGGGTTTAATTTGGAGTTTTAACATATTTCACATATGAAAATTAATATATTGAAGAGAACCTTACCTACAATAAAAAAAACTATCAAACCAACCCCCCAAAAAATAAAAACTTACAAAATCTATTAGGAATCTACAACAAGAAAAGTCTTTGACTGCGGCTACACGCTGCAAACTCCAAGAAGCGGTGACGACGGCGGTGAGAGCGGGCTCCACCTGCTGTAGCAAGACACTTCTCCCTCAGATCCTGGTTTCGGCCGAAATCGGGCGGTTTCGGGTCGAAGCGGGTAAGTTTTGGGCGAAACCGATATCGGTTTCGTCTGAAACCATTCATTTTTATTTTGTTTCGGACCTGCTACAGTGAGCTGATCCGAAATCATTTCGGTATGGGCCGAAATCGATACGTTTCGGCCGAAATGTATCGGTTTCGACCGATACTACCATCCTTGCCTAGAGAAGGAACATCATTGACAACAAACCATATAAAGAATGTCTACAACACTCCAACTTCTCACTGACAACACCATTTGTAGGTGAACCATAAGAAAGAATGTCCACTTTGATCATGTCTCAAACATGTTATGTTCCATTTGGTAGCAGTTTCAATATATTTTTTAACAGAAGATCCCATATCCTTAATGTCACATTATGCCAGAACTGGGAAATTCCACTACAATTTAAACATTACCATGTCTATCCTAGAATGGCTCTTGGGTTTCTATGACTTGTTTCTCCCTAATTTTTGGTTCCATTCTCTAATACTGCAAAAATATGCATCAACACAACATTGATTAGCTTTAACTTCATGCATGGTATGAATTATATGTAGACATCAGCTTTGAATTATCCCCTGCGAAGGTCAAGACTCAAGAGGTTCTTGAGGCTGTTGCGCTCATAGTTGTCAAGGCGGCGGGCGCCTAGACGCCGCCTAGGCACCCAGGCGCTCTTGAAAGGGCTAGGCACTGCTGCGCCTTGTTGACAATGGAAAAGGCGAGCTGGGCGGTCGCCTAGGCAGGCTAGGCGCCAAGGCAGGCCAACCGTAACGCGTCCGAACCGGATCCTACCTGGTTATGTACATTTAACTCTTTCTTTTTTATAATTTTCTTGATGTTATTGTATTCTTTTGTAATTTTTCTGAATTTTTTACATTTACTTTTGAATCTTTTGCATTTACTTCTGAATTTTTGTAGATTTTTGATACAATTTAGTTTTCTATAATTGTCACATAATTTAATTACGGCAAATCCTTCATGTAATTTATTTGTTTTGTATTTTTCACATTTTTTATTCTTGATTTATATATTGGAGGACATATATTTTAGATTTTTTTAATTAGTGACCGAAGTATCGCCTAGGCGACACCTAAGCGGACGCCTTGTCGTCTAAGCGCTTAGGGACCCCGTGAACGCCTTTAGTCGCCTTGTCGTCTTGACAACTATGCTTGCGCTTGAAGACATTATTCTCACAAGAGTGCATAAAGGATAGGGAAATATATCTGAAGTTGGAAGTTGAAAGGATAGACATCACAATCTTCTGACACATATATATGTTGACAGATCAATAGCAGCATTCATCTTCTGTTCCAGGGACTCTTTTGATGACTGTAATTGTCTGTTTCTCAAAGTTCAACAATGATAATAGAGAACCTAATTAATTCATTGAAGAACTGCAGGTAAATTTCATTTAACCAATGTATGTATTTACTAGTGTTCGAACTATTGCTGGGGAGAATGGTGAATTTCCAATTTCTATGGGTTTGCATCAAGATTCTACACTAAGTCCGTGTCTCTTTGCCTTAATTATGGATGAAGTAACAAAACAATTGCGTGAGGATATCCCTTGGTGTATGCTATTTGCAGATGATATTGTTTTAATTGATGAGAGTATTGATGCTTTAAATGCTAAGTTAGAGCGTTGAAGACTTACCTTGGAGTCTAAGGGCCTCTTTGATAACAGGTTAGGATAAGTTATATGAGGTGGGTCAGGGTGAGTTATTCCTTGAGTTTGTCCTTTTTGAGTTTGATAACTTATTCTTACTCTGAGAATAACTCATTCCATGTGAAATGGTAGAATGAGTTACTCCTAGAATAAGGGCCTTATTCCTAACCGACCCGAAATAACTTAACCCTACTATCAAACTAGGTTAAGGGTGAGTAGGCGGAATAACTCATCCTATTCTCTCTTATTCTGTTATCAAAGTGGGCCTAAAAGTTTTAAAATTTGTAGGAGTAAGTCAGAATTTATGCATTGTAATTTTATTAATAGGAGAGTGGTACAGGAAGACATGGTTCTAATTGATGGACATAGCACTCCGAAGAGTAGTAACTTTCGATACTTAAGGTCTACCATACAAGAGAATGGGGAGATTTATGACGACGTTACACATAAGATTAAGGCAGGCTGGTTAAGATGGAGAAGCGCATCAGAAGTCCTTTGTGATCGTCGTATACCTGTGAAACTCAAAGGGAGATTTTATACAACGACTGTGAGATCTGCTTTGTTATATGGTACCGAGTGCTGGGCAGTACGAAAGGAACACATTCACAAAATGTGTGTAGCAGAGATGAGGATGTTGAGATAAATGTGTGGTAAGACTAAGAAAGACAAGATTAGAAATGAGCGCATCCGTAACGACTTAGAGATAGCCCCAATTGATAGTAAAATGAGAGAAAATAGACTCAGGTGGTTTGGACATGTGTTTCGTCGCCCTAACTCAGTGCCGGTTAAAAAATGTGACCGAATCTTAGTGGATGCTAGTAAAAGAGGTCGAGGAAGGCCAAAAATGAGATGGTGCGATGTCATTAGGAAGGACATTAGTTTCTTGGGTTTAAATATGAATACAGCACTTGATAGAAATCTTTGGCGGAATAGGATTCATGTAGCCGACCCTAAATAATTGGGATGAGGCTCTGATGATGATGATGATGATGATGTATTTATGTGGCATTCACCAACAAAGAGAGAAACTAAAATGAGATTAAAAATAAAATTAGTAATATTAGCTTGATCATGTATGTTCCATCTCGTTTCATGTCACAATGCAAATTTGGCCAAACTTTGCTGTTATTCATAAATTGGTATAGACAAATCTTCATTAGTAAGATTTGCTTAACAAGTTAACCTTTATTTACCTATTTATACATGCCAAATTGCACAAATCTGAGGTCTCAATTGAAGAGAGGTCCTAGTTCAAAGCCCACCGTACCCAGAAGAGGGGAGGGGTCCACCAGTTATAACTTCGTGTGCAGAAGAACTTACCCACCCAACAGATTAGGTTTCTTCTTCATGATATAAAATCAAAAACGAAAAACATTCCCCATGTAATTACTCATGCATTCAACACATTAAATGTAAAGGAAGCAACGCCAAACCTGATCAAGTGCAGATGCAAATACGTCTAAAACATGACCCTGGTTAACAAGTTGTTTAGAAAGGCCTTCATAGAACTTCACAGCTCTGTGAAAATGTGGAGCAGCATCCTTATCAAGATCCTTATGAGAACGCACAGGTTCTGACAAGTCCTTTGACACGATCTGAAACACAGTAGCTATAATAAGCAAGAGCAACTTTTGAATAAATCAGACTTGAAAATAAAGAAGAATAATAGCTACAGGTTCCCTTTCCATGACCACCACAAAGCTGACCTAATACTGTGGAGACAAATGAATATAGGCCTATAGGGAGAAAAATAAATTCATAGTATCAACTTGAACAGATATAATGCATTGATTGTCTTTCAGTTGAAGAGATGAAGTACAGGCAGCCTGGAGCACTCTAGCCCTATTTAGAACAAGTATATCTGCAGTTTTGTATGGATGTATACACATTATTTTTATCTATAGACTTATCAGCAAATGTGCTATACATGGAAACCTAAATGGCATATTGTGTAAGCAGTGTTCATCTCAACCAAATTGACATGACCTATGTTATCAAAGGCAAGTGCCACAATCGCCTAGGCAATGGACTAGGGCGACGTGAGACAAGAATGACTCACCTCACCTCATGTTGGCCTCACTCACCTGGGTGCCCGCCTATATTATCTATGCCAAATGCTTGGATATTTTTAATTATGTGTTATTGTTTCTTCTCATTCCTATTTATTCCAAAGTGGTCAGTGCCTCTTTTAATAATGTCTAATGTGTCTCTTCCCATACATGCTGCCACATTTTTCTTATTCTTGATGATTTCTGAGACCATCAATTACCTACATGAATGTTTTATACAAATTGGGCTCTATATGTTGGACATGATCAGTGTTTCCCCAAGTCTAACTTATTGCTACGTTGGGTGTTATGTTTAACTACATAGGTGTGCATGTGTTGAAGCCATTTATTTTCTCTCGAAACAATCAGAGAAAATGAAACTCAAATTAACCCCGTGATGGTCACAAGAAGATACAAAGTCTGTGCGTCACAGTGTTGGGTCAAACACACGTCCCAGAAAAATTCCGTCGAGTATTTGGAACAACAAAAATACTCACGCAGCAAGCAAATCTTGCAAGGAATAAACCCTTGCAACTTACAAGGTGCACAAGACTAGCGGGGAAGAAATCCCAGAAGAATTGGAGCCTCTCCACACAACAAGCAGTGTGAGAAGCTACCAAACAAAGGCACAAAACTATAGGGAAATGTCATTTTCTCCTCTTCTACGTGGACCAAGCACTAAAAAATCAGAAAATGAACAGCGAGAAGACCTTTTTATAGGGGCCGGCCACCCCCTTCCCTCAAATGGGGGGTTTGGACCAGTTAAACCCCCAAGTGTAGGGTTTGGACCAGTTAAACCCCCAAGCTGGGAGTTTAGACTGGTTAAACCCCCAAGTTAGGGATTTGAACTGGATAAACCCCCCACCTTGGCCTTTGGAATGGATAAACCATAAACCCCCATATTGTGGTTTAGACCGGTTAAACCCCAAGGTGGGGGGTTTTGACTAGTTAAACCCCAAAGAAGTGAGTTTGGACCAGATAAACCCCCATTTGGGGGGGGGGGGGGGGTTGGACCGGATAAACCCCCATCTTGGGGGTTTGGACTGGTTAAATCTCCCAAATGGGGAGTTTGGACCCGTTAAACCCCCAATGGGGTAGTAGGGCCGGATATCACCCCCTTATGAGGTATTTGCACCGGATAAACCCCCTAATGGGATATTTAGCCTAGATAAACCCCGAGGGTATTTGGTCCGATAATTTCCTCCTCTCATGGGTTTGGACTGGGTAAAGCCCTCATTGGGCACCTTTGGACTGGTTAAAACCCTCAATTGGCCCCTTCGGACTAGTTAAAACTTCTAACCACCCCAGGGCTCTATAATACCCCCTCAGTGGGACCCAGAAGAGACAGACAGAAAGAAGAAGGACGAAAGGCATGCTTGTGTTTTTGTGCTTTGTGCCATGTGCTTGTGTGCCTTGCGCTTTGTGTTTCAAAAAGCTTGGAGCAAGGGTATGTCTCCCTCCCAGAGTCTAGCACACATGTTCTTATGTTTGTGATTAATGTAAATGTCTTGGGGAAAATCATGTAATTCTCTGAGACACTCGGAAATCTATTATAAATACCCCGGCTTTTACAAAAAGGTTCGAAAAAGTCCTGTGATTATATAAAGGCCTAGGATGCTTCCGGGAATTGTGTACAAGTCCTACACACTTGCAGGAAAAGTCTTAATATCAAAATTCGTCAAAAAAGTCTTGTACTTGCAAGAGTTATAGCAATGCCATGTATTCTCTTGAAAATTTTATAGAAGTGTCCTGGGTTTCCAAATCCCCATGGATTTCTAGAAATTTGCACAAATGTCCCGGTTAAAGATTGTTATATCTTGTGTTGCGATTGAACAAGGACGGACTTTACAAAAAATCGACTCAACAATGCCGGCTAAAGAAGAAACCTTCTAGTTCATTCAATTTTGGTTGGCTGGCTAAGGGTCAAAACCAAACCCTAGATAGCGTCAAATTACCATAAAGCCCTAGTCATCGTGGAGCACTGATTCAACCCCTCCCAGTCCCGGTTGGCAGTTTCGGCCGAAACCGATACGTTTCGGCCGAAACGTATCGGTTTCGGCCGGTACCGATCCGAAACCGGACCAAAACACTGTAGCAGGTCCGAAACAATTAAAAAAATATTATTTAAATAGTTTCGGACGAAACTGGTCAGTTTCGGTCCGAAACTGGTCAGTTTCGGTCCGAAACTCACCAGTTTCGGTCCGAAACTGGTCAGGATTATTAATTTTTAAAATTTTTTAACTGGTTTCATCCGGTTTCGGCCGAAACCGAAACCGATACCGAAACCGAGTCGTATCGGTTTCGGACCCGGCCGAAACCGAGTCCGAAACCGACACTGCCATCCTTGCTCCCAGTTAATACCAAGCTGCAATCAAACCTTGATGAGAGGTCAATTTGCAAATAAACCCTAAGCCTCCTAGAAATTACTCAAATATACCTACCCGACCTGGACAGTGCAAAAAGTCCCACCTAAAAATTATGGCACACCCCCGCTAAGATCAGATGTTACGTGAATACCCTGATTTACTCAGAAAATTACATGTGTACCCTCGACAAATTTAGGGGTCACCAAGCAACTTAGTTTGCTCAAAAAAAATATCAAAGAAGTCTGCAACACCTTCAAAATATCCTAAACCTTCCTAACAACTAGCATAATGCCTTATCCTCTGAAGAGGTGTTACGCGGCATCCGTAATTATGCCTTTGGCACCACAACTAATATCGTGTTGGTCAATGATTTTCTTTGACAATTAATCAATGGTATTCGAACTTAGCTCCAATGTAAATAAACACCGACTACGATCAGTAAAGAATTGCCCAGTACCCGAATCCTAATCGTCTGATAAACCCAATGCACGGAATAAATAATGCACACGTTATTTAAATAGCTAACAAATGTGCATCAATGCTCAACAAAATGAACATAATATATTTCTTTAAAATTTTCCATGTTAAATAGTATGTCATATTTAATAATATTTGAAGTTTTATTTTATATATTTTTGAACAAATGTCACCTCAAGTGCCCAAGATATCGCTTATGCATTTGGGGCAAAGGCGACCCCTTGGTCACCTCAACCGCCTCAGACGTCTGACTACATAGGACCTAACATGCACCAGTAAATTGAGGTTTGTCAGGATTCTCCATTATTGAAGGATAATAGCAACTCCAATAATATCAAAACTTCAACAAGTATGGGAACTATGTACATATGCTTCATTCAAAATGTCAAACACCCACCACATTATAGGTAACTGCTAACTTTGACCTTCCCACGTTGGCCAGGACTCATCATTAAAAAGATAAGTAATGAGAAAATCCATTTTTTGACCCTTCACTCCTGCATAACCATCTCTGAAAGTCTTAGTGACCATCAGAAGCCAATGGGGGTTGGTCATGGCCCAGCCCCCTTCTACCATCCATAGGATTGATTACCATGGAATCCGGTCAGCTCTCCTCATCCAATGAGCCTTTGTGCCAGGTGAAGGGGTGATCACCTCCAGATGGTAAGTTGTACCATCCACCCTGGTTGATCAGCTTAGGCACCAACATGCACCTTGGCTGACACCTCTGTAGATCTGTTTACACGCGGAATTATATATTTTTGAAACATCCGATTTCGCTGGATGGATATGCGTATATTTGGCATATATATATTAATTCCGCGCCTTTTTTAAATTTATCAGACGATTTAGGATTCGGGTACAAGACTTATCCCCACCGACCGAAGTCGGTGTTAATTTACATCGGACGAGTCCGAATACCCTTGATTAAACTGCTAAAGATCTTTTGCTACCCTTGACGAAAAGAAAGGCCCTTTTAGTTTCCTTCGGAGCGGGATTTTTTGATTATGACCTTTTTGTTATTCTCTCATGTGGCCTCGCCTTTTCATGTTCGAAAGGGAATATGTCGCTTCGAATTTCATGTAACTTTTTATGATCCCGATGAATTATATTCCGCGACTTTCAATTTGTTTTTACGAACATAAGCGTGATTATATTTAAAGAACTTTGGAGGATACCATTTGCAAGGCTTTGTATGTTTATTTTTTATTATTATTACAGCCCGAAAGAGATTTCTCCATGACAAGAATAATTGTTGGAGATCCTTTTCCCATTTGATTCCGTATATACATGCACAATTTTAAGAACTTTCGGGTCAATGGTGTAATTTTACGCCAAGAGGGACCTTTGTATAATTTTGACAAGGGCCATGACAACCATAGTTTTCATGCTCACTTAATTATTTTATTGTCATAGTATAACATCATGAAGCCCCCTTTATATATGAAGGGGTATTTATGCCAAATGTACATGATTTATATATGAAGGGGTATTTATGTCAAATACACAAAATCCATGGTATCATAGTAAGAAGGAAAGGGGCGCACCCTTCCTCTTGCTTTTCTCTTTTGACTTGGGCCTTAGAAAAGCTCTCCAAGTCTTTGTCTTCCTCTCTTCTCTCTTTTTCTCTCCTGGTCTTCTTCTCTTGTTGTCCTCCTTTGCTCCTTGGAGTAGCCTCCTTTTTATAGTAGATTCCACAAGTGGCGGAGGGGGTGGTAAAAAATCTCTTGGAGTTCCTCCGGTGGAATACCAAAGGCCAAGGTAACTTCTCCTCTTCCCTTGCTTCAGTTTTTTTTTTACACTCTTCTTCTCCCCCTTTTCTTTTGATTGGACGGAGAGGGGAGAACCCCCTCCGGTGGGTTGCAGCCGCGGGAACCCCCCCCTCCGGTGGGTAGCAACAGGGAAAACCCCCCCCCCCCTCCGGTACAAGACCGGAGGGGGTTCCCTCCGGGTCCGCAGCCGCGGGGAAACAACCCCCCCCCCTCCGGTACAAGACCGGAGGGGGTTCCCTCCGGGTCCGCAGCCGCGGGGAAACAACCCCCCCCCCCCTCCGGTACAAGACCGGAGGGGGTTCCCTCCGGGTCCGGCCGCAGCGGAGCCCCCCTCCGGGGCTGGCATGCGCGGGAACACACCCCCCCCTCCGGTACAAGACCGGAGGGGGTTCCCTCCGGGTCCGGCCGCAGCGGGGCCCCCCTCCGGGGCTGGCAGGCGCGGGAACACCCCCCCCCCCTCCGGTACAAGACCGGAGGGGGTTCCCTCCGGGTCCGGCCGCAGCGGGGCCCCCCTCCGGGGCTGGCAGGCGCGGGAACACCCCCCCCCCCCTCCGGTACAAGACCGGAGGGGGTTCCCTCCGGGTCCGGCCGCAGCGGAGCCCCCCTGCGGGAACACCCCCCCCCTCCGGTACAAGACCGGAGGGGGTCTTCCTCCGGTTCCGGCAGCCGCGGCCCCCTCTCTTTCCAGCCTTCTTCCGCGTGCGGTCAAAAGAGAGAAAGGGGTGGAGGGGGTTTGGTCCCCACCATGGCTATAAAAGGATCCCCGGGGATTAAAAAAAATTACTTTTCACCTCAGTACAGCCGAGTGGTGGACTGTACTTTCTTCTTGGTCCCGGTGCATCCAGGTTGACCATCCGGACATCCGGAAAAATAATTGTCTTTTTGCGGAATGATTCCCACACAAATTTATAGGCCGGAAAATATTTTTATCAAGACCTTTCAACGCACGTATATGCACGTAAACAATAGAAATCCCCAATATATATATCTTGCCGGGTTGTTGGAGGGATTTACGGCGAAGGGGACTCTTGTCATTTTAAGGCCGTTTAACGACAACCCGCTGTATTTTCCTTATTTCAAGAACTCTTTTCAAAAGAACTTAAATAATATTTTTGGGTTTCAACAAATGCCCCCCACGGGTGGTCCGTCGAGGCCGGAGGCAGAGGCGGGCGACCCGTGCCGTCTCCTCTTTCTTCTTTTCTTCTTTGTTTCCCTCTCTTTTTGTTTTCTTTTCTCTTCTCTTTTTTTTTTCGTTCATACTTCCATTTGATATTGCCTATAGCAAACTGTCATTATGATATTGTTTTTTTTTTCTCTCTCTTCTTTTTTTTTTCTGCACTTCCATTTGATATTTCCATATCAAACTAACATCGTGCTATCTTCTTCTTCTTTTCTTTTTGGTTCTTTTCTTTTGCAGGCTATTCAACATGCCTCGATCTAGGAGAGGCCAAGTTCGCGGGTCTCGGAGTCAGGATGGGCGTGCTGCCCCTATTGCTTCCTCGAGATTGATGTCGCCTTTGGGGTTGCCACGGGTTACAGCAGATACCCTTTTTTCACTTGACAGGGGGCTGAGCATCGTTGCTCCGAGCCCTTTACCCGAGGGAGATCCAGGCGATGGCATGGTTGATTTATCTTTGATTTCCATACATGGCGGCTGTGTCCGTTACAGATATGAGCGTCCCAAGGGTTACCCGAGGCACTACCCTTTGGATGAGTTTTTATTTCCCTTCATCCAAAACTTCATTCCTGAGGGGATGAATGATGGCGACAGTTCCTTGACTGCAGAGCGCGTTCAGCTCGAGAGAGCCATTCTTGTGGGTCGTGATAGTTTGCTTGGCTGTTGTGGAGCTTCTTTTCCCAGTTTCCCGATGGGCCTTGTTTGCCGGGTTCAGTTTCCTGCCGTTACTCAGCTAGGCTTTTTTAGTTCTGAGATTGGATGTCCAGTTCAGGACCGGACCTTCTCAGCTGCTGCTTGGGATTTGGGTGGAAAACACCGGGCAATATCAGATTCTTGTTCAGGTCTCTTCTTGTCTCCATCCGGCACCCGATTTGCCTCAGAGGGGTATGATAAACTTTGTCTTCTGGACAAAATCATGTGTGGTTCTGTGCCCAGTTGGTATGGTAAATGGGCAGTTATTCCTTCCCACAAATTTCATTTGGGGGCCACAGAATGGCTCATGGGCGTCCTTCATCATTACAGTCGGCTACTGGATCTTGTAGGCATTCGTCATGCTGTGACTGCCGCTTTATACCGCTATCCTTGCTACAGTGGGCTTCTACAGGCATTGGCGGAGAGATTTAACCGTCGATTTAACACGTTTGCTACAGCAGAGGGTGAAACCGCCCTGGATTTATGGAGCTTTTACAGAATTTCGGGGCTTCCCATTTCGGGACGACCTTATGAGGAGGTGTGCCTTGATGATCTCCACAGGAACTACTCCACAGGTTCAGGTGAATATGGCCTTCCTTTGAGCTTCAGGTACTTGATGAAAGTTTGGCGGGATCTAGCCCGTTTTGGTAAGAAGAAGGCACCTTCAGCTTCTGCCGGCGCCGTGCGGGTTAGTTTAAATGCTTGGGTTCAATTTTTTTATAATGGACCATTCTGTTTTCATGAGCGATTTGCCGAGGATGACAGGCCTCTAAGTGAATACCATGAGTTGATTCTGCCTTCACAGGAAAATAGACGCTATTTACTTGCACCTGAAAACGAGGGGTGGAATCCCCGACAGCTGCCGGATCGAATTTATCTTGCTGCCTATCTTGTTTACTGGTTGGCTACTTTTGTTATGCCATATGGCGAGGAGGGCCTGATACGGCCTGAAATTATTTACCCGGCGTGTCTGCTTGCAGATGGTCATAAATTGGCCATTGCCCCTGCTGCTTTAGCCAATATTTACCATGGATTGGGGAACTTGACAGCACATAGCTCTCCCAGGGACAGAAGCGTTTACATGGCCACACATTATTTGAGTGCATGGGCCGGACTTTTGCTACCCTCATTATGTCAGAGTGTGCCAATTGAAAACCCCGTGGCGCCATTGATATTTCTTTTCCGAAACCGGCCGGATCAACATCAGCATGAGCATTTATTAGCAGCACGGAGGATGCTTTCCTTTGTGCCTATGCAGGGGAATGAGGGTCTTCCGTTTGCCTGTGGCTCTTATGACTTCCGACCATTTGCTGTTGAAGGTCAGGACAAGGTATCTTACGGCCTTTCTTATCATCAGTCTACGAGCTCGACTTTTTATGAAAACTGGATGTATTGTATTAGGCCAAGCATACTTGTGTTCAGGAAGGGCAGCACTACTATTCTAGAGCCATACTTCCCTTACCGTTTTTCACGGAATTTTGGCTATGACCAGTCAGTGCCTCCAAATGCAGATTTTGGCATAGATTGCAGGCTCTGCAGGGGCCATGACACCCACCTTGTTGCAGGGAGTTGGTGGGATTATTTTTTTCGAGATGGTGCTGCCGAGCAGTGTCCTCTCCCAGAGGCAAGGCGAGTTGGTCGGGTTGACATCTATTATGCGCGCTGGTGGTTTAAGTACAGCAATGTTTTCCGACAACTCCCACAAAAGATAAGGGAAGCTGAAGAGGCTCGACTGGGTAGTACCGACCTACCGCCATTGTTTGTGGAAAATTCAGTGCTTCATACCCAATTTTCAAAAATTGCAAAGGCGGTGAAGGATTTTCGTCTGCAGTGGGAGGCTAAGAATGGGGCCATTACCATAGACCGTCGGCCATATGCGGGTGCAATTAAACCCTTGAAGCGCCCGCCAATTACTACTTCGGGGCAAGGTGAGGCCTCGGCGGATCAGCGAGTGTATTTTTGGTGGACACACTTCTTGTCGGATTGTGGTTATCCTCAGACTGCACCAATGGATACTCCTCTTCACCCTGAAGGCTTTACCAATGACTTGTGGCCGAAGTGGGAGCAATACCTGATCGGGTCCATCATTCGGATCGGGCCCTTTGAGTACGCCACCCTTGTTGAAAATGGCATCACGCTCGGTGATCTTTGGGAAGGCGTCTCCAAGGCTGGGAAGGTGGTGGGTTTACGTCCTGAGCAGGTGGTGCTGCAGCCTTCCTTTTCTCCAGCCCCGAAAGGTGTGTGGTTCAATCATTTTCACTTTTTACTTATCTGTGCGCTGGTATTTACCTCCCTCTTACGTGCTTCTTCCCCTTTTTTTGTTTCACAGAGAGCTATATAGCTGCCAGAGATATGCCACATAAAGGGAAGAAATCTTTAAATCCCCAGAAGCGGGCCCGTCCTAGTGAAGATGAGGGCGGCCCCATTCGTGTTCGCCGTGCCCGCTCTAAAGGAGGAGCTTCAGAGGGGAGGCCGGGTAACATCCCTTCTTTGTTTCTCGTTCTCTCCTTAGAGATGTGTCACTTATATCTATGTCTTTCCCCTCTTCTTTTTTTTTTATTCCAGGCCCCTCAGGTGCCAGGGAGGAGAGTGGTGTTCCGGCTACAAATATTCTTCTTTCGCCAGCGCTAGAGGATACCGGGGAAGATGGAGAGCTCCAGGATGATGATTACAACCCCGTATCGGGCGCCTCACCCCCTTTCTCTCACGGAGGGCTCGACGACCGCATACCCATAGGTAGGGTGCTTCTCCCCACTATGATGAGTAATAAAGCCATAATCTTATTCCCTTGCTAAAGATGTTCTCCCCTTCTTCTCTTTTTTTTTTTTTTTTTAGAGGAAAATTTTGAGGGAGGATGCGCCAATATTCCTCCCGTACTGGAGCCAGGATCAAGCACAGGTCCAGCCTTTTTTAGTAAAATCTTCTTAATTTCCATATCTGATCCCTTTATTACAGGGAGAACTTTCACTTAGCAGTGATCATTTCAGGTTTCTCAGCTGAGAATTCAGTGATCTCTATGCAAGAATTTACTGCCCTCTTGGATTCCAGCCTGAATGCAGATCTGCCAGAGTTTTCTATAAGCCTGACCACTGATCGGGGCCTGGTGACCCAATATTCTCAAGAGCTGTTAGCCGAAATACGCAGGGAAAAGACTCCAATCCCTGAGGCCGGAGAATTGGATGTGACTATCCATGCTGTTGGTATGTACTTCTAGTTTTAGCCCACCGAGTCATTTTGCCCTGCTAAGATGATTGCATGAATCTCATCACTTTCTTGCTTTATGTAGTGAATGATCCCTTGTCCTCAAGCTGTCCGGATACTTTGGAGAAAAATAAAGAACATTCCTCTCCCTCGGGTCCAATTGAAGGCGCCTTCCAGACCGGTGTCGGGGCTGATGAAAATCAAAGCCTCGAGATGAGAGGTGGTGGCCCTTTGGAAGAGACCCCAGTCCTATCCCCCGAGGGGAGGGGTTTTGAAAGAAACATGACCGCCTCTCCTTCAGCCTCAGGATCTACTATGCCGCTTTCTGATGGGGAGGAGGACGTTGGGTTACAAGGTCATCATGCTCTTTACATTTTTCTGCTTGTTCTTTTAGTGGTTTCTATTGGACTGGGCTGACTTTCATAATTTCTTCTTTCTTTTTTCTCTCTCTTCTTTTTTTAGAGAAACTTGTTGATGTATGCGTGTCTCGGGGTGCCCCAGTGGTGGAGGAGTCTGCCTCCTATCCGCCTGATGCGAGTAAGAGTGATGAACTAGTTCAGAAAAGGGGCCCACCCTCTTTTGCATGTGCCCTTTTCATATTGATGCCTGCCAAGGTATTCACATATACTTGCTTGATCATAATCTTGTGTTTGCTTCAGATCTCGATAGACTTGAAACAAGGGATTCACAGACCTATTCAGCCCTTGACAGAGGCGCTGTAGGAGAGGAGGACCCTAACCCCCTCCCGGCCGACCCAGGGACAGAGGGTTCTCTTTCACGAGGTGAGGCTAAGCTCCCTTTGACCTCTAGGAAAGGATTTACAAACTCCTCTGTTATGAATAAAATTGTGACTTATGTGCCACCTTCCTTTTTTTTGTTGCAGCCCCAGAGGGAGACGCTCCTCCTGCCCCCGGAAACAATGGAGGAGATTTGTTGTCGGGACTTGACTTTCCACCTCATGAGATTGATTGGCCTGATGGTCCTCAGCCTAAAGCTTTTGTGGGGGCTGAAATGATGGTGGTGACACTGATGAGTGGAGCACGAGCCTTATTTCAAGGGGGGAGCCTTCCTCCCATAGAGACTGTGCGGGACACTCTTCGGACCGGCACACGGGGCTATCATACATTGGGATTGCCCAGAGAGCCCTGGATGGCGGCAGTGGATGATGTTTGGGCAGAATTTCAGCGCCTGCACACAGCCTCGTTGTGGGAGACTTATAGGCTTAAAATACAAGAGTTAGAAGCTGAAGCTTGCACTATGTCCGGCGAGATGGAAAGGTTGCATTCCCAAGCTGAACATATCCGGGAGCGTCGAACTACTCTTGTGGCAGCGGTTGCTGAGGACAAAAGTGAGGCTTCCTCTCTTCGGGAGACAGTGAGCAGCATTTTACAACGGATTGAAGAGCTAGAGGCGGCAGCAGAATCGAATTCTGAAATGGCTCGAGAGCTGCAGGCTGAGGAGGACTCCCTTGTGTCTGAATGCCAAGCTATGCAGGAAGCAATTGCGGCGAAGCAGAACGCCATTGGGGATTTACTGAAAAGACGACCCCCTAGTGTTTGAGATTACCTTTCCCATTGCATTTCTTCTGACTCTTTTTTCTTTTTTAGATCTTTTGCCTATGTAGTTGCTCCGAGGGTTTGTCTCGGACTTCAATTTTGCAAATGAATAAAAACATGACTTCAGGCTCAAAAGACTTCAATGAGGCATTATCATCATACCCCCTTTTTTCTTTCTCTTCTCTTTCTTTTCTTTTTTTTTTTTTTTTTTTTTTTACTAGTCATAGCGCCCTTTCGGGTTTTCACCATGACCAGCCCCCTTTAACTTTTTCCAGCGCGCCCTTGCGGGTTTTCACACTGAGGGGTTACCCATTTTTGCCCGAGACGCCCTTTCGGGTTTTCATCTCAGCCGGGTTTTGACCTTTTTGCCCTTGAGCAGCCAGAGATCCGACTACTCAAGTCCGTCAGGGCACCTCTATTTTAAGCCCCCCTTTTTTTTTCTCTTTTTTTTTTAAATAAGGAAATTGAAAGTCTGAAGAGCTCAGACTTTAAAGGTGGCCACGGAAATTTGAAAGCCAATTGGGGTTTTAGCATTTAAAGGAATGGCCAAGAGATTGGTCGGTCAAAGCTTGGATTTTGGGATTCGAGGAGGCTGAACAATGAAATTGTAAAGCCGAACTTGGAGTTTGGGATTTGGGGCGGCCAACCAATGGAATTGGAAAGCCAAATTTGGAATTTGGGATTTAGGGTGGCTGACCAATGAAATTGGAAAACCGAACTTGGGATTTGGAATTTTGGGTGGCTGACCAATGATATTGGAAAGCCAAATTTGGAATTTGGAATTTTGGGTGGCTGACCAATGATATTGGCCAAATTTGGAATTTGGAATTTTGGGTGGCTGACCAATGATATTGGAAAGCCAAATTTGGAATTTGGAATTTTGGGTGGCTGACCAATGATATTGGAAAGCCAAATTTGGAATTTGGAATTTTGGGTGGCTGACCAATGAAATTGGAAAGCCGAATTTGCAATTTGGAATTTTGAGTGGCTGACCAATGATATTGGAAAGCCGAATTTGGAATTTGGAATTTTGGGTGGCTGACCAATGATATTGGAAAGCCAAATTTGGAATTTGGAATTTTGGGTGGCTGACCAATGAAATTGGAAAGCCGAATTTGCAATTTGGAATTTTGAGTGGCTGACCAATGATATTGGAAAGCCGAATTTGGAATTTGGAATTTTGAGTGGCTGACCAATGATATTGGAAAGCCGAATTTGGAATTTGGAATTTTGGGTGGCTGACCAATGAAATTGGAAAGCCGAATTTGCATGGTGGGACGTGAACAAGAATTGTTCAAAACACCTGTGACCTTTTGAATTTTTTCCTGGAGGAAGCTTCCTCATCCTTTCTTACTCTCCTGCGGAGGTGGGCAAATCTTGTACAATTTGTTGCCGAAATTCATGTTCGGGAGCGTAGTATAATTTCAAGTGTTTTCCATTTAATGGTGGAAAGGGGCTCTCCCCTTTATGGTCGACGACCTTATAAGCGCCTCCCTCATAGACTTTGGAAACGATATATGGCCCTCGCCAATTTGGTTGTAATTTGCCGCTGGATCTTCCAGCCATGACCTCCCTTTCTTTGATCATAACAAGGTCCCCCTTCTTGAACGCCCTCTGCTTCACAAGCTTATCATAAGCCCGGGCCATTCGAGCCTGGTAGGCCTGCAAGTGTTTGTAAGCCCCTAATCTCTTGCCTTCTAAGTCAGAGAGTTCTTCAAGTCTTCTTTGTATTTCATCTTGTTCTTGGGTTTGGAGCCCATTATGTAGGGCTATCCGATAGGACGACATCTCAACTTCAACCGGCACAACGGCTTCTGCCCCGTATACGAGAGAGAATGGAGAACAACCGGTGGGGGTTTTATAAACTGTTCGATATGCCCAGAGGGCTTCATGTATCTTCTCGCCCCAGTCTCTCCTGCGGCTGCCAACAATTTTAGCTAACAATTTGCACAGGGTCTTGTTAAAGGCTTCGGCCAAACCATTTGCTTGAGGGTTGTAGACTGTGGAGGCTCTCCAATCAATGTGGAATTTTGCCGCCAATTGGTAAATGGTTTTGTTTTTGAATGGCGTACCATTGTCTGACATGACCCGACAGGGAGTGCCGAATCGGTATATAATATGGTGCTTGACGAATTGGGCGACAGCTTCCCCTGTAACTTCTCGCAAGGGTACGGCCTCAGCCCACCGAGAAAAGTAGTCTGTCGCTGCCAGAATGTACTTGTGACCTTTTGTGGATGGTGGGAAGGGTCCCACAATGTCCATTCCCCATTCAGCAAAGGGCCAAGTAGGGGCTGTGGGATGTAGCATGTTAGGAGGCCTTCTAGGTACAGGACCAAAGGCCTGGCATTGGTGACATGTACGGGCGTAGCGACTACAATCCGCGTACATTGTGGGCCTGTAAAAGCCTTTCAATTTTATATTGATCTTCATCTTATCTCCAGCTTGATGGGCGCCGCAGAGCCCTGAATGGACCTCACGCATTATCATTTTGGCCTCTTTGGACGAAAGGCAGCGGAGGAGGACAGACTTGTCTTTTTCATGGACAAGCCTATAAAGTTGGTCGCCTATCAATTGATAGGATGCCGCTCTTCGCAACAGTTGAACCCTCTGAGCCCGATTTGCTGGGAGGCGACCACGCTTTATGTCGACAATCGGTTGACGCCAGTCCAGTTCTTCTTCTTGAACAGGGTCATTGTCCTCAATCACATGTATCTCCGGGGTGGAGGAATTAATGTCTTCATCGAGGACACTTGGCATCAGTTTTCGATGTCTGACAGTTATGTCCATTTCGCCTTCAGGTGGGAGTTTTATGGCTGACGCTAATTTTGCCAGGGCGTCGGCCTGTGAATTTCTCCCTCTAGGAATATGTTGTATCTCAAACAAGTAGAATTTTTCTTTCAACCTCATTACCATATCATGGTAAGGTAGTAGCTCTCTCTTCCGGACTTCATAGTCACCCAATACTTGTCGTATGACGAGCTGTGAGTCGCCATAGGCTTTAATGCATTTGACTTCCATTTCTAAAGCAAGCTGAAGCCCTATGATTAGCGCCTCATATTCTGCTTCATTATTTGTCAAAGGTTTCATGAGGGCACATGAATTAGGAAGAATCCCTCCTTGAGGAGTGACTAAGACAATGCCAGCTCCTGAAGCGAGGGTAGTTACCCCGTCAGTCTTCTTAATTGTCCGGGAGGCACCATCAAAGTAGAGTTCCCAGTACGGCATGTCAATGACCAGAGATTGCTCCATCTTTTGCACTGAACTGCCCTCGGTCTGTTCTTCTACTCCCGATTGGGATGGAAGTGTCTCTTCATCGGGCAGTTCAGTGTTAAGTGGAGAATCAGCCGGAACAGGATGTGCCGCCAAGAACTCTGCCATTCCTTGTCCTTTGATTGCTTTCTGGGGAACAAAAGTTATGTCGAACTCCATAAGGAGTAATGCCCATTTTCCCAGTCGTCCTGACAGCACCGGCTGCTTAAGAAGGAACTTGAGCGGGTCCTGCTTTGAAATTAATTCCACTTGATGGGACAAGAGGTAATGCCTCGACTTTTTAACGGCAAACACCAGTGCCAGACAAACTTTCTCCATTGGAGAATAACGATGTTCGGGGCCGACCAGTTTTCTGCTCAAGTAATACAATGGTTGTTCTTTGCCTTCTTCATTTAATTGTGCGAGCAATGCTCCCAATGAGGCATCCATGGCAGCAATATAAAGGATGAGAGGCCTTCCCTTGACCGGTGCTCCGAGCACTGGGGGAGTAAGGAGGTATTCTTTGATCTTTTCAAATGCTTGCTGACATTCCTGATCCCATATAAATGGGGCGCCCTTTTTCATCAATTTGCCAAATGGCGCGCACCTCCCAGAGAGATTGGATATAAAACGCCTGATGTAGGCTAACCTTCCCTGAAGTGACCGGAGTTCTTTAATGTTCTTAGGTGGGGGAAGTTCTCGGATAGCTTTGATTTTATCAGGATCGATTTCTATCCCCCGATATCTAACAACAAAGCCGAGGAACTTACCACTTGAAACCCCGAATGCACATTTCATGGGATTCATCTTGAGTTTGTACTGGCGGAGCCTGTCGAAAACTCGGCGCAAATCATCTAAGTGACCTTCGCGCTTACTGGTTTTTACAACGAGGTCGTCAACATAGCACTCGACCAGGTCGTGTAGCATTTCATCAAAAATCTTCGTCATAGCCCTTTGATAGGTGGCCCCTGCATTCTTCAGCCCGAAGGGCATTCTTTTGTAGTTGAAAATTCCTTTTGGGGATCGGAATGCCGTATGACCTTTATCTTTAACCGCCATACGTATTTGATTGTAGCCCGAGGACCCGTCCATAAAGGACAGAACTTCATATCCTGTAGTCATATCAACCATAGTTTCTGTAATTGGAACTGGAAAATCGTCCTTTGGGCAGGCTTTATTCAAGTCTCTGAAGTCAATACAAACTCGGACTTGACCATTTTTCTTTTTGACTGGGACTATATTGGCGAGCCATACTGGATAAAGGCATGGTTCTATGAAATCTACTTCCAGAAGCTTGTCAACTTCAGTATTTACTTTAAGTTCCAGCTCGTGACGCATGCGTCTCTGAGCTTGCTTGACAGGCTTAACCGTAGGGAGTATCGCCAATTCATGTTCAGCCACCGAGGGCTCCAGCCCGGGCATCTCTTTGTAAGTCCAGGCAAAACAATCTTTATACTCCAATAGGAGTTGTTTGTAAGCTTGTCTTTCCTGCTCAATAAGGAGAGCACTAACAAAAATGGGTCGAGGTTCATTTGCGTCCCCGAGATTGAGCTCAATCAATTCATCAATTGTTGCTTGTCCGCCATCTTCGAGTTCTTGCGGTGCTGGCTGCAGATTGATGAAATCCTCGTCGTCGTCAACATTGACTATGTGGAGGTCACAGTAGTCTAAGTTGTTGATGACGGCCGACTGAAGCTGTTCATTCTGGTCTTCGAGGGCTATTTCTTTTGGTTGCCCTTTTGTAGAATCACTAGGCCCCTCACCAGAGTCTGAGCTACCGGGAGAGGGTGATAACCCTATAGTGTTAACGGAATAGTGAATCTTGAGGCTGGGCTCCCCACACGGAGGCTTGCTCCCTACTTCACTTGCAATAAATTTGGGCAGTGTAGATGCAGCTTCAATGAGGACATTTTTGTTGGAAGGCCTAGACTGATCCCATGAATGTGGCTGTGGGGGATAGACCTGATGCTGTTTTATCTGAATAACTCCCCGTTGTATTAAATCCTCAAGTTGATCCTTGAGGACATAACAGTCTTCTGTATCATGTCCTGCCATTCGATGGAATCGACAGAAGCTGGAGCTCTTGGCTTCACTGACTCTAGATGACCTGCGAACTGGAGGGAGCTGGATAAGATCCCGAGCCCGGCAAGAATTAAACAACGATTCAGTATGAGTCTTGAGAAATGAGTATGGAGTTTCCATTCGCTGTGCCAAACTCATCACTGGCGTTGTGCCTTTGGATTCCGCAGGTGGTTGGTTTGCTCTGGTTCCCCGAGACTGGGTCTCGTTTATTGGGCGCTGGGAATAAGTATGGGTTTTTGAAGGAGAAGTGAGGTGTCTAAGTAGAACATCACGTTCTCGTAGCAGCTCTTGTACAAAAGCTTTTAATGCCTGGTTCTCCTGTCTCAGCAACTTAATTGCATCAGTAGGGTCCCCTTTCTGTTTAGTGACAGGAATATTAGTGTCATTCATTATGAGGCGTTCTGCTTCTGTGGTGTCTAGCCCGGCTAACTGATTCAGGGCTTCGAGTCTAGCTTCCCCGGGCAATTGACAGGCGGGTCGTAAGACAATGACCTCCTCCTCATGTCCAGGGCCATTGTTCAAGCCATCGACCTCTGGAACTTTTGGTCTAGGGTCTCCCTGCTTCTCTACTACACAGGGGAGATCCCCTTGTATGGAGTTGAACTTGTCAGAAGCAAGTGGCGCCCCTATTGTATTTACAGCATGAAAGACTTGAAAGTCTGGCTCGGGGTCATAGCCCAGGCCTCTTCGGTCGTTCTTGGAGAAGGGGGGTTGCCCCCTGACTTGCAGAGGGCACCACAGCTGTTGAAAGTAACTTCTGCGGGAGGCTTTCTGCATTTGTGGAATCTTTTGCTTATGACACATTTCTTTAATGTATTTGGGCATATCAGGCATTTCTTGGATAGGCTCCAGAGTGTTTTCAGGCGGTTTGCTCCAGCCGAAATCGTCATCTGTGGGGGCCTGAGGCGCCATATCTCCCTTATAAAAGATAATGGGTTTGCAACGCTCCTTATTTCCCTTTTTGCCTTTTCTTTGATATGTAACAATGAATGTCTTTAAAGCCTCCACTCCATATTCTTCTCTTGGAGCAACCAATTGCATGCAAACAGAGGGCAACATGATGCTCTTGTCTATTGTTTGGTTAATGAGGTTGGCCTCGAAATTAATCTCCCGCCGCTCGGGCTGAGTTGGCTTGGCAGTGGGGACGTCGGCTCGCAGGCTCAGTCGATGTATCTTGGCGAGTTCTTCATTTATGACAAAAAGTTCTTCTTCCTCATCATCTTCTTCAAACACCTTTTGCTTTCCCTTGCCTGTGACGTCAACTGGGGGCTCGACAGTCGGTTCCCCAAAATATAACTGGGCATCAGCTATGTTACATTCATTTGGTCGGAAAGGAGACCTGTCGGCAAAAACCGTGTGTTGCTCTCCGCCTCTTGCATATTTGATACACTGATGTAGGGTCGAGGGACGACCCAGTTTTCATGAAGCCATGGCCTGCCAAGCAAGGCTTTATATGAGGTATCAGCATTAATAATGTAGAAAGTAGCTTTGGTGACAAACATGTCCATTGTTACTTCCACGTCCACTTTCCCCAGTGCATCTTCGGAGTTTTGATTGAACCCCGAGATTTTTACATCATGCACTCTCTGTAAATAAGGCATAAGAAACATTGACTTGAAAGTCTTGAGAGGCATTATGTTGACAGAAGCGCCAGGGTCGACAAGGATCCGGTTCAACTCACGCCCATTGATTTTTCCTTGCATATACAATGGACGATTATGACATGGGGAGGACAGTAACATGTCCTTGTCAGAGAAGGAAATTGTTGCGGCCAAAGCCTCATGTGCTTGTGTTTGAATTTCGGCTGCATGAGCCTCATAGACCTCAGGCTCTTGGAGAACTTTAATGAGAGCCTCCCTCAACTCTTTACTCCAGGCAATGGCCTCCCATATGCTAACCATAGTTGGCATTCGCTTCATGTGTTGAATGATCTTACGATCAGCCCGAGCCCGGGCTTGATCTAGTGGAGGGATCATCTCCACCAGAGACTTAGGCTGATAAGGGGGCTTCTGGGCCGGCTCCAACTTTCCCTGGTCATCTGTTTCTTCTTGGAACAGCGGGGCTAAAGATTCCTCTTCCAGAACTGGAAGCTCTTCATTGTCCTTGCGTGAAGGGCATGCTTGGGCTGGATCAGCAGGCTGCTCTTGGGAGAGGGAATCAACGGGATCAGTCTCTTCATCCGTTGGATCGAATGGAATAGCACCTACTCCCTCCTGAGAGATCGACTCGACGGGGCCCTCATCCTCGTCTGAGGGGTCGAAGATGAAAGTTTCAGCCCGTACTTGTACCTCAGGGGGCTCATTGGGTTCTTCTCCTCGAAAGATGATCACTCTTTGGGAGGTAGTTGGCTGGGAAGTGTGCCCATTGGAGGATATGGACTGTCTGCCCCGCCCGCGGCCTCGGCCACGACCGCGGTTCCGGATTTCTGCATTGCGACGGCGATAGGTGGCCATAGTAATCCTGTCCCCCGAGGCAGGGGTAGTAATAGTCCCCCCCAAATTTTCTGGTGGGGGAATTGACACCATATGACATGAGAAGCTTTTTAGCATTTCTTCTAGCTTCTCTACAGTGAGTTCTTCATCTTTGTAAAAGACAGAGAGTTCCTCTGGAATAAAGAGCTCCTCGCCTTCCTTGGCTCGCTTGAGCATTTGTTGGAGCCAGCTCTTGAGCCGAGTTTTGCGCTCCAATTCCTCCCATGGGATGTACTTCTCTAGTGGGACGGGCCCAGTTGGAAGAGAAGGTACATACTCTTCCAATTCCTCAATCAACTTTTGTAACTTCTGTAAAGGACTTAACCCCTTGGGTGCTTCCATGGCTGTCACCTGCTCGGCTTGCTTCTTCAACCTTCTTTTCGAGTTCTTCCTCCTGTTCTTTTCCTGTTTCTTTGCTCGCGCCAATGCCTCTTGGGACAGGGCCGCTTTTCTTGTAGATGCCTGGGGGGCAGCCTCGATTTTTGAACTCTCGGCGTAAACCTTCTGCTTGAATGACTTTAACGGGGAATTCTTCCTTGGGCTTACGGTAACCCAGTCGCCCTCTGACTCATGGATCCGAAAGGTGGCGTTGATTGCTTTCTGCACAACTTCAGGAGGCAACTCTTGAAATCCGGCCACAAAGGATCCGAAATCATGAAGGGGGTCATGCCTTCCAATGACTTGTTGACTATGAGGCTGGGGGCCCACTTCGTGAGTCTGTAACTCCGCCTTGTTATCTGGCCTTCTTTCAACTGCTAGGGCAGCATTTGGTGATTGGGAAGTGTTTTGGCATGCTTGCTTAGGCTTCGTCATGAATTCCAGTTGCTGGGCGAGGTACGACTGTTCTGGTCTCATCCTGTCAACAGCCTTTAGTGTCTTGCCCTTCTGATTTAGCTGAGGTGAGGACTGACATAGCCCACTCATAACTGCTGCGAGTGGGGGTTGGGTCATGACCTTAGGGCCGAAATTAGAGCCCCTGGGGTGGGGGTTGGCCTTTTTCGCCCCGGTAGCTGGTGTTCTATATTGTTCAGTCCTCAAGGTCGGCCCAGAGGTTTGCCTTCCGACCAATGCTTCATTTCTACTAGGAGAGACGATAGTCCCTTTGGGGGAAGTACATGGGTCGACCCTTCGGGGGTAGTCCTGGCTCATAACATTCCCCTGAGTGCTATTTTTAGATGGGCCTGTGGCCCGGTGCCCAGAGAGGGCTCGACCTTTAGGATGAACATCTCGGCCATTATCTTTCTTGTCTGAGACAAGCAGGTCCTGCTCCCAATGAGAAGAGTCAGGGTGCGGTGAATCACGCACTAGAACCTCCTTTCCACGAAATAAAATGTCCAGCAACTTTTTAGTTTCTTCTTTCGGGAGAGGCAAGGATTCCAGGTCCTGCCAGGGTCGCCACTCAAGACTCCTTTCTGAGGAACTATCTGGGTCGAGCCCCGTATCTGCTGCTTGTGACATTGATTTCCCGTGAGAAGTCGATGCATGAATAACATTTACTGAGAACGGCGACCGTCCCCATGGAGAGGATGTCGAGGGAACTTGAGAGCCCTCCTTTAGCTTTATAATTTGCCGGGTAATCAAATCCTCAGCTATGTCTTTGAAGGTAGGACAATCATAAATGACGTGTCCCATGGCACGGTGATATAAGCAGTAGCCATGCCGATGCGTCATACCGGGCATCAAGTCACTGTCCGGCTTAGGACACTGTATTAGCCCCTCCTTCCGACAGATCTTAAATATCTCTAGAGTTCTGTGCTGGGGAAAGGAATATAGCTTCTCTTGGGGCTTTGCAACATGCGAGCCTATTGTGTCTTCGGATAGCCATCCTCCAGTCCTTGGTCGCCGTCTGGGCTCCACCGTAGCTTCTGAATGCGATGAAGCCCGGGCGGATTCTCCAGTTGAGGGTGTTGGGGACAGGGCCATCAGCCTATCATCCATGCGCCTCATTATGTGTAGCAGATCTTCTTGATTATGTCGTAGACGCCTGACTTCATGCCGGAGTTTGCGGACAGCCTTCCGAATGGTGAGGCATTCGGACATTAAGAAGTAGCCCCCTCCCAGAGTGGCACCTTGTGGAGGGGTGTGTGTGTCCAGACCATCTGCCGGGTCCTTTGCCTGACTCTTCCCCGGGAGCTTGTGTATGACATTTACTGAAAAGTGCGTGTCTTGCTGGGCACACGGCCCGGGCGAGTGCCTCCTGCTGTTGATATCATCAATAATTCGTTCGGCGGCCTCATGAAGCCTTTTTCTCACCATACTTTCTCCTTGAATATCAACTTCTCCCCTCTGAATGAGGATCTCAATGTAATCTTGTAATTCTTCGCATTCTTTGGTAGGGTGCGATATTATGGCATGAAACTTGCAATATCTTGGGTGAGCCTTCTCGACCTCAATATAAGTGGGAGGTGGGTCATGTACCATAATGCATTCCTGGTCTAGAAGGGCCTCAAATATTTTTTCAGTGTCTTCTTTAGGAAAGGAACATGCATGAGAAGGCTTCCAGCCCGGGTACCACATGGTGGGCTTGGTCCCACTAGGACCTGCTTCTTCTTCCCCCGGATCAGGAAATGTAAAAGCTGCCACTTGATAAATTTCCCGGGTTGGCCGATGGTTAATAACATTAGCCGACCGAACCATTCGTTCCCAGGTGTGGGGTTGAGGAGGGTCGACCCGAGTCCCTTTCATTGTGATGAGTTGATTTTGTATCATCTTCTCCAGCTCATCTTTAAAAACATAACAATTTTCAATAGTATGACCCAATAAACGATGGTACAAACAGTAATTGGGATCTTCTGTTTTACCAACTTCCTCAGGCTTTTTTGGTTCTGGCAAAACTATCAATTTGTTCTTCATACAGAGGCTGAAGAGTTTGCCGGTGTGCTCCTTCTTAAAAGAGTAAGGAGTCTTCATGCGCTCGGCCAACTTTGTGGTCGGTGCCCTTTTTTCAGACCTCTTGCTGGAGTCGCTCGGCAGTGCTTGATCGTCTTCAGCAGTCGGGGAGAAATCCACTGCATTTGCTTCTTTTCCCGCAGCGGGTCGCTCTTTAGATGTTTTATGCTTTGAAGGAATGAAGGTGGGATTCTCAGCGAAGAACATTTCGATCTCCGCGACCGCCGAATTTAGTTGGTCAAACCCTTTGACATTTGCCCCCAGAAGTCGCTCACTGACCTCGGGGGAAAGTCCTCTTCGGCATATAGTGATGGCATCTTCCTGCGCCGGGGGATTGTCGCATCTCATGCTAAGGTCCCTCCAACGTTTAATGAAGTCGAGAGCCATTTCTCCCCTCTTTTGCTTGAGCGAGCAGAGCTCAGCGAGGGACACTTTCCTTTCAACTAATTGGAACCGATCAATGAACTTCTTTTGTAAATCAGCCCAGTCAGCGACGGAGTTGGGCTTCAATCTGGAGTACCATTGAAAGGCACTCCCAGTGAGGGAAGTTGCAAAGTAGCGGAGGAGATAAGACTCCTCGATGGCGAGGTCACCCATGGCCGTGACATAATAGGCGAGGTGCTCGTGCGGCGATCCCTGCCCATTAAACTTTTGCAATTTCGGCGCCTTCGGGCAATCCGGAGGGAGTTTCTTGAATTGGTGGTGCAAAGGATAGGGTACACTGTACAGGTCGACAGTGGCAGTACCCTCGCCACGTTGGGCGAACTTATCCTCGATCATCTTTTCTATCATCCGACGCTGGGCGATGGTCTCCTCTACCCCCATGACCTGAGAAGATTGAGCATGGGGGATCCCTCTGAGTGGCTCATCCCCTGTGTCACCGCGCACGTCGGGGGGGTGAGCACCCTGTCGATTGGCAATAGCGGGATTGTATGCCTGTTGTTCCCGTCGAGGCTCTTGATTCGGCATCGGTGTTTGAGGCCTTTGAGCATTTATATTCATCTGCCTTTTCATTTCCAGCATAAGATTGGTCATCTCTATGTGCCAACGTTGCATTGTTTCAAACTTGACATCGTCGGGCATTGCTTGGAAAGCGGCCCTTGTTGGTGGCTCAAATGCTGGGTTGAAGTTCATACCACTGTCGGGGAGGACCGCCCCTTCATGGATGCTCACTACCTCATCATGGTCTGCTCCCTCTAGGGGTACATTCTCTCCTTGATTTTGCCATTGGTTTTGAATGGGCACCTGGTGTTGGCCTTGGGGAGAAGTTCCCCCTTGACCGCTAGACTGGCCTTGGAAGTTTCTTCTAGCGGCATTCCTAGTGTTAAGGTAGACCGCGTCCAGGGCCAAATTGGGATCATTTGGGCCACCATGTTCGTTTACGTTGGCAGGGATGCCAGTTGATTCCACAGGTTCTCTGCCTGAGGCATAGCAAGTGTAAATCTTCATGTTGGCACCTGCTTCTGACATTTGTACCACCCTACGCTTTTTAGGTGGTTGAACTGTAGGGCGGGGTGGTGCCCCCAACCTGTCGAAGACAGAAGGTCGTGGTGGCGCATCTCCCGCCAGTCTATCAAAGACTGAGACTCGTGTCGGCTGTGCCTGAGCGCGGGAGGTCTTCTGAACTCGGATGTAATCCGAGCCTTGGGGAGCAACATTGGGTTTGCGATAACCCCCTTTCCTTTTTTGGCCCCGCGAACGCGAGGTTTTGACATCTAACGATGTTGTTGTTGGTTGAGCTTGCATTCGCCCAGGCCTGGCGGCCCTAGCTTGTTTAATTGCACGGGCCTCCTGCTTGGTGACCCAAACTTGCTTCATTTTCTGGAGGTGTCGCTCAATTGCTTTACCCCCACTTGAAGGCTTCTTTTTGAAGTCTGTGGTATCCTCGCGTACCTTGTGAAGAAGCGAGAAGCGGTTGGAAGTTGATACGGTCGGGACGTGATCGACCCGTGGTGTGATTGGCCCTCCGCCATCCAGACGAACGCGGAGGTTGCCGATCAGTATGGTTTTACCAGACCTTGAAGTAGCTGCAGTCGGCTTCCTGTTTAGGCGGCGACGACGTTGCCCCCATTTGGTGGGAACAGTGTCGGCCGAAATGACATGGACCGAGAAGACCCGGCCCTGAGTTGGTCGGGGGCTGCTGGCCCCAGTGGCAATAGGGGCTGTTGCGGTGCAAATGACCGGACAAGCCTGAGCGGCCGGGACCACTCCCAAAAAGAAGGGGGACCCAACCACAGCAGGAAAATCCCCAAACACAATTGGGGTGGCGAGGTACCCATACTTGGCATGGGTGGCGACGACCAAGGGACCATAAGTGACAGCGGCCATTGAGCTTCAGAAGGTCGAAGATCCGCCTTTACGTCTCGGCGGCGTATCCTCCCTTTGCTCCTCGCGCTCCTGTATGGAAGAAATAGTGGCATTAGGTCTTTTTGTAAGGGCATAAGAAGCTTTAGCAGTAAAGATGAAAGGCGGGAAAAAGTCCCACCGGGCGTGCCAGTCTGTTTACACGCGGAATTATATATTTTTGAAACATCCGATTTCGCTGGATGGATATGCGTATATTTGGCATATATATATTAATTCCGCGCCTTTTTTAAATTTATCAGACGATTTAGGATTCGGGTACAAGACTTATCCCCACCGACCGAAGTCGGTGTTAATTTACATCGGACGAGTCCGAATACCCTTGATTAAACTGCTAAAGATCTTTTGCTACCCTTGACGAAAAGAAAGGCCCTTTTAGTTTCCTTCGGAGCGGGATTTTTTGATTATGACCTTTTTGTTATTCTCTCATGTGGCCTCGCCTTTTCATGTTCGAAAGGGAATATGTCGCTTCGAATTTCATGTAACTTTTTATGATCCCGATGAATTATATTCCGCGACTTTCAATTTGTTTTTACGAACATAAGCGTGATTATATTTAAAGAACTTTGGAGGATACCATTTGCAAGGCTTTGTATGTTTATTTTTTATTATTATTACAGCCCGAAAGAGATTTCTCCATGACAAGAATAATTGTTGGAGATCCTTTTCCCATTTGATTCCGTATATACATGCACAATTTTAAGAACTTTCGGGTCAATGGTGTAATTTTACGCCAAGAGGGACCTTTGTATAATTTTGACAAGGGCCATGACAACCATAGTTTTCATGCTCACTTAATTATTTTATTGTCATAGTATAACATCATGAAGCCCCCTTTATATATGAAGGGGTATTTATGCCAAATGTACATGATTTATATATGAAGGGGTATTTATGTCAAATACACAAAATCCATGGTATCATAGTAAGAAGGAAAGGGGCGCACCCTTCCTCTTGCTTTTCTCTTTTGACTTGGGCCTTAGAAAAGCTCTCCAAGTCTTTGTCTTCCTCTCTTCTCTCTTTTTCTCTCCTGGTCTTCTTCTCTTGTTGTCCTCCTTTGCTCCTTGGAGTAGCCTCCTTTTTATAGTAGATTCCACAAGTGGCGGAGGGGGTGGTAAAAAATCTCTTGGAGTTCCTCCGGTGGAATACCAAAGGCCAAGGTAACTTCTCCTCTTCCCTTGCTTCAGTTTTTTTTTTTACACTCTTCTTCTCCCCCTTTTCTTTTGATTGGACGGAGAGGGGAGAACCCCCTCCGGTGGGTTGCAGCCGCGGGAACCCCCCCCTCCGGTGGGTAGCAACAGGGAAAACCCCCCCCCCCTCCGGTACAAGACCGGAGGGGGTTCCCTCCGGGTCCGCAGCCGCGGGGAAACAACCCCCCCCCTCCGGTACAAGACCGGAGGGGGTTCCCTCCGGGTCCGGCCGCAGCGGAGCCCCCCTCCGGGGCTGGCATGCGCGGGAACACACCCCCCCCTCCGGTACAAGACCGGAGGGGGTTCCCTCCGGGTCCGGCCGCAGCGGGGCCCCCCTCCGGGGCTGGCAGGCGCGGGAACACCCCCCCCCCCTCCGGTACAAGACCGGAGGGGGTTCCCTCCGGGTCCGGCCGCAGCGGGGCCCCCCTCCGGGGCTGGCAGGCGCGGGAACACCCCCCCCCCCTCCGGTACAAGACCGGAGGGGGTTCCCTCCGGGTCCGGCCGCAGCGGAGCCCCCCTGCGGGAACACCCCCCCCCCCTCCGGTACAAGACCGGAGGGGGTCTTCCTCCGGTTCCGGCAGCCGCGGCCCCCTCTCTTTCCAGCCTTCTTCCGCGTGCGGTCAAAAGAGAGAAAGGGGTGGAGGGGGTTTGGTCCCCACCATGGCTATAAAAGGATCCCCGGGGATTAAAAAATTTTACTTTTCACCTCAGTACGGCCGAGTGGTGGACTGTACTTTCTTCTTGGTCCCGGTGCATCCAGGTTGACCATCCGGACATCCGGAAAAATAATTGTCTTTTTGCGGAATGATTCCCACACAAATTTATAGGCCGAAAAATATTTTTATCAAGACCTTTCAACGCACGTATATGCGCGTAAACAATAGAAATCCCCAATATATATATCTTGCCGGGTTGTCGGAGGGATTTACGGCGAAGGGGACTCTTGTCATTTTAAGGCCGTTTAACGACAACCCGCTGTATTTTCCTTATTTCAAGAACTCTTTTCAAAAGAACTTAAATAATATTTTTGGGTTTCAACAAGATCCAACCCCCAATGGCTTCCACATATCAGATTCCTAGGATCTGTCGACAAGTCGAATGGGTTAGATCTGCCAATAGGGCCCGTGTTCAGACCCAACATGGGGCATCTGGCGGCTTTTGGTCGACCTATGCAAAGGCATCGGTCGACCTCTGCAACACTTTGTTACAGAAGGTGTTCACTAGCTGGTTTAGGTTGACCTATTGGTCTGAATCGGTCGACCTATGCCCTTGGGCATTTGGATTGATTTCCTTGACAGAAGATAGGGGTTTACTGCAATTTATCTCCAAAACATGTTAGACCTTCAATGTAAAAAGCAATTTCATTCGAACCAATATTTGTTATCATCAAAATAAATAATTCATCAAAATCAACCGGGAGTCCAACAAATGACATGAAGATGGAATGAGCCACCAGCAAACAAGAATGATAAATAGCAAAAAGGAGACCATGAAATGTTCAATCTTCTACACTGATTTGTTACCTAGAAACACATAGGTAGCATAGTCCTGCATTCATGCATGATTGTGAAACTACAATCGAAAGAAATAAAAGAACACTTAATTTGGTGAGTGAAGGACCGTAATGGGTATAGATTATCCCTACACAATATGCTTGTTGAGCCTCACATGTTTGTCTAAATGTCTTTCAGTGAAGGATCCCAGGAGTGAATGTTGTGCATCTCTGCCCAGTTACATTCAATTTTCAGTTGTGATCAGTAAGGTTTAGCTTCTTTTGAGAAATGTGCTTTCTTAGGGATATGTACTTGTGCTCTTTTGTTGTAAGATACCATGGTTGCACAAAAAGGCATAAGTTAATGGAATTTCATTTTATTTCTTTCTTTCATCAAAGTGGGTGTACAATTTTCCTTTTCTTTCTAGTTTTCCTCCTCCTTGGCTGGTGTTCTCACCGACGGGTCTCTGATGGGCGCCAGCAGTGTGGTGGCTTCTAGGCGCTGACTGGTGACAGGAAGGAGAAGTTGGTGGCAGTCAAGCAGGTGGTTAGTCCATCTGGGAATCCCACTAAGGCGGTGGGTGCTTGGTGGAGGTGTGCCATTGTGTGGTGCAGTAGCAGCAGGAGCTACAGTCTCTTTCAGTCTCCTCCTTGCCAGAAGACGGTGGACCACAGAGTCCTCATTAGTTGCTTGATTAGCATGCCCTCACAGGGCCCCTGATTCTGCTACGAGTAGCATCCAGCAGTGGGGTTCCGTAGAGCCTAGGTGGGGCTAATCAGGTCAGAGATGATTAGGTGGTAGGGCATGCTCTTCTGTCTGTGGAGACGCCTATGCTGCTACACTCTCCAGGAGGCCCGGTCGCTCTTATTACTACAGATGGCGAGCCGAAGACGAAACGTTTGCCGGGCAGGAAGTCAAGGACCTGGTGGCTAGGCTTGAGAGTATAACAGAAGAGTATATGAGACAAGCAACTGAAAAGGCTAGCATCTGTTATGAAGCTAGGGCAGACGAAGATGTGAGATGGGTTTTCACCAATATCAGGAAGAGGTGGGGGGCCTCTATCGAGCGGAGAGAGAGGGCGAAGCAGAGAGAGGAGAGAGGGAAGGACAAGGGTGAGGGGGTGAGGAGAAAAGGGTTAACCTAGTTTCCCCATGAGGATAGCATCTTAGAATGTAAAGGGGCTGAGAAGAGGAGGGCCGTGAAGGAGTTGATCATGAGGTGTAAGATTGACGTTCTTTGCATCCAGGAAACTAAATGGGAAGGGGAAGGGTACCTCTTATGAGAGAGATTGGAGGTATCAGACTTTCTAGAGGTGTTGTGTCGCCAACGGTGGATAGATCTGGGGGAATTATGCTCTTGTGGAAACCTTTTGAGGTGGAGAAGGTGGTGGCGGACAGGCGTTTGAGTAGAGAGGCGATTTCCCTTCACTTCGTCAACGTGAAGGATGCCTTTTCGTGGGATTTCTTTGGGATGCATTGGCCTTGAAGCAGAGAGGAAAAGCGGCTGCTGTGAGAAGACTTACTTTCTTATCATCTTTCCTCATATAGGCCTTGGTGTATTGGAAGAGACTTCAATACGGTGTCCACCCCGTAGGAGAGGACAGGGCTGAATGCTCACACAAGTGATATGGAAGACTTCAATGCCTTCGTTGAGGAGGCGGCCTTGATGGACCTTGGGATGGCGCAGGGTCAGTTCACTTAGTCCAACATGCATGTTGATGTTGCTTACTCTAGGTTGGACAGATTTTTGGTATCTGTTGATTGGGAGGATCACTATCCTCTTGTGAAGGTATTGCCTTTGGCTAGATCAGCGTTGGACCATAAGCCTATTCTTCTGAAAACCAATCGGGTGTGTAATAGGAGGTATATTTTCATAATGGAGCAATTTTGGTTCGGGGAGGCTAATTTCATGGATACGGTCAGGGGAGCTTGGTACTCACCGGCCGCTGGCAGATCAACTATGGCTACCCTGGTATTGAACCTTAGACACACAGCTCAGATACTCAAGACTTGGGGGCTAATAAAACCCTCCCGAGGAGGGTTGCCAAGGATAGAATTCTTCAGCAAATTGAGAGACTACATTATTTAGAGAAGGCAATGTTGATGGATGTAGAAGACAGGAACATTAGGGACGCTCTCAAGGGCCAGTTTGATGAAATCCTTGCCAAAGAGGAAACCTACTGGAGGTAGAGGTCGAGGGACAGATAGATTGAAGAGGGGGACAAAAATATTGCTTCTTTCCGGCGCATTACTTCAAAGAGGAGGAGAGTATACTATATTACCTCTATTTTAATGGGTGACCAAATAATTTCTTCAGAGGAGCAGATCAAGAATTTGGCCAGGGACTACTTCTCCAGGTTATTTACCGAGGAAGATCATTTGAGACCCAAGATTGTTGCTGATCTCTTACCCCAGCTTTCAGACGACAAGAGAGAGATAATCTCATAGAGCTTTACTGAGGAGAAGGTTCGCCAGGCAGTATTTTCTCTTGCAGGGGATAGAGCTCCAGGGCCGGATGGCTTCTCTTTGACTTTGTTCCAAAGGTGTTAGGAGGTCATCAAGGTTGACTTTATGGGTGATGTGCAAAAATTCCAAGAGGGGATGACTCACTTGGGGGAAATTAACAAAACCCTCCTAGTGCTTATCCCCAAGAAGCAAGGTGCTCAAGACTTTAAGGACTTTAGGCCCATTAGTTTGCCGAATAGTTCTTACAAGATTCTCACTAAGCTGCTGGCCAAGAGGCTTTTTCTTGTTATGCACAGAGTTGTCAGTAGCTCTCAGAGAGCTTTCATCAGGGGAAGACATATCTAGGATAACTTTTTGGTGGCTCATGAATGCTTATTTGCGATGAAGACTCGGAGGAGGAAATGTGTAGTGCCCAAGATGGATTTTGAGAAGGTCTAAGATAGAGTCAGTTAGTTGTGTTTATTCGATATGTTAGAAAGGATGGGTTTTGGTGATAGATGGATTCGTTGGATTCGGGCTTGTATTTCTTCTGCCTTCTTTCCGATCCTCAATAGGAGGCTGACTTCCTTCTTCCTTAGTGTCCGGGGTCTGCAACAGGGAGACCCCATGTCTCCTCTACTGTTTGTCTTGGTGGAACATGTATTGAGCAGGGTGTGATAAAGAGCATAGACGGTTGGTCGGATTAGGGGCTTCATGGTTGAGAGAGGAAGTGCTTCCATCACTCACCTTTAATATGCTGACGATACGGTCCTTTTCTTAACAGAGGTGACCAACAGCTATTTAATGCTAGGCTTTTGCTGAAGTTCTTGGTAGAGGGTACTAGTTTGAAGGTAAATTATAACAAGAGTATGCTCGTAGGAATTAACATGGAAGACGCAGCTCTTTAAACGGCTGCCTGTATTTTGAGTTGTCAGGTGTTCCCTCCTTGGGTCTTCCCCTATCTCAAGGTGCTTTGAGATGTGCAGACTAGATTCCTATCATTTAGAGATGAGTCCGGACTGGCTTGTTGGAAGGCTAGACTTTTGTCTTATGCCGACAGACTTGTTTTGTGCAGATCAGTGTTAGACAATGTACCTATCTACTTCTTTTCTGTGTTCCGGATCCCCAAGTCTGTGGCGATGAAGATTGAGTCCATTCAGGTAGGATTTTTTTGACATAGGAGTGGGGACCAGAGCAGGGGTTGGCAAGACATTAATTGGGGTAGGGTGGCTGTCAACAAAGATCAGGGAGGCCTGGAGATCAAGAATGTCAAAGTATTTAATTAAGCCCTCTTGTGCAAGTGGCTGTGGAGGATGGGGTCGAGGGACGAGGGGTTGTGGGCTCAAGTTATCAGGTAAAGATACTATAGTAGGAGGGTTTGGGACTTGGTTACTCCTTCTCTTCCTCGGACTTCACCGATCTGCTACGAAATCTTGACTTGCAGAGATAGTATCTCGTCTGGCATTCGTGTCCGTCTTGGAAAAGGTGACCATTCCCTCTTCTGGAAGGACAGGTGGTGCAGTGATTTCACGTTAGGACTCCTTCCCCAACCTCTTCGCCAGTTCTCTACTGACCCTTTGAGGTCGGTTGCCCAGTCTTTTGACTCCCAGCCTATGCAGTCGCAATCGCGCCTAGGCACTCACCAAGGCGCTCACCTAAGCGTGGAGGCAAGATGCTGGCAACTCGCCTCGCCAAGTCGTGGAGCGCCTAGGCGAGTGCCTTGTTGCCGCTTCGTTTGCCTCAACGCGCCTGAGTAGCCTCACTCGACAACGTAGCGGATCCGCGTGTCGGGCCAAAGCCAAAACAACAACGACTTGTAAGGTGGACGATTAGGGGGATCGAGCTATAAAACAACTGCAAGGGTTTCGATCCCCCCACCCCCCGACCAATTCTCCCTTCCTCCCCAATCGACCAACCCTAATCTCCACCCCCGTCTGACGAACAACGAGTCCAGCGACAGCGAACAACGACGATTCCCCCAACGTACTCATCTCCCTCTCCCTCTCTTTTTGCCTTCTCACATAGACGCGCGCACACACGCGCATGCACCCCCTCTCTGTCTCCCCCTCCCTCTTCCTATCTCCCTCTCTTACTCTCTCTCTCTCACGCACGCACACATAGAGAGGGGCTCAACCCCTCTCCCAGTCCCACTCTGTCACTCTCTCTCCCTCTCTATCTCTCTCACACTAAGCGGGAGGAGCTAGCCCCTCTCTGTCTACTTCTCCCTCACTCTATCTCCCTCTATTCTCTCACTCTCTCCATCTCCCTCTCTTACTCTCTCTTACACATGCACACGCAGAGAGGGGCGCGACCCCTCTCCCAATCCCACTTTGTCACTCTCTCTCTCCCCTCTCTATCCCCCTCACAGTGAGAGGGAGGGGCTGAGCCCCTCTCTATCTCCCTCTCCCTCGCTCAATCTCTCTCTGTCCTTTCACTCTCTCTGTCTCCCTCTCTTACTCTTTCTCTCACACACGCACACACACAGCCTCTCCTAGTCCTACTCTATCACTCTCTCTCTCTCCCTCTCTATCTCCCTCATAGTGAATTGACTTGTTTGGTTATTTATTTACTTGTTTTAGTTTTGTTATAATATTGCTCTTGTTATCCTTGTTCAGTGTATTTGTATGTATATGAATATTAATTCTTTTTTGGGCTTTTTACATATTAGTCCCTTCAAACTTATCGAATTATCGATTAGTCCCGCGAATCTGACTATTGTCTTAATAGTCCTTATAATCTTAGTCGTTACACGTTTAAGTCCCTGCCCTTCATTCAGTTAACTAAATTATAATTACCTTATATCCAGGAAAGTAAAATACTAACTTACCCCTAGTTAAGTGTGAGTGTGTGAGAGAGAGACAGAGAGAGGGAGCATGATTCACCTACCCCCTTGTTGGACACGGAAAAAATCTAAGAAATACTCTTATCGTAGATAAAAGGTAGATTTTCGTTCTTTTTGAAAAGAAACACTCCTCTGCGTAGAGAGGGTTCCGTGGGTGCGCATAGTATCAGACGATTTGGGTTCGAGTGCTGGACCTTTCCCCACTGACCGGAGTCAGTGTTGATTTACATCTACCTAACGTCCGAACACCTTTGTTTAACTGTCAAAGAGGTCCCAAAAGACTTCTACAGAGGTTCTGATGTGGAGGGCAAGCTCACTCGAGAGACTCTCCATGACCACTCATTTACCACCAACACATAGAAACAACTAGATTAGGGCTAGGTTTGAGCAAAACCCTAAGATTTAGGCATAGAGGCGCAACTATGCGGAAGCCATAGGCATTTTTAAAGCAAGGGAAGTTTTCTAGACCCCGGGGGTATTTTGATAATTTTACCAACCCAATGGTATTTTGGTAGTTTTCCAGGCCAGGGACATTTATGAAATTTCTGGACTGGAACGGAAGTAGGATCGGGTTCCTGACTCCCCAAGGCATGGAAGTCGTTTCTGAAGTGTTTCAAGGGCTCTGAGGCCATTTTTAGGTCATAGGGGTATTTTGGTAATTCTACCAGACCCTAAACCTAGGTTTGAGATGATACCCAAGTGCTGGACTGAGCTGACAACACTTCCGGACTGAAGGAATGACAAGGAGCTTCAGGGAAGGCACACATTTGTCAATTTGGCCGAAGGAGGGGTATATACACAATTTTCCAAAGTCGGGGGGGTTTTCTTATAATTTTCCCACCCGAGGTTACATATAAAACCTGCTGAATGCTTTATAATTCCAGTGAGTACATGAGTTGTCGGCGAGTTGTCGACTATACAAACGTCCGCCTTGGAGCGGGAGATAGGGACGTAGTCCCAATTACAAAAGATTGCAGGGTATAACTGCAAATTATAGGACTTCGGTCTTTTACAATCCCGGGAAAGATTGCAGGGTGTTATCTCGATTAGCGTGCTCGTGAGTCTTGGGGTCCGGGGGACCCCGTGTGTGTTCCGAGTTTCCGTGTGCACTCGACGAGTTGCCAAGAGTCGGTAGAGGTGAGGATGGCCTTCCCCGCACGACGTGGGTTTCCCCGGAAAGTGATTTCCGAGTGGGCCATGTATGTAGCCTTAGACCGTGAGTCCAGTCAACCAGCCTGGGACCGGAGGTTTCCAGTGTATCTCTTGGATGAAGGATTAACTCGACGGCTTGTGAGCTGCCTTGGGAATCGCGTTATCATGGTTTCAGACCTAGGGATTAGGCCAGATTGACGGCGTTGTGCCATTAGGTGCGACAGTCTTGACCCGAGTCTCGTGACTCAAGGACCGTTGAGTTTAGTAGATCTAGTGGGCTGTCCAAAGTCTGGTGGCCTCGGGCCACCTGTTACTCTGTGTTACCAGCGATGGATGCGTGTGTGGTTTTCAGTGTTCACATTTAGTGAGCCCCCACTAGTCGTAACTTTCATGCGCATGCGGGTGCGGACCCACTTGGGAGTGGTGGAGAGCGTAACCCGAGTGAGACGATTTTTAAGCTGGTTACCGTAGGGCCCCTTGCCTTTGCAGCCTGAGTCCGACTGGAGGGAAAACCAACTAGAGAACCTGACCTAGAGCAGATGGTTTGTGTGTGCAGGCGTAGTTGGGGGCGGAGGACACGTGCTGACGAGCGCGACTCCAGCTAGTCCTTGTTTGTGATTACTGTTACGGTGTCTCAGCCTCCGCCTGGGGCGTCGTAGGCAGACACCTGAGGCTGCGGACTAAGTCGTCAGTGGACGCATCTAGCCTTGCTTCTGGTGGGTGATACTCTCGTCACGTGATGTGAGTTGTCGTGTCGCGGGTTTCCGTTTCTCGTATGCGGGAAGAGGTTTCGTGCGTAGTCTCGGATGTTTCTCCGTAGTCGAGGTCTAAGGTTTCCGGTGAGCGTCACCGAGGGCTTTATCCTAGACGACATAGAGTTCACGACGGCGAGGTCGTGACCATGTTTTCGGACCGCGTGGTCTCGGCGTGGGCTTTCGTGCGGGAGCACAGGCCTCCACGACAGAGGAGTCGTGGTGTTTTCCCTACTAGTGTGACTAGGGTGGTGCGTGTTCTGGTGGTCCCCGACTGTGAGATCGGGGCGTATTTTCCGGTACAGTAGGAGTAGTTGTAGAGCCGAGGTTTTACCGGCCACCGAGTCTTATTGTTCCTGTTGTTACTGTTGTTCCTACTATTGTCGTTGTTTTCGGTTGGGGTTCCGTGGGACCCCTACTGAGTCAGTGATAGGAGACTCACCCCTGATTTTCAGGAGTTGCGGTTCTTCCTCGAGGTTCGAGGTTCAAGGTTGCTGCGTAGAGGTTCTTAACTGCCAGCTCGTCGGGCCGAATGTTCACTCGACATTGGGTACGTTCTCTGCCTTAGACTGTACTTTCTGTTGGACTGGACTCTGTCATAGTTAGTTATTTATTTCAGTTAATTGTTGAATTGTCCTGCTTTATTTCTTATTTCTATGTACACCACACCTATCCTTTTAGCCCTTCCGAGCCCTCCTGCTCGTGGGCGGCGGTCTAAGGTCCGAATGGTATTGGGTCATTCCCGATATCCGGATCTTGGGTCGTTACAAATCTAGACCAACTTTAGATCAGCTAAGATTGTCCAGATCAAGTTTGGATTGGTTAATGCAGATGTCTTAGGGCCAGCCAATCCTAATCCTTCGATCCTTGATAGTCAATCTCCTCTATCCTTCTTACACCCTACTCCTTGCTTCTTCCGAATTCTCTATGCTATTCTCTCGTTAATAATCCATCTCGAACGATCATCCCCTCTTCCCAAAGTAGAGGTCTTACTAAATAAACACTCGATGAAATCTTTGCAATCTTTCAACTCCTCCTTCCCTCCCTTGCATATTCATGTATCCTCTTGAATCTTCATCACCTACAATCATCACTCTCTCCTCTTGGCCATGACCTACTCCACTCTCCATCTCCCAAATGCCAGGGGGAACTCCTCATTATTCATGTCAACTTTGGACACTTTCTTCCTTACATTGTCATTCTAGTGTTAGAATTTTAATCCCCTATAGTCCAAAATTTGTTTGAACTTTTGTAGTTTTGTAGACCCAGCTTGTGTGAAGTATTCATTCACAAGCTTTTATGCACAGGACCTCATATTTACTCAAAGCACCTTATATTTGTTTGATGAATGCTACAGTGCCAATTCTTTTGCCACTCTCATCTCAGCTGTCCAACCTCAAAACATAGAAAATGTTATACTTAAGTTCAGTGGTCCCAAACTCAAAAGTGCCGAACTTAAGTTCGGCAGTTCCCACCATTCAATTTTCAAATTGGACAGCAAGAAATAAGGGTGGCATAGAGGGTGGAAAAAAGAGGGGTGGCACCATAGCATTCCTCTGCTTATTTGACAATGCTGTAGATAAAACAGTGCTCCTACATGGTCATCTACGTGTTTTGCAGTTGAGGCAGGCCTCTGATTGCTCCGGAATTGTTGTAAACCAATTGATCACATGAGAGCACTCAATCCTTCTAGGAGTGGAATATTGTTTACAATTGAATCATTTTTCCCTTTGTGATGTGAACAAAATGACATCATAGAACTAGAATGACTTGCAGCAAACACCCAAGCTTTAGAAAATGGACAAATTTGATAAAAATGTGTATCTGAAGGGGTTGACGAGCATACCATTCCCGGACCCACTGTACATGGGCCGCCTACTAGAGCAATGATGCGAGAACCGGTACCAGGCGAGCATGCTCCTAGCAGACCTGCTGCGACACTCAGAGCAACGCCCGTGCAACGAAGAGCCCTGTTTCCAGCGTCCACAGTCCACGGATCTCTCTGCAACTCATCTAATAGCTGGAGAGAGAAAAGACAAATTCAGCTGGGGAAAAAGAGTTAAAAAGATTACAAAAAAATCCCAATCTCGTAAAATGGCATGCAATAAAGGTGACACTGATATAAAAAACAACAATGGTAACAACCAAACTACTAAAAAGAACTCACCACATTGAGTGTGTATTCGCAATCGGAGGCCGGTAGCAGGAACCTGTTAACAGTAGACGCTCCAGGGTTCACCCCATTTGCAGTTGCTGCTTTGACGTACGCAGGCGCTCCTCTGGCCGTCCGATGCCCAGAGGTGAGCCCGAGCTGGTCGAGAATCTGATCCTTAGAGAGCTCCTTTGTGCCCCGGAACACATAAAGCTTGGCGATATCGGAGAACCCCAGCTCATGCACGTGCACCTGCGAGCCGTACGAGATCATCCCCACCATGGCGTTCTCCGGAAGCAGTCCGATGGCCCTCCGCAACGCCGACTTTACAAACTCCAGCTCCTCCTCGATGATGCACGTGTCGAGGACGAACAGGAACACCGGGGAGGAGCTCGCGGGGGCGGCGATGGGGTCAGCGGCGCCGAGGGCATACTCGATGGTAGTGTACTGGGGGAAAAGCTCCCCGGGAACATTGATCTCGGAGATGCCGACGTAGTGGTGGGGGAAGTTATTGCGGGAGAGGCAGAAGGGGCAGATCCAGATCTTGGCGACGAAGTCGACAAAGCAGAAGGGGTTGAGGACGGCCGAGCAGGGGGGCTTGCAGCGGAGCGGGGGATAGGGAAGGAGGGGGAGGTCCGGCAAAGGGCGGATTAGGGAGATCGCGGCGGCGATCGGGACCACGCACTTGCTGGCCTCCACCTTCGTCCGGGGCCAGTTGTTCCAGGTCATGCGGACGCCGTCGACTCCCTCGGGGTCCGCCGCCGCGGCCCCGCCGCCGACGCCCGCCATATCCGCCATGGCTGGTGGTGGTCTCCTCTCTGCGTCGTCCTCTTCTTCTCCCCCTCCGCCCCTCCCCCCGCGTCGTCGGGCTCCTTTTGCTGCGTCGTCTCTTCTCGCCCTGGGCGTAACGGTTCTGGAGGGATTACCTTTCGGGTAATGGGTTAGTCTGATGCCCCCGCGGAACCGGACGCCGCTTTCCAAGAAAATTACCTGGGAGTTTCGGAGCAGTTAAAAAAATATTTATAATTAAAAAATATATCAGGTTAATTTTAATTTAATTTTTAAAATTAATAAAAAATTATAATTATTTATTTATTAAAATATTATATTTTTTAATTATATATCAACTTATTTGATAGAATAACTTAGAAGTTTGAACACCCTAGAAATTGATGACGATAATGCCGTGACACTCGTAAGATGCGGTCTCCAGCATTAAGTACTCGTGAGTTCCTGCACATTCTGGAGAGCACGCAACCTTCGGCTCTGTCAGGAACTCTAACACCATCTCCCAACCATAATCCAACTTCTCCCTATCCATCGTATCTGGCCGAATCCATTTCGATCTACTTAGATTATGCCATCAGACCATAGTCGAAAATATTCTCTCTCCTCTCCCTTCATCTTTCTCCTCTTTCTTTTTCTTCCTCACGATGATAACATAAGTCACTCACCCATCGTTGATTTATTTCAATTTATAAAATATTTTAAAAATTAAAAAATTAAATTTCAAGATAAATAAGTCAGACTCATAATTAATGACATTCCTATATTTTATATTTTAATTACTAAATATAATTATATTATTTATCAAATTTACTTTTATTTTTTATGATATATTTAATTTATAATTTAATAAAAGTATTTTAAAATTAAAATGAAATAAAAATTATAAAATAAACACATAAAATTTTAAAAATAAATATGCCATTTTAACTGTCATTAATATCCGACAAACCCACCAACTCACCTCCCTTACTTTAAAATTAACAACTCTCTAGTCAAACTCAAAAAATAGATTAACTCTGAACTAATCTTAAATGAAGTTAAATTATCAACTCTGAACTTAAACAAAGTCAAATTATCCCACTCTTAATCTTGCCAAATTGAATTTAAGTGACAGTAAAAATCATGTCACACTGATACTCGTCCAACTAAAAACACATTTGAAACGAATTAAGGAGATAAATTTTAATGGAAGGTGAATGAGTGACCGAAAGATCGATTTTTTTTAAGGGTATATCGTATATGACGTTAAATGTGTTAGAATGTTCTGACAAGGAAGCTTCAAAGTTCATGTGCCGAAGACCCTCCTCCATTCTTATCACACTAGATTCATTAAATAATTGGCCCATGATTGGACAGAGTAGACGACTACTTAACTCAATTAAACTATTCTTAATTAGCAACTTGCTGTGAAACTCTTGGTTCGAAACATAACTACAATTGCAAGAGATGAGTTTTATGAGAGGAAGTGACATATATAGAGATCCCATAGTTAATTTATCTTAGGGTATCATATCATGAGCTCAAGAAACCATTGCATTCAGGACGGACGGGTGCTGGAAGCATAATACACGGCGCCCGTGTCACCCGGTGCATGAACCCGGCGTTGTCTCCCAACAATCCAAATCAAGCAGCCATGTATCTCCATGTAGCAAGACCCGGCCTAGCTGGAAGGGAGCAAAATGCTAGGGTTCAAAAGGGTGTCGCCATATTACACTCTCACTGTCCCTATCACCCAATCTCTGAAGTTAGATGACGGAAAATATTGAATGCTCGGTATTCTTAACTTTAGTAGTAGTAAACTCGGGTTCGATATTCTTGACATTTTCATCATCTGATCTCTGAATATATATTACGTAGTTTAGGTAGAGTGTGATGTGTCGCAAGTTATCTCTACTTGATGGGTAACCGGGTCCAAGGTTGGATCTGGACTTGGGCATTGGAGCCCGTCTCAGGGCCTGCCCATCACCGCCAGGTAGGATTGTTAATGGGTCGGGTCCACATCGGACTTAGGTTGATCTAGTCTGAGCTTAACTTATCAAGATTAAGTTTCGAATCCGACTCGCGTCCGATATTATTTGAAAAATATAAAGCCCGACTAAAGTGCGTCCCAGTCTGATAACTTAAATAAAATAATAAATATAAATATATTTAATAATATAATATTTGTAATCTCACTAAATTATTTGAAAATTTAATACTAATTACATAATTTATGTGAAAAGAGAATTTTAAATTTTCTAATTAAGTAAAATAACATAATTTTAACTAAATAATTTTTAAAATTTAAAGTGGGAATAAAAAAAAGAACATGCCAGGTCGACCCGCGGGGCGGACTCAAAACCCTAGCTGGACCCGCGGATCTAGTCGGGTCGGACTTTTAGACCCGACTAAAAGTCCACGGGTTAAAAAAGATTTTACAACTCGACCCGAAATCAAGCCAGACCTGCGAACATGTTGGACCGACCCGACCCATTGATAGTTCTCAACGTGGAACTCGATTCAGATCCCGGATCCGCCCATGATTGGACCCTTTAGCCCGACTCCTAGGTTGACCTGAGTGCGGCCACCTCACGTTTAGTTTCACGTCGGAAACCTTGAAACTTCACTTCAACCCTTTGGCCTCAAAGGAGCCACCTTGCCTAGGTAAAGAGGTAAGTTGGATGCCCGAAACATGGCACATGCCTAGCTTGCAATGTCCTAAGTAGGGTCCATCTCTAGATGTTTTGTTGACTTAGGTATCATAGGGTCTATCTCGGGACTCACATCCGAGCCTAACCCCCTTTGTCCTTTTCCTCCCTCCAATTGACCCTTCTTGGCAGTAGGTTAATTAGTTCGATCTCTCCTCGACAGCTCGATCTCTGCTCGATCGAGCTCGGTCGATCCGATCATTGGCCCGTGATTGCTCCCATGTGTGGTCTTGGATCTCTAGGTTGATGCCTAGTACACCGAAGCGATGGGATTTTAGTGCCTCGAAGACTCCAGACCTCATACCCCTTGTTGAGTCTGAGCCTTGGAGTGGGGAGCCTGTGACGGGCAATTGAGTCTGAGCTCAAATCCTGACTTGTGCACTGGAGCTTGTCTTGCGGCCTGCCCAAGGAGCACCAAGTCTCGGGTGGAGCTTGGTTCAAATCCTGATCCATCCTAAGGGCCCGTTTGAGAACATGTACATTTTTTTTTCAATTTTTGATAATCCACTTTCAGTACAGGCATAGCAACGGGGGAGGATCCAAAAAACTGATCTCTGCTTCATTTTAAGAATTTTGAGAATTTGACACTCTTGTGCCTATATTTTTTCTCTTCCTTGAAATTTATTTGCACCAAAATCTATGCAATACCTTTACATTTGAAAAAAGATTAATATTGGTCGAAGGATTTTAACCCAAAATCCCATGTGACATAGGTTCCCGAATGTGCCATAAGTGAAACAGTCAGCTTGGGTCCGAGGTTGACCACGGATCTAGACGTCCGGATGTTTAATCCTCAGTTGACATCCTTGGAAGTTCACTTCACCCCTTTGAGTTTAGAGAAATCCCCTTACCCAGGTAAGAAGGTAAGTTGGATATTCAACACTACTTGCCCTTTGCCTAGCTCATGCCGTTCTAAGTAGGTTCTACCTCCGAATGCACCGTTGACTTAGACATTGGAGAGTTTAATTATCTTGCGACTCACATCTTAGACCTAACCTTCTTTTGCCCTTTACCTCCCTCTAGGGCCCACCTAGCGACAAATCGGCTCGATCTCTTCTCGCCTCGGGCACGTCCGATCTCCTCATTGTCCCTAACCATGTCTATAAGTCGGATTGTCCCCAATCTCATAACTGGATAAAACCTCGGTTTTGACCTATGAGGCACTGTGAGGGCACATCACTGCCGTCCAATCTACAATTGGGACAATTAAGAACATTAAACTTAGATTTACTATTCCTAATTTTGAGGGCACCAGATTTTGTTATCCAGTTATGAGGATCGGATGGCTGGAAAGGACTGACATTTCATATTGTTTTAGGTTAGATGTAACCCCAAGATCTCCGGGGGAGAAGAAAAGGATGTTTGGGGGCACTGGACTACGTACCAGACTCTTGAGTCCAAAACATTATTCACTTCAGGTGGGGAGGAAAGGGAAGGCACAACCAACCCCCATCCCAAAAGTCGCTTTGTATTAATTAGGTCGCACTACCTCCATGGGCACGTTTGGTTGGGCATACTTCCAAGTGCTGCAACACCCCCCCCCCCCGAGCCATCACTCTACCAGACATCACCCTTGTTTATGTTTGGTTTGTCTGATTTGGTGCAGCCCACATCACCCTCCTTTGTAGGGCTGTCAATGGGCCGGGCCCGGGCCGGGCTTAGGTCGGCCCGTCCCGGGCCCGACTTATCAAGAGTAAGGCCCGAGCATTATGTAAAAAATTCAAAGCCCGACTAAGGCCCTGCCCGGCCCGACTACTTAAATAAAATAATAAAAATAATAAAAATGAATAGATTTAATACTATAAAACTTATAATACCACTAAATGAATTAAAATTTTGATATTAATTACATAATTTGTGTGAAAAGAGAATTTTAAAATTTTTAATTAACTAAAATAACATAAGTTTGACTAAATAGTTTTTAAATTTTGAAGTGAGAATAAAAAAAGGGATCGGGCCGGGCCGGCCCGCGGGCCGAACTCAAAGCCCGATCCCGGCCCGCGAGTCTAGTCGGGCCGGGCTTTTAGGCCCGACTAAAAACCCGCGGGCCAAAAAAGACCTTGCGGCCGGACCCGAAATCGGGCCAAGTCCGCGGGCCTGTTTGGCCGGTCAGGCTCATTGACAGCCCTACTCCTTTGCCTCGCTTGCAGGAACCCCCCCCCCTTTTTGTTTGTTTGTTTGCTTGTTCGTCTGAATTCACTGTACATTATTTCCTCCATAACTTAAAACTGCACCATATTTTTTACCTCTGTGCCTCTGCCTTCTCATAGCTGATTAACTGCAGCATGGTGGGTTAAAGACCCAGCCTAATTGCAAATCAACGTTCTTGTTAAATGGGCGGCACAAATAGTGTAGAATCACTCCGTGATAACTCGTCCCCTAATGCTCTCTTCCAAATCACTGTCGTTAAACTTGATGGGTGCATGAGCTTATCTTTTTACAACGAAGTAGGCACACTAAGAAACTGATAAGATCCTTTGTCGGATCGCTGTGAGATGGCTGACCTCTCGAATCCTGCAGGCCCCCCCGATGAAGCACTCCTCTGTCCCTACTTCGCTTGCGGTTTTGCTTGTTCTTGTGATCGCGTGTAGGTGTGTAGTTATTAAACTTGTGATTAACTGTGTCTTCAATGGCTCATCTTTGTTAGGTTTTCGGTTGTTTCTATGGCCGTCCATGATGACCCTGCCATGCTCAGAAACCCTGAACTTCGTACATGAAATGGCTGGCGCTCTGAGAGTTACTGTTACTTGAACTTCGTCACAAACCGGAATAGTCCTCATCAGACTTAATTTGTTGCTCGAAGTGAATTTCCGGTGGAGATTGTATATTCTGATGCCATAAAGTTTGAGGCACCAAGAATGTGCTTCTATGTCTATTCTATTCATCATAAATTGAATTCCAAGTCGAATCTCCTCGGAGTCGGGGTTTGTTGACTCGATCGTAAATAACATGAGAAAATTTGTAGCTCAATTAGTTAGGTGACTTATTCGCTTTCTCTCGAATGTCACATATTTGAATCTTACAAACAACGTTTGAGATTTTAGTTTTTTAAATCACAAATCTTAAAAAAAATTAAAAAAACAGACATAACACACATGTTTCGAACTTAGACTGCCTCTATGTGGATGAAATCACTCAACTAACTTATCTATATAATATTTGATGATTAAAATATAGTATATAATATATAAAACGTCTCGGTTACGTCTCACAGACCGATCATCTCGATCTTTGACTGAGATGGGACGAGACTGACGATTCGACTCATCCCGTACCGGTTTGTCAAATCATGTTCAGAGCACATGCTTTTGTAGACTTCCCCACCGAAGACATCATGCAAGGTATTTTAGGAACATGCAGAAGTTGTCATTTGTCATGAAGGACTCAATGAGTACATGCATGGGTCAAAGAGTGGTTCTCTGTTCTTTTGTTTTGTTTTCTTTGGGGTAATCATTCAGCAACTATTACGGCATCCTCCCAATTGTTTGCAGCTTTGTCTTGGGTTTTTCCATCTCATGAGCTGAACCAGATTCTCGTCAAAGCTGTGAACATTTTCAGACTCTAGCTCTGTTGTTGGATAAGTAATTATTGAATCTGTTTATTTTTCCGAATCAATTGGGAAAATAAAATTTAGATTAACATCGTTATAGTCACAAAATGACATAAAGTCTGTGCTATCACGATACCGAGTCAAACATAAATTGTTAGAAAACAATACCCTTTATTCGAAACAGCAAAAAAAACCCTCGCAATGAGTGAATCATGCGAGAATTAAATTCTTTGTAACTTACAATATATACGAGATCGACCGGGAATAAATCTTATAAGACCGAAGCCTCTCTACGTGACAAGCGACATAATAAGTGGACTACACCAAGACACAAAACACAAAGAAAAGTTATTTTTTCCTCTACATGTGGTCAAAGTCATAAAAACTCAAAGAAAATCTCAAAAATGAGATTTTTATAGGGGTGGACCCCCTCGCTCATCCGATATACCTAGACTGCACAGGTCCCCTATTCGGTCTTGGTAGATCTCCGGACCTATGTGATCTGAGTAGATCACCGCATGGCAACTAATTGCTATCTGTCAACCTTGGGTACATGGCTCCAGAGTATGTTGTGCATGGACAGAGCACCACGAAATCAGATGCATACGGTTTTGACATCGTCATTTTCGAACCGGTGATGGGAGGTAACTGCATCGGCTCTATGAGTCTACTCCTGACGTAGACCTTCTAATCTATGTAAACATTACTTGAATTTTTTTACCTTCATTAATAATTTGTTATGTGTTAAGATGTCATATTTTATACCATCATTTTTATCACTATCTTTTTTTATAAATTTTTTTGCCGGGTCACCCGTTGAGATCTGAAGGACGCAGGGCTTTGCACTCCGCCAAGTAATGGGGGAAAGTCAAAATTTGAATTAGAGATCTCATGATTCCTCGTGACGAATAACCAACTGGGTTATCCATAATAATTCCTCTTTTTTTCCATGTTGACCGTTCAATCATGAGATTTGGGTGGCCAAACTAAATATCTTAAGTCTGATATTTTTAAAATTAATTGAGTACGGTGCTCTCAAATACGGAAGCATTAAATTTAATTTTACTTTTCCTACAACCTGATTTGAAGATTAGACGATGATAAAAGAGTGCGACACTAGAGATGGTATAAAGCATGACATCATCTCTCGTTAGTTGTTACACCGTATTTGTTCTATTAGATGTGTGAAAAATAACTACGTGATATTCCACAAATGAGGGCATTGTGATGCACTGAACTGTTTAAAAATCTTAAAAAGACCCGTTGCTTATGTTTATCGCATTAGGGCCGGTTTGTTACTCGAATTGTCGGTCGATTGTCTAACTCGATGAGAGAGAAATTGACGGGGGCCCACATTCTCCCTCACACACCTCCCGCAAACCCAGTCGAGACAACATGTTTGACCTCCTGAGTCGAACACGTCATCCGCGCTCGATTAACAAAGAGACCTTTAAGGGTTAGATTCTCCATCGTTATATAAATATCATACAGTGAGGTAAACATTATCTTGTATCTCTCTATAAAACTTTATATTTTTGTTAAATTATCAGTTGTTAAATTATCTCATATTTTTTAAGATGGAGTATACTCTTTTGATAATATCTTCTAAAATAAAAATATTTTTCACTCTTTTTTTTTGAAAAAATAACATATATCACACGTCTCACACAATTCACCTCTAATTAAGATTAACAATTATCTATTTAAAATTCAAACCAAATTCGAATTCAAATTTATATTAATCTTATAATTATTCAAATAAAATATTTAATAAATAATTTAATTATTAATCTAATACGAATTTAGATATCATATTATCTATTTCGTGTCAGATCAACTTACAAGTCTACCCTCTCTAACAATCCATCTAAAGAAAACACGTGATTCTACGAGGGAGTCCCACTTACCTCTTCGAATCTTCGGCCCCACCTGCCCGAACCCAAATCCTTCACCTCGTACTGTCACCGCTTCTCTCACTTCTCCTCTTTTATCAAAAGAATAACTCCCAGTGAGAGAGAAACCCAAGCAGCTCCTACCCCCCCTCCAAACAAATCATTTTAATCCGAGTCTATCTCTCCACATCTCATCGCTCGCGATTTCTCTCTCCCCCACCCACTCTCCTCGCTTTCTCTCCATGCCCACGCGTAGAAAAAGGCTGATCTCGTGACTCTCTCACATTAAATTTATCGCGATACGGTTTACGGGTTATCCCTTCTTCTCCATTCCGCGAGACGCTCCACAAGACAGAGAGGGCGGCTTCCCCCCTCTCGATTTCGAAGAATTCTTCCCCCTCTCCGTTCGTTGAAGCCAAACCTCGTCCTGGGCGGTGGTGGGGCACCGGGAATTTGTCTAACGAGAGCTCTGCCTTCTCCCAAACAGGTTTAGGATTTCTTTTGTCTCCGGCGCTGCGCCAAAACCCCAAACCCTAAGCCCGCTCGCTGTGCGATCGCGAAGGCCGGGGCCCTGTTCGGAGCTGTGGCCATGGAGGAGGAGGCCGACGCCGCCGACGCCGCGCCGGCCCCCGCGCCGGCGGCGGTCACGCCTCCCATCGCGCCCATTCCCCTCCCCCCTCCGACCCTCGCCTCCATCCCACGACCGCCCGCGGCCCGCCTCGGCTCCCCCGATGGGTCTGAGTCCGACGGTGAGGGCTCGGTGCCGCCCCACTCGTCCGCCTCCGCCGCCGCCCCGGACGAATACGAGATCTCAGAGGAGAGCCGGGCGGTCCGAGAGCGACAGGAGAAGTTGAAACAGGAGCTGCTGCTGAAGCGGAAGGCGTACGCCATGGCGGTGCCCACCAACCCGGAGGCCGTCCGCGCCCGCCTCCGCCGCCTGGGCGAGCCCGTCACCCTCTTCGGAGAGAGGGAGATGGAGCGGAGGGACCGGCTTCGGGCGATCATGGTCCGGCTGGACGCGGAGGGCCAGCTTGAGAGGCTACTCATGGCTCATGACGAGGAGGAGCAGGCGGCGGCGGCGGCGGAGGCTGGGGAAGGAGAGGAGGGACCCATTAAGTACCCGTTCTTCACTGTGGGGTCGCAGGAGCTCCTGGATGCGAGGCTCGACATCGCCAAATACTCGCTTGCCCAGGCGGCAACTCGGCTGGAGAGAGCGAGAAGGAGGAGGGAGGACCCCGATGAGGATCCGAAGGGCGAGGCTGAGTTGGTGTTGCAGCAGGCCGGCAAGTTTGTTTTGGACTGCAGTGAGATTGGGGATGACCGGCCTCTCACTGGGTGTTCATTCTCCCACGATGGCTCGCTGCTTGCCACCAGGTACTTCTTATTTCCAGCTTTTCAGTGTGCACTTCTCTGATGCTGCTGATGTCGGAACCAAGTGTGGGCTAAATTTAGGACATGAAAACGGTGGCCAAGGTTATTCAGAGCATGCAACTTCAATTAATTATTCAACTGAATGTGGTAAAGCCAAGAGTATGGTGTAGGATTCTAGAGAAGCTTGTGAAGTGTAGCCTGCTGGAATTGAAAGTTAATCTCTTGGGTCGCATTGTTCTATCATCTGTAGTGTTGCTCACCAAAAATTAGCGGCAAATGCCTTATTTTTTGCTAGGTATTCCTTTTTTTTTTTAACGGGGAGGGGGAACTCGGGACCTACCCCAAAGGGGGGAGGTTGTGAGACCACTACGGCAAGGTGTGGGCTTAGCGGCAAATACTTAAACAATTGGAGACTGGTCGTATATGTTACGCGCTCCTATAATCCAAAACTAGTTTATTATTATTCACCTTAGGGATGAATCCACTACTAATGAAGAGTGGTGTTGCTCATTTTGGAGATGGTCATTGATAGGCTCTTTATTTAGGGGAGACTTTAGTGCTTTGAGACACCAAAAAATGGCTAAGTTTGGAGTTTTGTTGTTTTTTTGTGAGTTTTTCCTCCTATTGGCCGTAGACAGATCTCGTGCACCTAAAGACATCATTTTTGACACAAACTGCCATGCTGTCTCTCATATTGTACTCTGTATTTTGTTATTATTCATATTTATTTGTGGCACCTGGAGTTGGTAACTGTCTCTTGTAGATTTTACCCTCACCAAATAACCATTGCCACCAGCATGATTCCTTAATCCTTGCATGTTAGACTGGGTAACTGTCCATTTGCATTTTTCTTGATTTATTTTTCCTAATGTACTTCCCCTGTGTTGTTCATTGGGCTGAAATTCAGCATCTGACAGGGACTAATAATTTCTGTAACCAGTCGCCTGCCTTCAAGATTAAAGCGGAAAATAAAACTAAGGCTGTTTAATTAGAAGGTTCTATGTATTAATATTCCGGAAGTTGAATGTTGGTTTGATGACCGACCATAGAGAAATCTTGTCCTATCACTGTAGTTACATTGCTGAATACTCACCCAGACTCATGAGATAAGGCGGGCATGATGTCATATAGAGTGAGGTTTTCTAATGGAAGTTAATTTATGGAAAAATTAAGGGATTTTTGCATGAAAACCATTGTTAGAAGTGAATTTACAGAAAAACCATTCCTAGAAATGCATTAGCATGCATATCACTGAGTTAATTCAAATAGTGCATAAATGCTATTTAAGCGTGATTTTTTTGCAAGTTTTTGGCAAAAATAAGTGATATATCTGCAAATAAATATGGCAATTTTGCACAATTCAGATTTACACAATGATATGCCTGCTAATACATTTGCAGGAATCATTTTTTTTTTTGCAAATTCCCATTTAACAATGGTTTTCATGCAAAAAATCCAAAAATTAATGATGTTCAAAAGTAGAGGCAAAAGATGGGGCTCCATTTCGCCTTACATTGGTGGTTGAGAAGATAATCGTGTGCTTATAAAATGGGTCTTCACAACCTTACCCAGGAGGTGCCCAACATTGAGTAGGACAAATCCCTATGATATACCCTCTTTATAGTCAATGGCTAGCAGGGACAATAGCACTCTGATTGTGCTAAGGATGGCACCTTCCTCTTCTAAAAGAGGTACCTTTTCCCCAGAAAAGGACAAAACTTACCTCATCTCCAGGGATGGTACTTCTTGGGGGCCATGAAATCTTCTTGCAACATTGGCGCCCTCTGTGGGAACCGTAGTGAACACATTCTTGCCTTCTTAGGGGGCCTTTGTGGAGGCAAACGATAGGGGATTTGTTTAATCCTATATTGATTGTTGAGAAGATGTTAGTGTGCTTATAATATGGTTCTTTACCCCCTCAACCAAGAGGTGCCCAACACTGAGTGGGACAAATCCTTGTGAGCTTGTGATCTCTTCTCAAGGTTGACAGCTACTAGGGACAATACCTCTCCAGCTGAGCTAAGGATGACACCTTCCTCTTCCAAAAGAGGTGCTTTTCCCACGGAAAAGGACAAAATCTCATCTCCACTTTGGGGATTATCCTGTTGGGGGCTGCAAAATCTTCCCCCAGCATCTTCCTTTCCATTTTCCTTTTCATTCTCCCCAATCCCCATCCCGGATACCTGCAAACCTCTCCTGACTGAAGGAAGTTATTTTAATGGTGATGAAGTGGGCATTCTTGTGATCTAGGTTCACTTGGAGGGAAGGAAGTGACATCTACTTGTTCTACTAGTTGGTAACTAGGGAGATGAAATATGTTTGGTGTATGAATTGTCCTGGATGGTGGGGCCCATTTGTGGAGTACATCAAATGATCAAGCAACTTAGAAGTCTAATCTGCATTGGGTGGGGTCTGTGGCACCCTGGAAGTTCTTTTATTGGCGTCCCTTTGCTTAGTGATAATGTTCAGTTCTCTTTCCAAAGGGTAACTGGCCCAAAGTCCAAACAAATCGTGTATCATTATATCAAAATTATGTCTTTCCCTCTTATCTAGAAACGTTCCGAAGTCTAGGAAAACTTTGTGGGTTGCTCTCTGGTTGAAGTGTGCAATTTTTGTAGTATTTCCACTCGCTAATCGGTCTCCCTGGATTTTATTTCGAGGCCTTCTACTTTCACATCTTACCTTGGCCAACTGCTTGTTATCACCTTATGGAGGGTTGCATCAAGTTGGTGGGTAGTGATAAAACCTCGCAAATTTCTTAAATCCTTCATTAGATCCAGCGGCGACAAGTAAGGCTTCTGATGATAGTGATATATATATAGCATGCTCTATAAGACTCTCCTACCTTTTCTTTTTTGTGAGGCCCACGACTTCGTAAGGTTTTGTTGTTTGTTGACTTCAATATCGTGCTGAAGCCATGAACAAGTTTGCAAGGCAACTGCTTTGGTTAATGACAATGTGACCTTTGGAACTGATGGTCTCAAGCCAACTTTGAAGCTGCTGCAACCTGCAAACAATCTTGGCTTCCTGTCATTTCGATCTCCTTTGTTACAATGTAAATATGATTTAAAAATCAAGTGTGCTTACTGATGTGGTGGGCTCCCTAAGTCAAAAAACAGCACTAACTTTGAAGGGCTGTGCGATGGTCAACTTTCTGTAGTTGTGTTAATGAGTGTTAAAGAATTTTGACTGCTTGTTGGAGCATTTTTAACTTTCAGATTACCTGTGAGAACGTTGATGGTAGATTGACACCTTTAAAGTTCATTTACTAGGTACATTGCATGTGGGTGACATTTGGTTTCAGTTTGGCAGTGGTATGGTACATGGATTGGTTTCTTCAAATATTTTCTGACCAAGGTGAAGCAAAATGGGCAGAAGATTTAAGGTGCTGGTGTTGTTTCGCCAGCACATTGTTCATTAGAAAAACACTGAAGTCCACACGATGTACTTCCTGTGTGCTAGAAAATTCTCTTGTAGGCTGCCCCTCGGTTTTGAAAATGTATTTTGTTTGGTGAGTGATTGTAATTATCATTATTAAAATGCCAACCGTGTATGGAACAATTGAACAACATCTACTGGGGAAGTGAGATCTTGTATTCTAGAAGCAACCCCGACGTAAAATTTGTCACTAAATCCTGTCAACATTCTGTCTGAATCATAACCTTCTGATCAATTTTTCTTGCACAAACTATTTGCATTTCTCTACATGATCTGATGCTTTAGTTCTATTCCATTGTTTTCTCTCCACACATTTTATAATGCTCTGACGATATTGTGGTGCACTGATAAACCTATCGTACCGTTGCTGGAAATATAAGGAAGTTATATCCAAAAAATTCTCAAACTTAGTTTCTTTGGCTGATCATGGGATAGCTCTTTGTGGGTAGGTCTGGAAGGTTGCAGAGTGTGCAGTGCTCTGATTTTGATGTGGATTGTGAAGAGGCATGGAAATCGTGAAGCAATTATGGAATTTTTATTCAGCAGAAATGCAACGAGGAGAAAGAAAAGAACTTAGGGTTGACGTTTTACTTGCGATAGTTGATTGGAGAGAATCCATTCCGATTCCAATTTTAGTTAGCGTCACCTACATTATTATTGGGGTAGTTTGATACTTTTCCTTTGAAATTTTAAAATTTCCTTTGCTTAAGAAAAGTCTCTTCCATTTTTGTCCCAGTGTATGTTTCTAAATGTTCTCTCAGTTATTTTTTATGTATACTCTGACTGCAGTTCATGGAGCGGTGTTGCAAAAATATGGAGCATGCCTCATGTACAGAAAGTTTCAACCCTCAAAGGCCACACAGATCGTGCAACGGATGTTGTTTTTTCACCGGTAGACAACTGTTTAGCAACTGCATCTGCAGACAAAACTGCAAAACTTTGGAACACTGATGGGTCATTGATAAGGTCATTTGATGGACATACAGATCGTCTTTGCCGCATTGCATTTCATCCATCTGGAAAATACCTTGGGACCACCAGTTTTGATAAGTCATGGAGGCTTTGGGATATAAGTACTGGGATGGAGCTGCTTTACCAAGAAGGTCACAGTAGGCGCCTTTATGGGATTTGTTTCCATCCAGATGGATCTCTGGCTGCCTCATGTGGTCTTGATGCACTTGCTCGTGTCTGGGACCTTCGGACTGGGAGAAGCATTCTGGCTTTGGAAGGGCATGTGAAGGAGGTGAGTTGCATTGGTGAATTGTGCTTCAGTCCAAACTTTCGATTTCCATACACATGAAACATTCTGAAGCTCATTTTTAGTGCTATTTGATGTTTTGACGTGCTCTGAAACATTGGTCCTTTCTCAGGTCCTTGGTATCTGCTTCTCTCCCAATGGCTACCATTTAGCTACTGCAGGCGAAGATAATACATGTCGTATTTGGGACCTGAGGAAGAGGAAATGTTCATATATCATACCTGCCCATTCATGTATTATTTCACAAGTGAAGTTTGAACCTCAAGAAGGATACTTTCTTGCCACTGCCTCGTACGACACTAAGGCTATGGTATGGTCAGCTCGGGATTTCAAGCCTGTCAAGACACTAATCGGACATGAAGGAAGAGTGACAGACCTAGATATTACTGGAGGTATGTGTTTAATCATCATCATCATCGTCGTCGTCGTCGAGTTTTTTTTCTTTATTCTTTATGGCGTGCAAATGTTCGTTCACCGTACCTTATGGAAATTCTGTTTATTCTTGGCACTGCAGATGGCCAGATAATAGCTACGGTTGCACATGATAAGACCATCAATGTATGGACCTGCAAGAATGACAAAGATGCCATGGAAGTTGATGACATCTCTCTAGCATGATGTGTTTCCTCCCCTTTTCTTCCATTAGAAGGTGCCTTCGTTGTTGTAACATAAAATGATCTTCTTGTTCTCCTTCTGAAAGTTTTGGTAACAGTACCATATGATTACGCTCAATTTCTTAAAGATTCGGAAGTTCTCTGCAAGCTCACCCCTGTGAGTGCATAGGGGTGCTTACTTCAGGCCAGCAATCTAACGTCCTTCTGTAGAGTGTTATTTTTGGTCCAACTTTTTTTTTCCATTTAATGAGGACAGTCTCTGTATAATCTTCATCTCACAGTCCATTTCACCCACCTTGAGGGCCATGGTGGCATAATGGATGAAAATGATGTTGGAATGCCCCGTTGTTGGGTGACTTGAATGTCGTTGATATTACTTGTAGCTTTTCAACGGATGCACTAGAGAATGCCTAAACATTGGCTTGACTTACTAGACCTTAACAGCCTGTCAACAAGCTTCTTCTAAATGGCGTGCCAAATCTCAGATGCTGACCTTCAAATAAGCACCAAGGATGGACGAAGATGTTATTTAAAGTGTCATCAATTGCGGGATGCCATCGTGTTTCTTTAAACTTTGGCACTATTTCATAGAGGGTTTCGCTAAAGAATTTAGAGGCTTAAAAGGGCCTCCCACAATGATGCTTTATACAACTGCACAGTAGACTCTCCAATGTTATGAGCTCAATCCTGTAACAATCATATAATTGCTTGTGGTTAAAAATAAGAGTTTGTATTGCTGCACACCCACGACCCAAAGTATTTGCACACCAAGATGTATACGAACAGCCCAAAAAGTGATAGCTGGAGTGCAGGCCCACATAGGAGATCACAGACTTCATCAATGGATGGGGCCCCCAAGTTGGACCATACAAACTTTATTGGTGTGAAATGAGTTATTACAAATCATGGGTCAATTACACATCCAAGTGTGGACCAAATAATTTTTTTATTTTTATTTTTGATGTGAGAGTCATATCTCTCTAACTTGTCGTATAAGGTACACTCCTATCTGATAGTCTAAAAATATTAAAAAAATAAAAATCAAATTCAATAAATAGTGTCGGGCCAATTTTTTTTGAATCGATCTTTTTTATTTTGATTTTTTTAGGGCCATCGAATAGAGGTATGTCTTGTACGAAAAGTTAAGAGAACGCGAGTCTCAGCTCACAGAAAAATTTATTTTAAAAAAATAATTTACTTGAAGCACACATTAGATATGTAAGTGTCCCGGGTGTGCACTAAGGATAGCTCATATGGTAGTAGTCCATGTTATAAACCGCACTAGATGTACCCAAACCAACAGCCTCCTCACTTAACCAATCAAATTCTAGGACTGCAATTCGGATCCGGCCAATAGACTGCAGTCCAATGATATATAACCAGACCAATTATCGGATTCCAAACGGAGAAGCATAATAATACATAGGTAGGATATTTATATATTATATAAAATATTTTACTAAATATTGGAATATGTTAAAGTGGGATTAATCTATTGGGCCGATTGAAAGGGTGAACTTGGATCAACTATGTCACGGCTCTACTTCCAATGTGGGAGAGAGCGCGGGAAGATTACAACCGCATAGATGGTAGGATTTGTAGGAAGATCCGGCTCTTTAGATGGGATCTTCAGCGGAAAATAATCATCCAAAAAATGATAAAATTGTTTAATATTGTTACAAAAATGCAGCCTCACCTTGTACAATGCATTAGAACCACACCCCATTCTGGCATTGCCTCATCCTTTTGTAGATTTTGAGCTGTTATAGGCCTTGGGAGTCATTTATGCAGCTTTGGAGTTTTGTTTTTCCAATTAAGCTCCAAACTATATATGGCTCCCAAGATTTTTGTTTGTTTGCTTGGGGATTAAAAGAAATTAGATTGTTAGGAAGGGCTCGACTTTTGTGACAGCCTAAATTTAGATGGGGATTAAAAGACCCTTAAGCCATCACCCCTCCCCCAAAGCAGAAGGACAAGGTAATCCCACTTTATATGTTATTTCATTTTATTTTAATTTAGGTAATTTTACTTAGATTTATTGTTAGATTTTTTTTAATATTAACTAAATTAGAGAGAGAAGGGGGCGGAGAAGGGAGGGTGTAAGGGGAGAGGTATATGTACCATCATCATCATCTTCACACAAAGGGAAGGAAGTCTACTTTATTTCCAAGGCACACAAACCACATAACATTCTTAGTATTCACGACATAAAAAGCCCTGCACCCCTGGCCGGCACCATATGCAGATCGACGTTGCTTGCTGTTACCCTGAAACTTATGTTGAATTTAGTGTTTTAAAATATCAAAGTTTTGTTTCCTGTGGAGTTTTATCCCACATTGGAAGATGGGAATAGTTTTCATCTTCTTATAGTTGGGACTCTTTACTACCTTGTGTACTCCTTTGGGGAGACTATGGTAGTTGGGCCATTTGAGCTTGTGGGCTCCTTGGGCTTTATTCTATATCACACACGTGCGTATATTGCCTTGCCTTGCTGATGCTGTGTCGTGCGTGTGTGTAAGTAATATTCGACCTTTATTTTATTTTATTTTTTGACCGAGCGTCTTTTGGGTATCCTCCGCGTCTCCTCGGATTCTCTCTCTCGCGTCCCTTTGGGAACGGGGGTGTCGGTTCGTGTGCTTGACCGTTGTAGACTCTGATTGGGAGTCTATTTAGGGTAGCAGTTTTCCGAGGGTTCACATACGAAGGAACTCATCTTCCTCCGGTTTTTACTCTCTCGGTCATCTTCCTCTGCAAGATCTCGAAGTGGTCACTGTGGTGTTCGCCCCGGCGTCGCAACTTGGAGTGCACCTTTGCGCCGCCATCGTTTGGGTCGTCGTATCTTGGGAGAAATCTCGCCGTGGAGCCTATTGCACCGTGTAGGGGCGAAACGACTCTAAAGAAAGCGACATCGCGCTTCGACCCGAGTTTGATCTTCCTAAACTTCAATTCCACATTTTTCTGTGGATCCGTCTGATAGAGAAATCCCTCAATAGTGCATCTGTGATCTTTGCTTTCCAACAACTTCGACAGAAGAAGAAGAAGAAAGGAAGAAGAAGAAGAAGAAGAAGACCTCCACCTCACACTAATTAACAGATAGTACTTTAATTGGCTGATACGGAGAGACCCTATAGCTAGCTAGTATATGTAGTCAACTTCACACATTAAAAGGGGAGGATTATTTGTGCTCTCTCTATATATATATATCCAAGACACACGTACAGACCACTTGATCAGCATTCTTATCATATACTGATGGCCCTGCACAACCCCGGCCATGCACGTAGCAGATGCAGACGACGTTGCTGAAAGTGGAAAACAACAACAGAAGATCGAAGAAGAGGAACTCCTCCTCATACCAAGTGATGGTACTTGATCAATTGACTGATAATATATATATATATATATATATATATATATATATATATATATATATATATATATATATAGGTAACTGCATGCATGCATGCATGGGCAGAAGAATATCAGCACTGAGGATAGGGCACCCCGCAAGCTCCCTGGATCCGGCGGATGTTGGGATTGTTCAGGTAGTTCCTCAAGTTGGGATCCCTGAGGTACTGGCAGAAGCACGGCTGCTGTTCTTTGACCTTGGCGCAGCACTGCCCGGATGGCTGCGCCGACAAAAAGAAGGCTCCTGCGCAGGGCAGCAGCTCCGATATGCTGCAGGTGTCGGCGGACTCCGCGACCCCCGGCAGCTCAGAGGCCGTCACCACCAACAGCATCAACAGTAGGCCGACGGTACTGGCTGAGAAGAGAGGGCACTTCATCCTTACGGCCGGAGGTGGGGGAGCTACGTACGTACGTACGTAAGAGCTGTAGAACCAATCAGGGAAAGTGATAAGGAAATTAAGGAGGAGAATGGTACTAGTGGGTGTCCTGAGAGGAAGTACCGGGGGATGCTGCTGTATTTATACTGCCTACATGTGGTGTAAAAGCTGACATGATTGAGTGTGCATGGTTAGAGTGACGAGACGAGGTTGGCTCAAGGATCTAGCAGCTGAACAGTGCAAGCTTGTAGCCTTAATTACCCAGAGAGAGAGAGAGAGAGAGAGACGGTGGGACTCGTGGGGTTCCCCTCTAACCGTACGTGTTGCTCGTGTGAAGTTACCAGTCCATTCACGCATTCCGGTGGTGTTCGATTACGTGACATCTTAGGAAGCCTAACCGATCGAGAGGAGATCTTGACGGAGCGCGCGTCAATATTTGAAAAATAGTGATCGATCTCTTCCTGTGAAGAAGCCAAAAATGTTTCATGTGGAGTATGTTTTTGCAAACGTCATTTTCTGTACTTAGGGCCTTTTGATAGATAATAGGTCAAGGATGCAAGGAATATGGTGATTTATTTATTCCGGAGGATTAACATTAAAATAGTTTGTCTATTTTATCCCGGCGCTAACCCAAATTTATCTATCTGGAATATATAACTCATTCCAGCAAAAAAATTAGAATCAGCTAGTCGACCTCCGATCCGTTAGTTTAGTAGCCCCGACAAGTTTTTAAAGCCAAAGAGTGACCAATTAATTAGTAGGGATACTCTGCCTTTGTATTAATTAATTGACCCGGCCGGGTTTTCCTATTCAATTTTGAAAGCTGGCCTTACAGATTCGTGTTAAAAAGGGAGGAATAATTATAATTAATTATGAGAATTAATGCGGGCAAATTCACTATTTAATATATAGGAAATGTACAATTGATGGTACGTAGTCGGAATCGAATTCTCTTTTTGTTGATTAAGATTTGTGAATAGTACTCGATTGATCATTTGAGCCATGTATATTGACCAACCCAAGTCGTGGTCATGGAAGAAAAGTCTTCCACCCCCACCACTTCCCATCCCCTCTCCATCGGCCGCATGCAAGCTAGCCACCATCATTTTCTCCCCGGCCGGTAGCATTAACTTAATTACTTGCTGTAGTGGTATTTGGGACGTTTTCTGGCCCTTGGAACGTTTTGGTAGAAATAATTGACGTCCATCCGGAGACTTCTATATATAACTCTGTTAATCTGCGTCCATCCATGTTTATACCGATGATATTAGCGAAGTCGATCTACTTGCGAGACCTGACTGAAGGGAGAGGGAGACTTCCTGACTCGAGAGTTTGAAAACGTTGGTGTGATTCATGCACTACCTCTTTTAATTATCTCTAAGTTTAATTTGGTGAGTAATTAATATCACAATGTACATTAGATCAGGAGCTAGTTAATTGTCACGACATCAAGATAGAAACTAGTTATCATGATATCAAGACACGGGAGTTCTTTTAATTAACTTTGTTAAAATCTCAAGTATATTAAAGAGTTTAAAGGCATATATATATATAGGACCTCCCGGACGGGGGAAACCTTATCCAGCTTAGACGGCTGTAGAATGTTTGACCAAAAATATAATTACTATATGGCCGATGCGGTGTTGGATATCTTATCAAGTTTGACATAATTAAGGGTCACTTAATTTCGCAACGAAATAAGACGAGTTAAGATGAGTTATTAGTGCAGGATGACTGTTGACAACTCTCGCAAGTTTACGAATTGAACAAGTATTAAAATGATGACAAAAGTATCTCTCCCACGATGATTGCCTACTTTATCAAGTTCCGAAATTGACCACTTCTAAATTTAATTGAGAAACTCGAATTCACGAGAAGTGTAATAATAAAGAACTTTAAATCAGTTAAAAAATGACTTAATGAACTCGATTAATTAAACACTAGGGCGTCCGACATCACCGTAGCTAATCCAATTTAATCCACTTAATCATGTTCTCAGAGATACTAATTCTTGTAGCAAGTTAAATTATCAACCCAAAACCTATTTGACATTCTTTCTTAAACAATATCAAATATATTCGCACACCTTAACTCACTATATCTCTATGCGAGTTAGCACGTATGAACGCTCGTTAAGATATGTGGTTATATATATATATATATATATATATATATATATATATATATATATTAACTACATGCATCAAAGTAGAACATCTCTGTCTCTCCTGAAATTCATGACATTCATTACGATTGTCAGAGACAATACGTCACCTCTCGGCCTCGATATTGTCTCAAATCAGTTGAACAATATTGACCAGATATTCAAAAGCATTAAGCACTATAATGAACACACCACATGGACTCGTAATCTCCAAATGAGAACATGAATTAAACAAATTAAAATTTTGAAGTTAGGTTCGATCGGAGGCCTAGTAAAAAAACAAATTAGCTCGTGCCGAAATAAATGAAAGACAAATCTATGAACGTGGGCGTCAAACTCATGCTATATTCAGGAAGAGAACGAAGGAATTTTGATGAGGCTATGCATGTGAGGGAAGAGTTGGAGAAAAGGATCTGCAAGTTGATGGAGGATAACTCACACAAGGATAAGGAGATTGCTAATATTTATGAAGCGTGTCAGAAGTTGAGTGCAGATGTAAACACTTTAAGCAAGGAACTTGCAGTGCTTAGAACTAACAAGGAGGATGTTTGGGAAGGTGGCAAATTGATTGAACTGCGATCCGGAGGTGCTGAGAGTTCTAAAGGCACATATGAGCTGACGATGAAAGATATCCAGCTGGATCATGCTTCATATGAAGTTGAGACAGGCATGGTAGAAAATTCCAAGAGTGATAGTCAAATTCCTGAATTGCAGGAAGCTGCAGAGAAGGTTGTCTGATTAAATTTGTTCAAGTAGAGAAACTTCTCACATGTTGGTTTGGTGGAACAAGGGAAGAAATACTTCTCACAGATGTAAAATACTCACAAGATCAAACCCACTCCAAGCTATTATGCTTGCATGATCACTGAACCCCCAAGGATTTTGAACTTGAACCCCTTCTATTCAACACCCCAATGCATGTTTAATTCCTTGAGATTTTGATGCATAACAACCACTTTGCCATCATCAGCATCCTTGCATACTTGTGCAGTTGTGAATAATCGGATATAATCATGCATAGGTGAAAAGCAAATGGGTAGTAATCAGAATTTCAGACCAACTCTGAATTTCTGGAAGGTGGACTGAAATTGTATGGCATTTGCTGCATAGTAATTCACGACAAACTTCATGCATATTTTGCATACATTTCCACATGGCATACATAATCCAATACATATAGGAGCATTTGCATGCATCAGCTCACAATCCCATGTGCACCTTGTCAAATTGAAGCATGAGAAAAGCCAACAGCGACTTCATGAGGATCCTAGTAACACTGAAACAGATGGTGTTCTGGGGTTGCAGAAGTTGCAGGTCAAGGTCGAAGAACTTCACAAAACTTTAGTGGATTACTGGAGAGGGGCTGCAGGGCTTGCTGAAGGCATGACTGCATGGCTCATTCACAGACATTACTATTATTGCATTATAAATGAATGCTGAAGGCTTGACTGCATGGCTCATTCCGAACTCATCTGAGGGTATGGGCTTCATGGCCTTATCTGTGCATATGACCCTTCTAGGTTGCACATATAGAGATTGACAACTGGCTGAACTTATGCATATCACAACTCACACATATAGAGATTGACAACAAGCAACAACAAATATGTGGCACTCATTAATATCACACTAGCATTAACTTTGCTTTCTCAGTTGGCATAGATCAGCCCCAGTCTGATCAGCCCTAATTAATATTCTCAGACATGATCTCTTCAGACAATACTTAATTACACATCGATCTTCCACCTGCAGTTCAGATGCCAATGCTAATGGACATAGGTTTCTTGCAGGTTATCAATGAAACAGCTAGGTTGGCAAACATTGTACCAGTTATATTCAGAAGAGCCCTCAAAGATATTGAGATCAACGGTGAGCTGCTAATCATTTGGAGATAAACTATAATCTATGCACAGGGTATACAATCCCAGCAGGCTGGGCAGTGATGGTCTGTCCTCCAGCTGTTCACCTTAATCCTGATATATACAAAGATCCACTTGCCTTCAATCTATGGAGGTGGAAGCTTAGCAAATTTTAAGTTTCTCTGACTAAAAATAAGGCTTTACATAGTGCATTTTAATATCAACCAGAGGGCACCACCTGTTAAATCAACCTGCACCAGTTAAGTTAAGGTAGTCATGATGAGGCTTTTCACTCATTAGAATCATAGAATGGGTTTCTTGGGTTATTAACAAATTGCTCCATCTTGAGCAGGAGGAGCCAGAATCAAGTGGTATGCACAAGAACTTCATGGCCTTTGGTGGAGGAATGAGATTTTGTGTGGGGACTGATTTCACCAAGCTGCAGATGGCTGCCTTTCTCCATTGCTTGGTCACAAGTTACAGGTAGCACCCAAATCCACACTATCAAGTCTTGTGGAGCAGTTTCAGTTGGTGGTACACTTACGGAAGAAACATCTCAGTTTCATTATTGTGGTCTTCTACATGTTTCATTATTGTACAGCTAAAATTTATGATTGGCCTGATTTTAATGATACATGTCTATGATGTGGAATCGATATGTCAAACTATGGCCTTATTTATGAACTTGTTAGAAATTCTGATTTTTTTATATGCTCTTGAGCTATAATACCAAGTGCTTAGAAATTTTAGACTATACAACATTACTATATCTCTGTCTTAAACTATACACACATTACTATATCTATGTCTTAAACTATCAATGGAAGAGGAAATTCTGCTAAAAATTTATTGATGGTGAAGTGTTTGCATACAAATTAAACAATTCTTTCATTCAAAAAGTAATAGTACTCAAGAAACAAAATAAAACTGCATTTATGATATGGTAAGATAGTTATAACATGTACTTACATAGTTTGATTGTGCTTCCTCAGAAGCCCATACCCCACAGGAATGAGAAGTGTATGCTTCCTGGTAGAGCTCAATAGGGCCGCATCTCTATATTATCACGAGTATAACTAATCAACAACAAGTTATAAAATTATTTTTCCAACCACATAAAAAATACAAAATAAGGGCTTGCGACCTTTACCAGATCATGTTGATGGGCCACTAGTGTCTTGGTGCCCATCCTATGAATTGCCCTCAATTTGGATCGATTAGTGGAGGCTATAGCTGACCTTTGCTGTAGATAAAAAATGAATTCAATTTGAATATAGTAAGCTCTTAAGGATAAATAACGTACAGCAAAAAATAATACTCCCAAAATTTAAAAACTAACTTACTTGAAAAGCCTCTTTATCAAAATGATCACACAACCATAGCCACTCTTCTTGTCGACCTTCTATGCCGAACTCTTTATATGGTTTCCCTCTACCTCTTTGCCCACCACCTAGACTTTTATAATGATTGTGACACTTGGAGCAAAAATCCTTCTAGCGAGAGGAAAATAGACCCTCCAAACAGCACTGAGTGGTCGAGTCCTCCAAGTTAAGTTCGAACTTTTCCTAAGAAATAAGATTTTTTATATACTTGGTTTCTAAGGCTATGCAATGATAAGAAAAATATAACTAAAATTGATTCAAAGCTAAAAGCAATAAGCATGTTCCTACCCTTGACCACCCTTTAATCTGTTACCTTAGACGTAAATAAAGCTCTTCCTTTTGATGGTTACTAATATCTTTCCAGCTCCCCACTTTAATAGGTGCATGATGTCGAACAAGGATCCCAATCTCCCGTGCCAACCAAGAATGGTGGTCCCCTACAGGACGGTTCAATTCTGTTGGTATATTGATAGTCACCTTTCCATGTTTTTGGATGTATTTCTCTAGCTCTCCAGATCTATTACATCCACGAGTGCCCCTACTTGTGTTTGAAGAGGAACCTGCAAATAGAAATTTTTATCATACGGATTACATTGAATAAAAGAATAGCTACATATTTATAGTTTAGAAATAATCACACCAATACTACTCCCATGTGTTTGAGGTGTGAGAGGTATAGGAGACTCTACATCACTTGGGACCACATCTTCACTTTGTGTACAACTTTCATGTGGGTGTTTGCGCAAACCAGGGGCCATCTGTTAAAATATTGAATTCAAACATAAGTAAGTTCATGATCCTAAATTATTGAACCACACAGAATTTTGTTGTAACAAAATTTTTCTACCTCATTATATCATTCAGAATCACTCTCAGAGCTTACAATGGGAATATTTTCATCACCACTGTTACTTTCAACTTCTTCAACATCAGCATCAATAAAGACATCAAGTTCTTCAGGTTCGGTTTCCATATCCACAATGGGAAGGTGGTGCGGACACCCGAGCAGTTGAGCGACGCGATACGCCGAGCCACCGGTACCGCACACGGAGTACGACTCGAGCCACCTCAGCGTCCATCTGGCTCGGAGACAGCCTGGAGACTCCGTCTTGAGCCTCCCCATTTATCATATTTAGTTAGATTTTATTTGTGTTTAATGTGTGATTACTTCATTTTATTCGGTATGTAATTTTGCTTGTAAGAGGGGCTTATTTGTAAAATGGGACCCCTGGACCCCACGGGACCCCCAGGGCCCCTCCCATTGATCCACCTCAGCCCTAGGGACTCATGTGGGGTCAGTCAACCATCCACATGGAGGCTTCTAGAAGGGTGGGCCAAGTGGGGGACAAGTGGCTTGGAAAGTCCACATTTAGCCACCCACCCCACCTACCAAGTCAATCCACCATGCCTTGGTCCAAGGGCCGCCCCCCCTTTAATTTTTTAATTTGAATTTTTGTGGATGGTCACATGCAATCCCAGCCCTCCATATCACATCCCTAGATCCAACGGTTGAGGATTGATTAGACATGTAACCTATATATGCTTGTAATTTTCATTTTTGATAGAATTAATGCCATTTGAACTTGAAAATTGTTGGAGCATGGCCTAGGCCGCCCCCTTCCTCTCTCCCTCTCCCCCTTGCAGCTGTGAAGGTTGTCTCTTGGTGGTGTGACTCCACCCTATCAGTTCCGGTCGCTGCCGCCGCCGCCACGAGCCGCCATCGCACCGCCATCGCCACCGTCGGAGTTCTGTCATCCACCTGCAGCAACCACTTCCACGAATTCTTGCTGTTAGCACGAGCTCAGACCGAGTTGGGATTTTGAGGGGATGTTCTAGAGATGTTCCCCACATCCTACAAAATTTGGTGGGTCATAAATCCTCCATTTTCCAATTTCCCATTTTCGTTCAAGTTCAATTTTCAGTTCTGCCAGTTTTCAGATCTGAATTTCTTGCTTCCTGAGTTTCACATCTCTGACCCATCGTTTGATTTTTTTTGGAGCTCCCGATTTTACTGGGAGTTCCTTCCACTCACCCCTCCTTCCATGAATTTTCCTGATTTTTGTTTCACCATCCACCTATTTTTTAAAATTCATTTTCAGAGCTAGCTACAGTGATGTCCACCTGTTTCCAGATCCGACCTCTATCCAGTGTAAAAATCATATCAATTCGTAACCACCTCCAATCAGTCCACAAAAACTATTGCCATCTTCCTTGTTCAAAATCCTATAACTTTGATGAAGAGCTTAAGAGCTGAATCGGAGGTCTACTAGGCGGTCAACGGTAGTTCTCAGACAAGTTCTTTGCAGATCTGAGATTCCGGGTACTGTACAACAGGGACTTGTAAATTCAATAAACTTCAGATCCGACCAGATCCAGCAGATCCCTTTGGGTCTAGATTGTAGGGTTTTAAGAGAGGTTTCCAACGATAGCTCATGCGCCCAGATCCGACGTCGAGATTGATCGCAGCGGCCATTTTTGCTGGAGCGCGCGCCGGAAAATAGAACTGAAATCCGTGGACAGCCATTCCACCACTTGAAGATCGGGGCCGATCGGCCACCGACCGGTGTTCCCGGCCGACCGCCGTCTATGGAGGCGCGCCACTAGGGGTTCCCATCACAGTGGGTCCCACCCCCGCAGATCCGGAGGATAGCGCCGTCCGTGGGCCCCACGGACCCGTAGAATCCGCCATTCGGAAGGCACAAAAACACGGAGTTCGGCACCGCCGGGCGACATCAAGATGCTGCCCGTCAACCCGAGTTGCGTGATTCCCGGGCCCCACATGTGACCTTTTACCTCCCTGCGTGGAGTGGGTCAAATTATTGTATCGCTGTAATATTTTTTAACCGGGAGTCCGTCATTCGGCCGAGGTTTTCTTCGCCACGCCGGGTGCGTGGAGGTACAGTCTTAACTTCTTGGCATTTGCTTGCTCGTTTAGTATATGGTCTTTTGCCGCTGTCGAGAGCGATAGGTACTAGCCCGTGTGTCCATGTCACCGCTGTGAGTGTGAGAGTGACCCGTCCCGCGATTCGATCCGAGTCCGGAAGTGAGTCTGACTACCTTGAACTCTGACGGTTCTTCAACCGCGCACGATCCGCGTTTCCCTCGCTTGGGACGACGAGTGAGCTTGCATTTCTGTTAGCGACGTATAGCCCATAGGAGCTCTCCGTGTCGGGCCTATTGTCTCTCCTATCATGTGTTGCTGGCCGAGTCCGCATCTAGAGTCCGAGGTCCATACCACGTAGAGTCGGTCTCCGTGTCCGTCCCGCATCAGTTTGGTATCAGAGCGAGTCGAGTCTAGGGTAGTCTTTGCATAAGTCTTGCATATTCTAAGGTTACCCCACACACACCTTCACTCGGTATATCAAAAGGTGTTGTCCGACCGTTAGGTTACGCCTATCGGGAAGACCGCACACTTGCGCGAGTGACCTTCGGGTCGATTATCTCCGCCGCGTACCGAGTCTTGGTCGTGTCTAGGGTGTAGTCGAGTCTCATTCTTTTCAAAACAAAAAAAAAGTGTTTTAAATTGCATTCTTTTCAAAATACCAAAAAAAAGAGTGTTTTCAATTGCATTTCACCCAATAGCTCGGTATATTAAAAGGTGTTGCCCGAACATTAGGTTATGCTTATCGGGAGGGTAGCGTACTTGCGCGAGTGATCTTCGGATCGCTTATCTCCGCCTCGTACCAGATATTGGTTAGGTCTAAGTGCATCATCTAATGAGTGTTTGCATTAGTCGGTGTCTTCTAGGTCGTGTGTCTTTGCATGCCCACCCGTCGAGGCACCCAGTACTCGCCACCACCACCTATGGCGGATCCCCGGGGCCGTAGTTCCGATGAGTCTTCCACGGCCGAGATGTTGCGGGCCATCATGGATCGTTTAGATACGCATATGGATGGTCTTAGTATGCGTATGGATGGCATAGGGACGCGTCTAGAAGGGCGGATGAAGGCCCTCGAGGATCGGGCTGGGAGCTGTCCATTCAAGGCCTTGTAGGGAGGATCGCTATCCTAGAGAGGGGCCCAATAGCGGCGCAACCCGCACCGACGAACGGCCAACAAGAGCCAGCACAGCAACCCGCCGTGCCAAGGGCTCAGGTGGAGGATGTCGGGAGGCAGCGGGCCCCTATGGTGGATGATTATGCCTCCGACAATGATAATGGGGGAAATGGTCGTCGGAATCAACGACGGAATCGTGATGATGATGATGACGACCGCATCCTTAGGGGTGTGCGTGCGGACCCTCCCACCTTTAGCGGGTCCTTGGACCCTACGGTATATCTAGATTGGGAGGCCGGCATGGACCGGTACTTCGAGTGGTTTGAGATGACGGACCACCGAAGAGTCCGATACGCGAAGATGAAGCTGCAAGGGCAGGCCCAAACTTATTGGATCAATGTAGAAAGCCTGCTCAACCAGCGACGTCAACCCCAAATCGGTACTTGGGATGATATGAAGATCAAATTGAGGGAGAAATACCTTCCCGCCTCATATCGCCAACGTCTCATAGAGAAATGGCAAAGCATCTCCCAAGGGAACCGATCCGTGACGGAGTACACCGTCGAGTTTGATGAGTATTACCTACAGTGTGGAGTCACGAAGGAGAGCACTATGACGATATCTCGCTTCCGAAGGGGTCTGCGGCCCAATTATCAATATGAACTCTTTCGCCGCAACGCGACCACTTTGGAGCAGGCGTATCAGATTGCTCTCGAATTGGAGCAATTCAAGGCCGAGTTCGAGTCTCCCCATCGGTTGGGCTCTTTTCCCCTTCGTAGTGTCGAGCCTCGTGGCTCTTCAGGCACATATCCTAGGGCCCCCGTGACTCAACCTCAGGAGCCCGCTCGCCCCGAGCCCTTTGCTCCTAGACCTCGTCCTCCCCCCCGAGGGACCTTCCCCGTCCCCAACATCTCACGGCCCCACCCACAGCCCGTCCACCGGCACCCGCACCTCCTACTCATCCTCTGCTCCCTACACCTCCTATCCGACGAGAGGATAAAGGGAAAGGACCCATCATTGGGGAGCCCAGTGGATCACGGCAGCAGTGTTACCGCTGCAACGGGTTTGGCCACTTTGCCAACCAGTGTCCCACCCGCCCATCTCTTATCATTGGGGACACACAGGCTGAGGATACCACCCCTGCGGGCCTCGAGCTAGTCACCTATGTAGCTGATCAGGAGCTAGCTGATGAATATTATGAGATCGAAGGTGATGATCAGGAGGCCCCGCATCCCGATGATACCCACGTTGGGGTCGTCAGGTGTATTCTCACCCAGCCGCAGGCCAGTGATGACTGGCGTCGGACCACCATTTTTCATACCTTCTGTAGGCTGGGCAAGCATGTTTGTAAGGTGATCATCGATAGCGGGAGTTGCATCAATGCAATCTCAACGGGTGCTATTGCCCATCTTGGTCTTACACCCGTGGATCACCCTAGCCCCTATCGTGTATCATGGGTGGATTCCACTTCCATTCCGATCAGGCTGTGGTGCTTGGTCCCACTGCAGTTCTACGCCTACCGTGATGAGGTTTGGTGTGATTTCCTACCCATGGAGGTGGGCAACATTATTTTGGGTAGGCCGTGGTTATTTGATCGGGATGCCATACTCCATGGCCGGTCGAACACCTGTACCTTCGACCACGAGGGCCAACAGATTACTCTCGAACCCCATCGGCCCAAGAGCCCATCAGTCATGGGTCCTACTGGTCCTAGTACTCCGGAGCCTTCCGTTCTTGGGCCTAGTACCCCGTTCCCAGCTCGGGCTATGACCGTTACTTCCGGCCCAGGTGAGCCCTCGACTCGGAGATTGATGTTGATTAGCTCCCAGAAGATGGAGCGGGAGGTTAGTCGGGGCTGCCCTGTGTTTGCCATTGCGATCCGAGAGGTTGAGAGAGATTCCGAGGGTGAACTCCTACCCGAGGTCATTCCTATTCTGCAGGAGTTTGCTGATGTCTTTCCCGATGAGCTTCCCGAGGGACTCCCACCTATGCGGGATATTCAGCATGCCATTGACCTTGTTTCGAGCTCTTCCTTGCCCAACCTTCCTCCTTATCACATGAGTCCCACGGAGCATGCCGAGCTTAAACGGCATGTCGATGAGTTAGTGCAGAGAGGATCTATTCGGGACAACATGAGTCCATGTGCTGTACCCACATTACTCGCCCCGAAGAAGGATGGCACGTGGAGAATGTGCATTGATAGTCGTGCCATCAACAAAATCACCGTGAAGTACATGTTCCCTGTTCCCCGCCTTGATGACATGCTAGACATGATGGCAGGTGCCACTATTTGTTCGAAGATCGATCTTAAGAGTGGCTACCATCAGGTGAGGATTAGGCCAGGTGATGAGTGGAAGACCGCATTTAAGACCAAGGATGGTCTATATGAGTGGTTGGTCATGCCTTTTGGGTTGACCAATGCCCCTAGCACATTCATGCGACTTATGGCACAGGTCGTTCGACCTTTCATTGGAGTCTTTATAGTGGTGTACTTTGACGACATCCTTATCTATAGTCGCACCACGGGGGACCACTTAGACCACCTTTGGCAGGTCTGTCTTCTTCTCAGGCGAGAGTAGCTTTATGCAAACCCACAGAAGTGTGCCTTCATGACACCTCAGCTTACCTTCTTGGGTTTTATTATGTCTAGTACCTGGGTCTCCGCCGATCCGGAGAATATCCGGGCCATTGTTGAGTGGCCGGAACCCCGTACGATTCATGATGTCCGCAGTTTTCATGGTCTTGCGACGTTCTATCGTCGCTTCATCCACGGATTTAGCTCCGTCACCGCCCCGATCACGGATTGCATCCGGAAGGGCACATTTGTATGGACGAAGGCCGCATCTGCCGCCTTCAAGGACATCAAGGAGCGCATGACCTAGACACCTATCCTTCGATTGCCCGATTTTTCGAAGGTGTTTGAGGTCTCTTGTGATGCGTCGGGCGTGGGAATAGGAGGAGTTTTGAGTTAGGAGTCCCACCCGATCGCATATTTCAGCGAGAAGCTGAATGACGCGAAACTGCGATATTCCACATATGATAAAGAATTCTACGCAGTTGTCCAGGCTCTTAGACATTGGAGGTACTATCTTTTACATCAGAAGTTTGTCCTATACTCCGATCACGAGGCATTGAGGTACCTCCATTCCCAAAAGAAGCTTAACTCGCGTCACAGTCGTTGGGTCGAGTATCTCCAGCAGTTCACATTGGTGCTTAAACATAAGGCTGGAGTGGAGAACAAGGTGGCTGATGCCTTGAGTCGGCGAGCATGTCTACTTACCACCATGAGTGCCGAGGTCATAGGGCTAGAGAAGATGAAGGAGGCCTATGTTGACTGTCCTGACTTCGGTCAGATTTTTGCCACTCTCCAGGCCGGACCCTCGAGAGATCATGAGGACTATATGCTTCAAGAGGGTTACCTCTTTCGAGGTAGCATGCTATGTGTTCCCCGAACTTTGGTTCGCGATTTCTTAGTATGGGAACTACATGCGGGAGGTCTAGCCGGCCACTTTGGTCGGAACAAGACTATTGAGGCAGTTGAGCATCGATTTTATTGGCCGAGCTTGAAGCGCGATGTTGCTAACATCGTGGCTCAGTGCCGTACATGTGCTATGGCCAAGATGAAGAAGCAAAGCTCGGGCCTTTATACGCCTCTCCCCGTGCCTGATGCCCCGTGGCAGGATGTTAGCATGGACTTTGTTTTGGGATTGCCATGTACCTCTAGGAAGCATGATTCGGTCTATGTGGTGGTTGACCGTTTCTCGAAGATGGCCCTCTTTATTCCTTACTCGAAGACTTCGGACGCTTCTAGGGTAGCCCGCCTTTTCCTTACTCATGTGGTGTGCAAGTTCGGGTTACCTCGCACTATAGTGTCTGACCGTGATGTTAGATTCACTTCTTATTTTTGGAAGACACTATGGCATATGATGGATACGCACCTCAAGTTTTTCACTGCATATCACCCCCAGACAGATAGTCAGACCGAGGTGTTGAGTCTTGTAGAATCTTTACATGTTTTGATGATGACAACATGATAAGTCTTAGTGGTCTTCAAAAATTATGTCTATGTGAAAATTTAACAAAAATATTGTTTCTGTGAAAAAATGAACAAAGAACATGTTTGTTGAAGAATGAACCTTCATTTCACTTCAGGTATTGTTCAGGGACTGTATTCGTGTTGATTGGCACTTCGTCATGTTTGTATATAACACCTCGTGTTGAACTGTTTGTCTTCGTGTCGTTTTTTTTTTTCTGAAGTGTTTGTTTTGATTCAGTAACATTTTCGTGTCATTTGATCCTTACTTCGTGTTGTTTTCATCGTCTTCGTATCATTCTCCGTGTAGTGTGTGGCTCTGTCAGAATTCACTTCGTGTCTGTCTTATGTTGAAACCACACTTCGTGTTGGTTTCTGTTTTGATGAACTTCGAGTCGTTTTCCAGTGAACCCCGTGTTGTTTTGTCCTCCTGCGTCATCCTTGTTTTCACTCCGTGTCTATTTTCTGTTCTCATCATACTTAGTGTTGTTTTTCATTTCATGTCAACTTCACTTTGTGTGGTTTTCAACCCGTGTCGATTATTGTTACGACTTCGTGTTGTTTTCAGTATGTGTCAACTCTGTCTTCGTGTCGTTTTTCACCTCGTGTCATGTTACCCCGTGTCAATTACTGTTTCGACTTCGTATCGTTATCAGTCCGTGTCTCTCTTATGTTGAAATCACACCTCGTGCTGATCACTGTTCTTACTTCGTGTTGTTTCTTTGTATTCTGTCTTCGTGTTGATCTTTCGTTATTTAGACTTCGTGTCTTTATCACTTTGATCACACTCCGTGTCGCTTCTCCTCTCATAACTTCGTGTCGTGTTTCTCTACACCTCGTGTCGTTGTCTCCTTGTGTCTTCACCTCGTGTTTATTTTCGTCTCTTCGTGTCGGGTTTGTTCTAGTGCGTACAGGACATCGCAGCACTTCATGTTGCTTCCTGTTTCACTTTCGTGTCATTTGTTTTGTTGTATCTTCGTGTCGTTTTTATTCTTCCTAGTCCTCGTGTCCTTCTTGTATTGAAACCATACTTAGTGTTGGTTTCTGTTCTTGTCTTCGTGTCTTTGCGTTGTTTGTCTGTCTACCTCGTAAGATTCTCTTAGTAATGTTCATTGTGTCACCACCTTATCTCGTGTCGTTCTCTGTTTAGTATCTCTTGTCGTGTCCACTAACCTCATGCAGTTCTAGCTATTTATGACACTCAATACTAATGGCTCTTATCTCGTTGCAGGTCCGAGGAAGAACATTCACCAATGTCCGGGTGCACATGATCCGATGCTAAAGGAACAAATACAAAGAGGGCACGTGGCAGGAAGGTTCTAGGATCGAGCGTGGGAGGCACACGCGTTCAGTGCCCTATTCATTTGCTGCGGCTATAAAGAAAAACCTTTCGCCCACCGATGAAGGTCGATCAGAGCTAAGAAAGAAAAGGCAATGTTACAGAGAGCTCGATCCAGCAGAAGAAGAAAAAGAAAAGAGAGAGAGGTAGTGCTCGTGTGAAAGAGGAAGAGAGTGTAAGAGAAAGAAAGAGAGATAGAGAGTGAGTGAGAGAGCTCGTGGAGAAGAAGAAAGAAGTTTACCTGAAGATCTGTCTTCACTGGACCGTGGATCAGATCCAGGCCAGTCAGCTCTGTTAGGAGCCAAATTGTGCATTTCGTGTTTCAGCTTCTGCTTGCTGAAGTTATTTTCGTTTATTATTTTTTCCTTTGTTTTCTGGTTTGGTGTGCTTTCCGATCCTCTGGTCTGAGGTCGTGTTCCCTCCGGTCAGGAGGAAGGGAGATCTGATCTCCAGTTGCAAGTAGCTGGGAGCTACTTGTGGGTTCCCTCCAGGTCTGGAGGAAGAGAGACCGTGTGTCTCTGGTTTACTAGTGACTGGTGTCACTAGTGGTTCCCTCCGGTTTGGAGGAAGAGGGGAGGTTGTTCCCCTGGTCAAGCTGTGTGGCAGCAACTGTTTGCAGACTGAGTCTGCTTGGTTCTAGCGTTTGCTAGTGAAGCCTCACTCCGTTGGGAGTGAGGGGTGGATGTAGGTCTGAAGGACCGAACCACCTAAAATCTATTGAGCAGTGGCTTGATTGTCTGGTTTTCTTCCGCTAGATGCTTGAATAGGTGCGCTCAATGTGATTGTATTTGAGTTGAATAGAATTGGTTCCATTCTGTTTCCTTATCTAGCATCCGGTTTTAAATTTGGCCATTATTCGTAAAAGGATTCATTCACCCCCCCTCTGTATCCGGGCCAAGCACCCTAACAGTTGGTATCAGAGCAGGTGTCTGCTTACAAGGTCCAGCGACCTGCAGATCGATCTTGCAATCTTAGGTGCTTATTTCTTTTTGTGTTTCAATATTCTTGTGCGTTAATCTGTGTGTTCTCATGGCCCATCCACCGATCTTCAGTGGTACGCATTTTGATGCATGGTTCGCTGTTTTGAAGAATTATGTTAAATCTGTGAATCCAGACCTGTGGAAAGTAATTTCACATGGTCCTCATGAACTACCTAAGAAAAAGTCCAAATGGACTGACAGTCACAAATCCATGCATGAAGAAAATCAGATAGCAATAAATTTAATGAAGGCAGCTACTGATAGAGCTTTTCATTCATGTTTCTTTGAATCCAGTTCTGCTAAAGATATTTTGGATGCACTGAAGCGAACTCAGGAGATAGATGTGGACAGATGCATGATGGCCAACAGAAGAAGTCAAAGTGCCAGCGATCAAGGCAGCAATCAAACTAAAGAAGATGATGATGATGAGGTAAATCTCTTCGAGAACTTCTCTCTAGAAGATTGGGGGAATGCATATGCTGAACTATTTGAATCTCATGAACTGTTAAGAAAACAGTATAAAAAGTTGAAGAAGAGTACTCGGGTAGATAGTTCTAGCTCTCCATGTAAAAATTGTTCAAGTACGAAGCAATCACATGATGCATGTCTGTCTGATAATCATATGCATAAAAACCAGAATGCAGAACTGAAGATGGAACTTAAACGTGTCTACTCTGAACTGAACAATCTAAAATCTGAGGATGACTCTCTCAGAAAGTTCTCTGAAGAACAATTAGAGAAACTTAAACGAGAGAATAAGTTGCTGATTGAAAAATTTAATGCCATAAAATCTGTGAACATAGAATTACAGAAAGATTTTGAAAAACAACAAAAGGATTTGAGGGAGTTTGAAGCTAGGAGAGAAACCATGGTTAACTCAGAAGATCAGCTTCTAATAAATGAGTTAATTCAAAATGGTAAGCTTAAAGAAGAAGTTGAAAAATTAAAACTGTTAAACAGTGCCATGTCTGCAAGACTTCTCACATTGGAAAAAGGGAAAGCTATCTGCACAAACGAGACTGTAGAGGTAGATGAGCTAAGAAGGGAAATTGAAGAATACAAAACAGCTAACAAGGTTTTGAATGAAGCTGTAAATTGTAGTGAACAAGAGATCACTAGTTATGAAATACACATTGCATCTCTTGAAAATGAAATTCAGGATTTGAAAGCTTCCTTGTCTAAATTTGTTGATGGGCAGAAAAACCTAGACAAGCTGCTAGGTGTAAAAGTAAATGTCAAAAAGGAAGGGTTGGGCTACTATAATCTCAATAAGAAGGCCTTGCAGAACAAAGTAATGACATCCTTTGTAAATACTTCAAATGTAGCCACTACATCAAAAGACAAACAGCCCATTGTTCAGAAAATTCTGGGAACAAAGATTAATTCTAACAAGGAAGGACTGGGTTACAGTCCAGTCATGAGGAAGGATGATGGAGTCAACCTGAAAACTGTCTTTGTCAAATCCTCTGAACAGGAAAAACCTTCTATCTCATCTCCACCTCAGTACAAGGCTAAGAAAACAGAAAAACAAAATAAAAATCATAAAACATCAAAAATTCAAAGGAACAATCTGCATGCTAAGAACTCATCAGATAAATGCCATGTTTTAAAGAAATCAAGTGGCTCGTGTCATTATTGTGGTAAGTATGGACATCTTATGAGTAATTGTTTTGTGATGGAAAAAGATGACAACAAGCATGCTAGAAAATCTGTGTCTGGTCAGAAAAGGAATGTCAAATGCTCTAATTGTGATAAAGTAGGACACACTACTGCTCATTGTTGGTTTGTAAGTAGTAAGGAAAAATCATGCTCATATTATACAAAACACTTTGTAAATCAGCATGTCTTTAAGAAGAACCAGCACATTATATGTGTTAATTGCAACAAAATTGGTCACAAGGCCTCTGAATGCTGGTCAGGTTCCTTTAGAAGAAATTCTCTCGTTTGCTCTCACTGTAGAAAACATAGCCACACAGTCAAGGACTGTTGGCATATTCAGGGTAGAAATGTGAATCTCAAACATGCCAAATTCTCTGTAAAAGAATCAACAAAAACTTCATGTCATCACTGTGAGAAGTCAGGTCACAGGGCTGCAACCTGTTGGCTGGCAGGATATCAAAACCAAACCAGTTTTGGTAAACAGAAATTTTACCCTGATAACAGAAAATCTCATGTGTATGCACATAGAATTCATGCTAATAAAAATGTGCATAAATCAGATCAGAAAACCACTCCTGGAAATGTGCTGAGAAAACTTGCTAAACATAATAATGTCATGTCAGGACCCAAGACCTCTTGGGTACCTGTTTGTGCAAAATGAACCTTGTTTTGCAGGTGTGCCTTGGGACTGGAATAAAAAGGGGTAATGATCCAAGGCACTCAAGAATGAAAACCCCATTCTCACAATTTTCAGGTAATCTCTCTACATGTCCCATTTTGAAACTTACTGCATATCTGGTTTGATGCATTCTTGCATATCCTGCTATTAGTTTCATCTAGTGCATGCATATTAAATCTGGTTTTGAATATTCATTCATCATCTGCAAGGTGCATTATTTTCTAGAACATGCACTCTGAAATTTCTGAAATCTTTAACTGAAAGCGAATGCTGGTTGAAAACTGTATGTTGCATAATTCTTTCTTGGCATACACTGCATTCATTAAATAATTAACACTTCTAAGAGTCGTGTGTGAGATGTCCTTGAGTGGACTGAAGAGGAGCTTGTCAGGCTATTTGGTTTCTGAAGATTTTTGTCAGCCGATGCAGTTAATGTGGTTTTAAGATCAGTCATCTCAAGAGGTTGCAGTTTGTTGTCCAAGAGTTGCTCTGGATGTGAGACTGAACTACTTCAAATACTATATTTGGATATGTCCTTAGTGCTTAATGTCTTGAGTGATCTCTCACTTGTTGGCTTGCTGATAGGAGTGCTGCTCATCTCATTTCATCTTTCTCTATTCAATCAGCCACCTCATTATCTCTCACCTCTCTATATTGGTTCAGATTCTCTCTCGAAGAAATTGTGGTTTCAGTCTTCTTGCTCTTATCAGATAAGATCTGTATACCTTAAACCACCCTATATCAAGTGTAACAATCTACACCTGTTAATAAAGAATTTCAATGTTTGGGGGTTATATTTGGTCCTTGATCCTTCTAAGTTATCTTCTCAAGTGTTGGTCAACATATTATAAAACTTCCTGTTAAATGAAAAAAAACTTATTGAGGATCTCGACTTAACTGAAACTTATGTAAAGAGAGCTCTGAGATAAAAATTATGTTAAGTAAGATTTTTTTTAATCATGAGAAGTGCTTCCAGGGAATACGCCATTATTTGTGGCAGAGCAATGGCTTTTGTGGAGAAATAGACACTCTAGATCAATGAAGTCCAGAGTATCTGTCATGATACAATTAGCTATCTCTGTGTAGAAATGTTAAAATAAAAAAAAAGGGGGGAAAAGGAAAAAGTCCTCAAAAAAAAAAAATATCTTTGGCATAAAGGTAGTTCGTCCTGAGTAACCAGGGTTTCTGGTGTCTGATAAACATGTCTCCTTGTGTAAAAAGGGACTATACTACCTTGTGTTCATCAAATTGGTTGACTCTGTATGCCTTCTCGTCCATTAAATGAAGAAATGATTTCTGCTTGACATTAATGTGTTATTTCGTTGCTTGACAAACATAAGGTACAAGTTAATCGTGTCTCTCTCTAGGTTAAGCAACTTTAACAGCTAATTTTGTGATTATGCTGATTTAATATCTTGAGTTAACTGACCTTGGTTTTTGGAAGAATATAACCCGTCCACATATTGAAGGGCTAACTTAATATGGTGTAGCTGCGTTACATCTGAACTAAGGGTATTTTGGGTATTTACAGAAATAAGTGTGATAAGAGTAAAAAGCTACTCGACAATACCTCTTGTTTTGTTCACACGTCTTCAACCTCAAACCCTCATTTCCCCTTGTCGATTCCTATTCATCCTCGTGCCGCTCCACCTTGAGCGTCTTCTTCAAACCTATCTCCATCTCTTCCCGCTCACCTTCTTCCCCCCACAGAGGTCCATTCCTCTCTTCAGTCTAGCATCGCGTCCAACAGCAGCCTGCAAGAGAGAGTTGATACTCTGAAAGTTCCGGCAGATGGATCAGCAGAGGTCAGCAGCTCCGGGTGACAGGAAGAGGAAGGGAAAAGAAATTGTTGAAGAGCCTTCATCTAAACAACAGAGATGTGTTGAGCCAGAACCTGCTGCGGAAGTCTCTTCAGAACAAGGTACCAGGTTTTCTCAGTCTACCGTGTTCTTAGAAAGTGGGAAAATCATTCCTCCTAGAATAATAGATTTCGGAGATGAAACCTTGGTCTCGAAGTTTCCAGAATTGTTGAAAATCTTTGAGTTTCAGGAGTGGAGAAATTTCTTAGAAAATCACCGTGTCTATTACCCTAGGCCGGTAATGGAATTTTACAATAACTTGTCCTTGAGCCGAGACAAGTCTACCTTGTTATCATCTGTTAAAGGGGTCGAGATAACTGTTACTTGTGACTCCCTTCACAAAGCTCTCGGTATTCCAGATAAAGGGGAGGTAGAGGGAAGCTTTCGATATAGTCTCCATGAAGCTTTCTCAGTCATTACTGGTAAACCCAGTAATATTCATGATAAGGGGCAGTTAAAGCTAAAAGCTTATCAGACATCGTCATTTCCTCCTCTTCACAAGCTCCTTCAGAATGTCATCGCTTCCATTATCACTCCACAGACTGGGGCTAGAGGAAGAATTACAGACACACAGAGATTTCTACTGTTTTGTCTGATTCAAAATGTAAAGATTTGTCTGCCAGAGATTATCTTTTCGGTCATGAAGGGATGCATTGGATCCAAGAGACATCTTCCCTATGCCGCCCATCTGACTGAGATATTCAAGCACTCTGAAATTTGCTTGGATGGAGAGGCCGCAACAGAAGTGAAGGCCAGAAACATTTTTAATATGAACTTTGTTTCAGTATTCTTGGGGTTAGAGGACTCCTCTATGGTGGGGCAAGTTAAGGTCCATAAGGCCAGGGAATCACAAACTCAGGGGGAGCATTTGGAAGAAATTCAAGTCTTAGCCCCAACTGGTGAGCAATTAGTTACTGAGATTGATCATCAGGAAACACCAGCTGGACAACCAGAGTCCATCTTGTCAGCTGCACCCACCGAAGTATCCTTCTCCTTTCAGAGGCTAGTTGAGGCTGCATCTGAGGACATCAGATTGTCTGACGAAAGCATTCAGACAGATCTAGATGCAACTATTGCTGGGCTATTTGATTCTTTTGGGAAGTCATCTGAAGAGGTAATAGTGCCTGAAGAACAGCCAGCTAAAGAGCAAGACAGTACTGATCAAGATCTTGCTGTTTTTGTTAATGAAATTTTAAGAGAAACTGTTGAGCGAAGCTTGGAAGAGGCTACCAACTTGGTCGTATCTGAAAGTCTTGAGCAGGCCTTAGTTGGCAGCCCTGCAGATCAGGAACTCACAGAAGATAGAGAAAAGGTTCCTGTCATAGAACTAGATACAGAATCTTCAAGTGAAGAAGAGGAACCTGAAGATATATTCCCTCAGAAAGAAACTCAAGCTGCAGATGAAGTTCAGGTCCCAGCTGAGAGCAGTCAAATGCCAGTACAAGAGGAAGCAGCTGAGAGAACTGCACCTGACAGTGAATTTTTTGGTACACCTCTAGGTCCACCTAGACTTCTATCTGCAGAGGCACCCAACATTGAATCTACTCGGGCGCCCAACATTGAAGAGCTTCTCATAAACCTGACTCAGCAGATGCAAAGACAAGACAAGAAATTAGATGATCTGCTTACATTTGTCACTCTCAACATTAATCAGGTACATACCAGATTACTGAAGCTTGAGATATCTCTCCTCACTGAATGGAGACGATTCCTTCTAAACAAAAGGGCTTCAGATGATGCAAACAAATCCTTGATGGAAGGATTACAGGAGATTTGTTCAAAAATTGCAAAAGCTCTGAGAGAGTCACATGATGTTAGTATTTCCTCCTTCAAAATGTCTTCTACCATAATAGATCATTGCTATGAGATCAGAACAGCTTTAGAATTGTTGAAGAAGTCTTCAAGTGCCCTAGGTCCAGGCATTCAGCAAATCTATGATAAGTTGATCACCTTCTTATCAGAAATGACAACTCTGACTGACAGATATGAAACGGTCAATGTTCGCCAAGAAGACATTATTTCTGAAGTGGCAAATGTCAGAAGCACTGTGGCGTATTGGCTTGCTGAACTATCAAATGATTTAAAGGAATTTCAGTCTATCTTGGGTTCAACACCTGGTCACGCCTCTTCCAGCAGAACTCCACCTCAAGAACATTCTTCTGCTTCTCCAAGGGGGAGACCACCACAAGGCAGGACGCGTGGCCCCTCTAGCAGACAAGCAAGATACTTTTCTTGAAAAGTTGATGCTCTGTATTTTTGTTGCCCTTTTGAGGCCTTCTCCCTCAGACTCTTGGACAAATTAACTTAACTCATATCATTTGCGTTGTTGCATTCTTCTTGTTTTCATTTTTTTTTGATGATGTCAAAGGGGGAGAAATCAGGAAAAGAAAAATGTTTAATGTTTGTGTTTGTGATATTCATTGCGAATGGCTATCTAGTGTTTTTTCCTTCTCTGCACAGACTCAAGACTCATAGTGTTGCCATCCATCAAAAAGGGGGAGATTGTTGAGTCTTGTAGAATCTTTACATGTTTTGATGATGACAACATGATAAGTCTTAGTGGTCTTCAAAAATTATGTCTATGTGAAAATTTAACAAAAATATTGTTTCTGTGAAAAAATGAACAAAGAACATGTTTGTTGAAGAATGAACCTTCATTTCACTTCAGGTATTGTTCAGGGACTGTATTCGTGTTGATTGGCACTTCGTCATGTTTGTATATAACACCTCGTGTTGAACTGTTTGTCTTCGTGTCGTTTTTTTTTCTCTGAAGTGTTTGTTTTGATTCAGTAACATTTTCGTGTCATTTGATCCTTACTTCGTGTTGTTTTCATCGTCTTCGTATCATTCTCCGTGTAGTGTGTGGTTCTGTCAGAATTCACTTCGTGTCTGTCTTATGTTGAAACCACACTTCGTGTTGGTTTCTGTTTTGATGAACTTCGAGTCGTTTTCCAGTGAACCCCGTGTTGTTTTGTCCTCCTGCGTCATCCTTGTTTTCACTCCGTGTCTATTTTCTGTTCTCATCATACTTAGTGTTGTTTTTCATTTCATGTCAACTTCACTTTGTGTGGTTTTCAACCCGTGTCGATTATTGTTACGACTTCGTGTTGTTTTCAGTATGTGTCAACTCTGTCTTCGTGTCGTTTTTCACCTCGTGTCATGTTACCCCGTGTCAATTACTGTTTCGACTTCGTATCGTTATCAGTCCGTGTCTCTCTTATGTTGAAATCACACCTCGTGCTGATCACTGTTCTTACTTCGTGTTGTTTCTTTGTATTCTGTCTTCGTGTTGATCTTTCGTTATTTAGACTTCGTGTCTTTATCACTTTGATCACACTCCGTGTCGCTTCTCCTCTCATAACTTCGTGTCGTGTTTCTCTACACCTCGTGTCGTTGTCTCCTTGTGTCTTCACCTCGTGTTTATTTTCGTCTCTTCGTGTCGGGTTTGTTCTAGTGCGTACAGGACATCGCAGCACTTCATGTTGCTTCCTGTTTCACTTTCGTGTCATTTGTTTTGTTGTATCTTCGTGTCGTTTTTATTCTTCCTAGTCCTCGTGTCCTTCTTGTATTGAAACCATACTTAGTGTTGGTTTCTGTTCTTGTCTTCGTGTCTTTGCGTTGTTTGTCTGTCTACCTCGTAAGATTCTCTTAGTAATGTTCATTGTGTCACCACCTTATCTCGTGTCGTTCTCTGTTTAGTATCTCTTGTCGTGTCCACTAACCTCATGCAGTTCTAGCTATTTATGACACTCAATACTAATGGCTCTTATCTCGTTGCAGGTCCGAGGAAGAACATTCACCAATGTCCGGGTGCACATGATCCGATGCTAAAGGAACAAATACAAAGAGGGCACGTGGCAGGAAGGTTCTAGGATCGAGCGTGGGAGGCACACGCGTTCAGTGCCCTATTCATTTGCTGCGGCTATAAAGAAAAACCTTTCGCCCACCGATGAAGGTTGATCAGAGCTAAGAAAGAAAAGGCAATGTTACAGAGAGCTCGATCCAGCAGAAGAAGAAAAAGAAAAGAGAGAGAGGTAGTGCTCGTGTGAAAGAGGAAGAGAGTGTAAGAGAAAGAAAGAGAGATAGAGAGTGAGTGAGAGAGCTCGTGGAGAAGAAGAAAGAAGTTTACCTGAAGATCTGTCTTCACTGGACCGTGGATCAGATCCAGGCCAGTCAGCTCTGTTAGGAGCCAAATTGTGCATTTCGTGTTTCAGCTTCTGCTTGCTGAAGTTATTTTCGTTTATTATTTTTTCCTTTGTTTTCTGGTTTGGTGTGCTTTCCGATCCTCTGGTCTGAGGTCGTGTTCCCTCCGGTCAGGAGGAAGGGAGATCTGATCTCCAGTTGCAAGTAGCTGGGAGCTACTTGTGGGTTCCCTCCAGGTCTGGAGGAAGAGAGACCGTGTGTCTCTGGTTTACTAGTGACTGGTGTCACTAGTGGTTCCCTCCGGTTTGGAGGAAGAGGGGAGGTTGTTCCCCTGGTCAAGCTGTGTGGCAGCAACTGTTTGCAGACTGAGTCTGCTTGGTTCTAGCGTTTGCTAGTGAAGCCTCACTCCGTTGGGAGTGAGGGGTGGATGTAGGTCTGAAGGACCGAACCACCTAAAATCTATTGAGCAGTGGCTTGATTGTCTGGTTTTCTTCCGCTAGATGCTTGAATAGGTGCGCTCAATGTGATTGTATTTGAGTTGAATAGAATTGGTTCCATTCTGTTTCCTTATCTAGCATCCGGTTTTAAATTTGGCCATTATTCGTAAAAGGATTCATTCACCCCCCCTCTGTATCCGGGCCAAGCACCCTAACACGAGGTGGTCAATAGGAGTCTGGGAGACCTTTTGAGGTGTCTAGTTAGGGATCGCATTGGGGATTGGGATCTCATTCTACCCATGGCTGAGTTTGCATATAATGATTCGGTGAATAGGTCTACCGGCATGAGTCCATTTGAGATTGTCACAGGTCGTAGGCCTAGGAAATCCATTGACCTTGTCCCCATGCCTATCCATGCTAGAGTGTCGGAGTCGGCTGAGTCGTTTGCTAGGCATGTTAGGAGTTTGCATGACGACATCCGTCGTCACATTGAGGCCAGCAATGCACGTTACAAGGAGTTAGCCGATGCCCACCGACACCACTGAGAGTTCCAAGAGGGGCGAATATGTCATGATCAGGGTAAGACCTGAACGGTTTCCCTCTGGAACTGTTAAGAAATTGCAAGCTCGCGGAGCCGGTCCTTTTAGAGTGTTGAAACGCGTTGGATCCAATGCGTATGTTGTGGACATGCCCGAGGAATACGGTATAAGCTCTACTTTTAATGTTTCGGATCTAGTTGCATATAGGGACCCAGCGGTGATCCCTAATGAGCCTTTCGAGCCATCTCCTCCCCTTGAGAGTGATCCCACCCCTGAGTGTCCACCTCTAGCCCCGTTGTTACGGCAGCATGAGCATATAGATCATATACTGGATGAGCAGGTGATAGTTATCAGGAGTGGATCCTACCCGCGCTACCTAGTGCGATGGAGAGGACGGCCCGCTACCGAGGACACATGGATCACACATGGCGAGTTGCCGCGGATTGATCCGGACCTTCTGGAGCGATACAGGAGCGATGCAGACCCTTACTCGACAGGGTCGAGTTTCTCCCACCCAGGGAGAATTGGTGCGGACACCCGAGCAGTTGAGCGATGCGATACGCCGAGCTACCGGTACCGCACACGGAGTACGACTCGAGCCACCTCAGCGTCCATCTGGCTCGGAGACAGCCTGGAGACTCCGCCTTGAGCCTCCCCATTTATCATATTTAGTTAGACTTTATTTATGTTTAATGTGTGTTTACTTTATTTTATTCGGTATGTAATTTTACTTGTAAGAGGGGCTTATTTGTAAAATGGGACCCCTGGGCCCCACGGGACCCCCAGGGCCCCTCCCATTGATCCACCTCAGCCCTAGGGACCCATGTGGGGTCATTCAACCATCCACATGGAGGCTTCTAGAAGGGTGGGCCAAGTGGGGGCCAAGTGGCTTGGAAAGTCCACATTTGGCCACCCACCCCACCTACCAAGTCAAGCCACCATGCCTTGGTCCAAGGGCCGCCCCCCCTTTAATTTTTCAATTTGAATTTTTGTAGTTGGTCACATGCAATCCCAGCCCTCCATCTCACATCCCTAGATCCAACGGTTGAGGATTGATTAGACATGTAACCTATATATGCTTGTAATTTTTATTTTTGATAGAATTAATGCCATTTGAACTTGAAAATTGTTGGAGCATGGCCTAGGCCGCCCCCTTCCTCTCTCTCTCTCCCCCTTGCAGCTGTGAAGGTTGCCTCTTGGTGGTGTGACTCCACCCTATCAGTTCCGGTCGCTGCCGCCGCCGCCACGAGCCGCCATCGCACCGCCATCGCCACCATCGGAGTTCTGTCATCCACCTGCAGCAACCACTTCCACGAATTCTTCCTGTCAGCCACCAGCTCAGATCAAGTTGGGATTTTGAGGGGATGTTCTAGAGGTGTTCCCCACATCCTACAAAATTTGGTGGGTCATAAATCCTCCATTTTCCAATTTCCCATTTTCGTTCAAGTTCAATTTTCAGTTCTGCCAGTTTTCAGATCTGAATTTCTTGCTTCCTGAGTTTCACATCTCAGACCCATGTTTTGATTTTTGTTGGATCTCCCAACTTTACTGAGAGTTCGTTCCACTCACCCCTCCTTCCACGAATTTTCCTGATTTTTGTTCCACCCTCCACCTTTTTTCAAAATTCGTTCTCAGAGCTAGCTACAGTGCTGTCCACCTGTTTCCAGATCCGACATCTGTCCAGTATAAATATCATATCAATTCGTAGCCACCTCCAATCAGTCCACAAAAAATATTTCCATCTTCCTTGTTCCCAATCCTATAACTTTGAGGAAGAACTCAAGAGCTGAATCAGAGGTCTACTAGGCGGTCAATGGCAGTTCTCAGACAAGTTCCCTGCAGATCTGAGATTCCGTGTATTGTACAACAGAGACTTGTAAATTCAATAAACTTCAGATCCGATCAGATCCAGCAAATCCCTCTGGGTCTAGATTGTAGGGTTTGAAGAGAGATTTCCAACGATAGCTCATGCGCCTAGATCCGACGTCGGGATTGATCGCAGCGGCCGTTTTCACCGGAGCGCGCGCCGAAAAATAGAACTGAAATCCGTGGACAGCCATTCCACCACTTGAAGATCGGGGCCGATCGGCCACCGACCGGTGTTCCCAGCCGACCGCCGTCCGTGGAGGCACGCCACCAGGGGTTCCCATCACAGTGGGTCCCACCCCTGTAGATCCGGAGGACAGCGCCATCCATGGGCCCCACGGACCCGTAGAATCCGCCGTTCGGAAGGCACAAAAATGCGGAGTTCGGCACCGACGGGCGACATCAAGATGCTGCCCGTCAACCCGAGTTGCGTGATTCCCGGGCCCCACATGTGACCTTTTACCTTCCTGCGTGGAGTGGGTCAAATTATTGTATCGCTGTAATATTGTTTAACCGGGAGTCTGTCATTCGGCCGGGGTTGTCTTCGCCACGCCAGGTGCGTGGAGGTACGGTCTTAACTTCTTGGCATTTGCTTGCTAGTTTAGTATATGGTCTTTTGCCGCTGTCGAGAGTGATAGGTACTAACCCGTGTGTCCATGTCACCGCTGAGAGTGTGAGAGTGACCCGTCCCGCGACTCGATCCGAGTCCGGAAGTGAGTCTGACTACCTTGAACTCTGCCGGTTCTTCAACCGCGCACGATCCACGTTTCCCTAGCTTGGGACGACGAGTGAGCTTGCGTTTCTGTTAGCGACATATAGCCCATAGGAGCTCTCCGTGTCAGGCCTATTGTCTCTCCTATCATGTGTTGCTGGTCGAGTCCGCATCTATAGTCCGAGGTCCATACCACGTAGAGTCGGTCCCCGTGTCCGTCTCGCATCAGAAGGAATTCTGGATCTACATCATTTCTAACTAGAGGGCTGATTTCTTGAAATGAGTTGCTAATTGATATATTTGTGCACTCACCCTCTTGATATGCACCATTTTCAACAAAGACATTCTCATCAATCACTTGGTCATCAAATTTATCGAAATGAGCTAAATCAAAAAAGTGTCGATATTGCATCTTTTGCTCAACTCGCCAATCCTTCCCGAATTTTGTATCAGGAACATAGAAAACTTGAGTCACTTGTCCTGCTAGCACAAATGGATCACTTGAATACCACCTCTTAGTGACATTTATGCTTGTAAAATCCTCATCAATTTTTACAGGTTTTTTGTGTTCGAGATCGAACCACTCACACTTGAATAAAATTACTCGACAATTCATTGTATATATCAGTTCAATTACATCATTCAAAACTCCATAAAATTCAATTGTACTGCCATTATGCTCTCCTTCCACACAAACCCCACAATTTTGAGTCACTTGATGGCTATCACGTCGTTTTGTCAGAAATTTGACTCCATTAACAATGCATCCTGGATATATTCTCACACGCTTGTCAGGACCCAATGCGAGTGAGTATATATCATCATTAATCTCTTGTGAGTAGTCTTCACGTAATTGTTTGATCTATATCACAATGTAAAATAAAAACTAATTAAAACATATTCATATGACAAAAATAGAATTATGTATTTAAATAAATATCCTATGCGTTCTTTAAACCATGATGCAAAGTGATTCCTCTGTCTCATTATAATGTCATCAGGACTCTCCATCATGAGCTCATCCTCATGTTCACTGAAAAAATGTATAAAAGATATGATTACATAGTTCATTACAAATGTAAGATAATATATGCATATAAAAATGTCAACACTTACATTAGATATTGTCTCAGTTCTTCACAATTATTCAAGACATACCAATAAGCCAAATTGTACTCCTCAGGTGGAAGAAATTTATAATCTGCTTGGCCTAATGGGCGTATCTTATGTGAAAACACAGATAGTGTTTTGTTAAAGTGCTCCTCTCCATCATAATTTTGTTCTGGACGATTGAACCTTGTCTCCACTCCAGAAAGATACATAGAGCAAAATGTCAAACATTCACTTGCAATATATGCTTCTGCAATTGAACCTTCAGGATGAGCTTTGTTTCGAACCACCCTCTTAAGTGTACCAATATTCCTTTCAATAGGATACACCCATCTATTTTGAAAAGGCCCTCCAAGCTTAGCCTCTTGTGGCAAATGTACTGCTAGATGCATCATAACATCGAAGAATGCATGTGGAAAAATCATTTCTAACTTACAAAGAACTATCACAATTTTCTTCTCTAACTCTTCTAAGACATCCACCCTCAATGTCTTAGAACATAGTTCTCGAAAGAAACTCGCCAACTCACTTAATGCATTGAGCACATCTTTGTTAAAGTAACCACGCATTCCAATAGGAAGCATCCGTTGCAATAAAATATGACAATCATGAGTTTTCAATCCCGATATCTTACCTTTCTCTATATTCACACTTCTTGATATATTTGTTGCATATCCGTCTGGAAACCTCAACTTTTGAAGGAATTCAAGAAAACCATGTTTCTCTTTGCGTGACAATGTGTAACAAGTAGGAGGCTTGATATACTCATCCCCACTAGCCCTCAAATGCAACTCCTTACGTATATTCATGTCTTCAAGGTCTAAACGTGCTTTATTTGTATCTTTTGTCTTGCCCTCAATGTTCAATATGGTCCCTAAAATATTCTCACAGATATTTTTCTCAATGTGCATGACATCAAGATTATGACGTAACTTCAGGTTCTTCCAATATGGCAACTCAAACAATATACTTCTTTTGGTCCAATTCAACTCTTCTTGTGTGCGCTTTCTTTTTTTATTTGCATTCCTTCCAAACTTGACACCTTTTAGGTTGTCCAATTGTGCTAAAATATCATCACTAGATAACTCCCTTGGACGAGACTACCTTTCAGGCTTGCCATTAAATGTTTTACTCCTTCTCCAACTATGATTGTGAGGCAGGTAACGTCGATGGCCCATGTAGCAAAGCTTACCTCTCAATCGATCAGAATACGTGTATTGATTACAAACTGGACATGCAAGATACCCTTTCGTGCTCCATCCTGATATATCACCGTACGCAGGAAAGTCATTTATGGTCCACAAAACTGCTGCATGCATTTGAAAAACACCATCAGTGACAACATCATAAGTTCTAACTCCGTTCTCCCACAATTCCTTTAACTCATCAATTAACGGTTGTAAGTACACGTCGATATTTCTCCCTGACGCTGTACGCCCAGGAATCAATAATGACATCATAAAAAAAGGTTCTTTCATACATTTCCATGGAGGTAAATTATATGGCATGAGTATGACAGGCCACATACTATATGCATTGTTCATGTTACCGAAAGGATTGAACCCATCTGTCGCCAATCCAAGTCGTACATTGCGAGGATCTTATGCAAACCAGGGATATTGCCTGTCAAAGTCTTTCCAAACTTCTGAGTCAGCTGGGTGCCTCAAAACATTATCCTCTTCTACATGTTTTTCCTTGTGCCACCTCATATCCAAAGCTATCTTTCTTGACATGAACAACCTTTGAAGTCTTGGGACTAATGGAAAGTGACGAAGCACTTTATTAGGAATTTTATTACCTTTGTCATCACTCATTTTCCATCTTGACTCTTTACATTGTGGGCATTCATTCTTGTCTTCTAATTCCTTTCTAAACAACACACAATCATTCTTGCATGCGTGAATAGAATCATATCCCAATCCAAGCTCTCGTAAAATCCTTTTAGCCTCATAATATGATGATGGTATCAAATGGCCCTCTGGAAATGCATCATTCAATAGTTCTAGTAACATGTCGAATGATTTATTACTCCAACGATTGATTACCTTTACATGAAGCAATGTTACAAGGAAAGAAAATAATGAAAACCTTGTACAACCTGGATACAGTGGTCGATGTGAATCTTTTAACAATCTGTCAAATTTATCTATTTCCTCTTCATGTACAATATCAAGTCCTTGATCTTCATTTGTCTTGTGACAATCAACATCTACAAATGCACCTCTTTGTATATCTTCTAAAATGTCACGCACTTCATCAGGCTCCTCTACACCATCCGTTAACATCTCATCTCCACTAACTTCTTGGTTGTTATCATCACCATTAATGGATTCTCCATGATGTAGCCACGTAATATATGAACTCATAAATCCTTTGCTGAGTAAGTGTTTTTCAACAACATCTAGGTCATTAAAGAATATGTTCCTACAAAATCGACATGGACAACGAATTTTTCTCACATTCCTCATATGATCACAAACAAATTGTATAAATGAATCCACTCCATGCATATAATTTTTTGAAAGCCTATCTGATAGATGTATCCAACTTCTATCCATTCCTACACTCAAATAAAAAATAAAGCAAAAAAGGTTAACAATTATAAGGAAAAAATCAATATAAATAAGCAAGCAAGCAAAAAGAAATCATTGGTACATACATAGCATGGATACACGTTACAATCTTGTGTAACTGAAGATTGGCCATAAGGTGTATTATTCTGTGCGAGAGTGTGCAACTATCCTCATTTTACATCACCAAGAATTGGCGTGACCTTAAATATTGGTGCTTTGGATATTCATTCACCAACATGCAACTTATCTTGGAAGATACTAACATACAGCTTATTGGATTGAGAAATATGTAAAATGCATTTATGTAACTTGGTTTCAGCAATAAATAACTCATTTGCATGCATTCTAACTTTTGTTCTTTTCAAGTGATCTCCTTCATGTAATTTCCTCTATGTGAGTTTGTATCCGTCACATATGATGTTCATTGGGGAATGCCATGCTCATATTTGGCGGAAGAAGATGGGGAATGCTGGATGATGCTTCCTCTCTGTCAATAATTGTGAGTCTCAACAACATGAGCAGCAAGCATTTGATTGGAACCTAGATGAGGAGATTAACACTGTGATGCAATTTTCATAGACAACTTGCCCTTAGGTTCATCACCAGTGTGAATGTTGAATCATGAGTTTCTATCAGGTCTAAACACCAGACAACACAAAATGGATAGTGGATTTTATGTTCCAGGAACCTGGTCGGTGGAGGTTGATTAGTTAAGGATGAGGATTAAAATAAACAAATGAAAATAGCTACAGCAGTTGGCCGGAACGATTGTAAATTGTCTTGGGGGGGCAGATGACTCATGGGGAAGGTATTTAACGTGTTGGGTATAAAAGATCAAAAGAAATGGCTAGGTGGTGATGCAAAAGGACTGTAATAAATGGAAACGTGAGAGAATAAAGGGAGAGAGTGGAAGAAACGGCCAAACCTAATTGATGAGAGGGAGAAAGTGAGGAGGAGAAAGAGAGTTCGAGTGAGAGTTGTAGAGAGAAGGTTCGGGAGCAGAAGAGGGAGAGAGAGAGGCTCGTTAGGTTGACAAGAGAGGGAGATAAAGACGGAGCAGGAGAATAGTGGGGTGAGAAAAAAAGGACCCACGGAGGTGCGTGTGGCTGCCGACCACCCGTGTGGCATGGAGACAGATGTCGGGCACGGAGGTTATTTCGCAGCGACCAGTGGAGGTGGGTCACGGCAGGGTGAAGGCCGGTGTCTGACTAGGTTCGGCTGCGGGAATAGGGGAGGGCCAGAAGTTTGAGGACGCTACTCGCGGAGAGCCATTCACGGCGACGGCGGTGGTGGAGCTGGCTTCACGATAGCGTGGCCGTGGAGCAGGGTAAAGGCTTGGCCGACGGTGGAGTAGGGTGCGGTGGCGTCGAACGTGGAGCAGGGTAAAGGCTTGGCCGACGGTGGGATGCCCTCAGTGCCTAGGGAGATCACCGCCGAGGGAGAGCTCCACGCCGAGGACACGCATGCGGACACACATGAGAAACACTTACCGGAGGAACCCAGGCAAACAGCGGCGATGAGTCACCAGCGGCGGGTAGGGGGAGCTCCTTCGTCGGCATGTAGACTGTAGACGAGAACGGTGGCGAGGAGGCACCAGCAACAGGTATGGGGGAGCTCCTTCGTCGGCGTGTATACTGTAGACAAGAACGGGGCGAGGAGGCACCAGCGGCGGGTAAGCGTGCAGAATGCAGACGAGGGGGGAAGGCGGTTTCACCGCCAGTGCAAGGGTCTTTGATTTCTTATTTCCCTCTTTTGCCCGCCAATATCTATCATGAAAATTTCACATATATTTTAATATAAATAATTGAAATAAATTTATTTAAAAAATCTTTAATATTTTTTTTACTAATAGATGCATATGACATTTTAAACATAATCACATGATCCGACTATTGTGAAATTAAAAAATATAAAATTTTATGAAAAATATCATGATAAAAACTATATATATATATATAAACTTTATATAGGTCATTGTACCAACGAAAGCATCCTATGATCTTGGAGGTATATATATATATATATATATATAGCAACTTGTGTCGACATCAGGTAATTTTTTAGTGCAGCGATAATATGATTGGTGCTCTCTCATCCAAGGGCAAAAATGAATTCTCACACTGGCTCATCCGGTGACCCCCATTCTTCAACTCACCCAAAAGGGAGAAGGCAAGAGATACAGAGAGAGAGGGGGAAATTATATTTTAAACATATCTTTAATATTTTTGTTAAAATCTCTAAATTTGATTACATTGATTGGCACAAGAAAAATAATTCAACTTATTAAATTACTTTTTATTTAATTAATTTTTAATTTTTAATTTTTAAAATTTTTACTAATTCATTATATCATATTTATCTAAATTTTAATTTAAAAAATATGATTAAACTTAATAGTGAAAATTTTTATTCTTTTAACATAGTTATATATGTTACTATTGCATTTACAATGTTAGGTCGAGTATGTAATGTAAATATATCTCAAATTTTAAAATTTTTATTATTAACCTTAATCACCTATTTTAAACTCTGACATGGCCGGTCCCAAGCCCGGATGAGAAAAGAGGAGGGTTTGCGTTAGGTCGACAGCCAGCAGTAAAATTTTGTCACATCTCCAACATGAATTCTGATCCAAATACATTATGTGCTAATGCTAGGGCGTTCCCCGTAAGCGACGCGTTACATCGGAATCCGGATGGAATGACAAGTGAGCAAGGGCTAGCTAGGGCGTTTCCCGTAAGCGACGTGCCGCAATGGCGCCCGATTGCGGTGTCAAATAGGCAAGGGTTCTCGTGTGGGGTTGGACGCACACGGGTAAAGAAGCAAGTCCAAAAACATAGGATCCGTCTAGTTACTTGAAATATAAGAACTTTAACGGGTAAGGGTTTAGAATTAGTTAAGTTAATGAAGGACAAGAGAGTTAACATAGCTTGCCTACAAGAAACTAGGTGGAAAGGACATAAAGCTAAAGACATTGATGGATATAAAATTTGGTATACGGGTAATAATAACTCTAGAAATGGTGTTGCTATAATAATAGATAAACACTTAAAAGATAGAGTTGTGGAAGTAAGTAGATTGGGGATAGACTAATGGTAATTAAACTTATCTTAGGTGAGGATATTTTGAATATAATTAGTGCATATGCACCTTAAGTAGGATTAGAAGAGAGCATTAAAAAGTAATTTTGGGAGGCTATTGATAGTTTGATCCAAAATATCCCTAATGAAGAGAGAATCTATATTGGAGGGGATCTTAATGGTCATGTGGGTATACATAATAGAGGCTATGAGAGGATTCATGGAGGGTTTGGTTTTGGCAATAGAAATGATATGGGTAACACTATTCTTGATTTTGCTATGGCCTATGATCTAGCAATTATTAATACCTTCTTTAAGAAGCGGGACGAACACTTAATAACATACAAGAGTGGAACACATATAAGTCAAATTGACTATTTTTTCATTAGGAAGGTCGATAGAGTTTTATGTAAAGATTGTAAAGTTATTCCTGGTGAGAGTCTAGCCCCTCAACATAGGTTGTTAGTAATGGATGTCACTATCCCTAAATTCAAAAGAAAGATCATTATAAATAATTATTCCAAGATTAAATGGTGGAATTTAAAAGGTAAAAGTTTAGAAACATTTAAAAATCATCTATTAAAGGAAAATATTTGGAATTTAGAACAAGAAACTAAAGTAATGTGGAATAATGTTATAAATTATATAACGAGGGTTGCAAATTAAACAACTCTTAGGCGAATCTAAAGGTAAAAAGAACTTAGAAAAAGAGACTTGGTGGTGGAGTGAGGAAATCTAAAATACCATTAGAGTAAAAAAGGAATACTTTAAAGTTTGGCAAACTAACAAAAATGCTCAAACCCTAGAAGCCTATAAAATCGCTAAAAAGAGAGCTAAGAAAATAGTTAGCGAAGCTAAATCAAAGGCATTTGAAGATTTATATAATAAATTAGGAACCCGAGAGGGTGAAAAGGACATATTTAAACTTGCTAAATTAAGAGAAAGGAAAACTAGAGATTTAGATCATGTTCGGTGCATTAAAGGTGAAGATCAAAGGGTTTTAACTAACGATCTTGAGATTAAAGGGAGGTGGCATAGCTATTTTCAGAAGTTACTTAATGGAGATTCCGTCAGGGATTTATCTTTAGAAGGTACCCAAGAGTCCACAATATTTGATAAATATCAATATTTTAGGCGTATTAAGATGTCAGAAGTGGAGGATGCTTTAAGGAAAATGAAAGTGGGCAAGGCCTTAGGACTAGATGGCTTACCTATTGAAGTATGGAAAGGCCTGGGAGATATTGGTATTCAGTGGCTAACTAAATTTTTTAATAAAATTTTAAAGGAACGGAGAATGCCATAAGTTTGGAGAAAAGGTGTTGTAGTTCCTTTCTATAAAAACAAAAGAGATATTCAAAGTTGTAATAACGTGGAATTAAGCTTATAAGTCATACTATGAAACTTTGGGAAAGAGTAATTGAAAAACGCCTCCGTTGTATGACTACTGTATCGAAAAATCAGTTTGGTTTTATGCCAAATAGATCTACTACAAAAGCTATTTTCTTACTACGGCAGCTAATGGAGAAGTATAGAGAGATGAGAAAAGATTTGTATATAGTTTTTCTTGATTTAGAGAAGGCGTACGATCGAGTACCGAGAGAATTGATTTGGTGGACATTAAGAAAGAAATGAATCTCTCAAGGATATATTGATTTGATTAAGGATATGTACGGCGGTGCTATTACTAGTGTTCGAACTATTGCTGGGGAGACTGGTGAATTTCCTATTTCTATAGGTTTGCATCAAGGTTCTGCACTAAGTCCGTATCTCTTTACCTTAGTTATGGATGAAGTAACTAAACAATTGCATGAGGATATCCCTTGGTGTATGTTATTTGCAGACGATATTGTTTTAATCGATGAGAGTATTGATGCTCTAAATGCTAAGTTAGAGCGTTGGAGACTTGCCTTGGAGTCTAAAGGTTTTAAAATTAGTAGGAGCAAGTCAGAGTTTATGCACTGTAATTTTAGTAATGGGAGAGTGGTTCAGGAAGACATGGTTCTAATTGATGGACATAACATTCCGAAGAGTAGTAGCTTTCGATACTTAGGGTCTATCATACAAGAGAATGGGGAGATTTATGATGACGTTACACATAGGATTAATGCAGGCTAGTTAAGATGGAGAAGTGCATCAGGTGTCCTTTGTGATCGTCATATGCCTGTGAAACTCAAAGGGAGGTTTTATAGAACGGCTGTGAGACCTGCTTTGTTGTATGGTACCGAGTGTTGGGCAGTACGAAAGGAACACATCCACAAAATGTGTGTAGCAGAGATGAGGATGTTGAGATGGATGTGTGGCAAGACTAAGAAAGACAGGATTAGGAATGAGCGCATCCGTAATGACTTAGGGATAGCTCCAATTGATAGTAAAATGAGAGAAAATAGACTCAGGTGGTTTGGCCATATGTTTCGTCGCCCTAACTCAGCGCCGGTTAAAAGATGTGACCAAATCTTAGTAGATACTAGTAAAAGAGCTCGAGGAAGGCCTAAAATGAGATGGTGCGATGTTATTAGGAAGGACATTAGTTCCTTGAGTTTAAATATGAATATTGCACTTGATAGAAATCTTTGGCGGAACAGGATTCATGTAGCCGACCCCAATTAATTGGGATAAGGCTATGATGATGATGATGATGATGATGATGAATCACCTATTTTAACCAAATATATTTATCGATTTCTAAATCAAATTAGCAACTACATGTAATGTCAATTGAGAACTAAATATCAAAATATAATTTTTTCCATGTATTGTTCTTCTATAATGTTTCAATCTAACAATATCCAAATGATTGTTCTAGCCGCGATTAATTTCTATCTCAATATAACTTATGAATGATCAACGTAGGTATAATACGGAGAGAGATTTTGACATGTTAGCTAGTTTGCTCTTCTAATTAGTCATTAATCACTTAAATAATCAAGCTATCACTTACTATTTAAAACCCTATACCTAGCTAGACATGATTTGACGTGCCACTTCGTATTGGTGAGTGACGTGCCGTTGCGTATTGGTGAGCATTAGTTGTATTTAATAGTACTTGGACAAACATGGTGATCATGGCACATGACATATCGGCGATTTGTCACCACCATCGTCTGTCGTCGTTGAGTCCGTCGTGAACAGTTGTGGCACGACAACGGACTGGTCGTGCCATATCGTACCTAGTCACAATCGACTTGACCGGTACGACCGACACGATAAACCTAGTTCGATCTCCCTAGGTTAAATAGAAATGTTCGAAAAAAGTCCCACGGTTAAAGTTAGATTGTATCCTTATATACAATATTTTAATTAACTTAGTTATTAGATATATATATATACTAATCACTATTATGGAAACTACTCTTAGTAAATCTCGGTAGCAATGAACTAATATAATTATATTTTGACAAATAAGTGATTGAAATTTATGCTTAATTTCATATTAATTATTTATTTAATTATGATTTTTAAAGATAAAAATTATAATTAAGCTCTATAATCTACTATTAGCAGCCCACCTAAACATTAGTCGCTATTAAGTTGTAACTTAATTGCAACCAATACTAAAATAAATAGTTAGCGACCATATGTTGGTCGCTATATGTGTTGACGCAATTAGCGACCAATGGTGCCATGGTCGTTAGATCTTTTTAAGGTTCAACGACCTATTGATATGTTGGTTGCTAATGAAACTTTTATAGCGACCAATGTTTTGTCACTGTTGACATACATGGTGGCTCGTGACATACATTAGCGACTACACATGGCGACCGATCAAGAAATGGTCGCTATTACAACCCTTTAGCGACCAATGTTGTGTTGGTGGCTAGAGGCCAAATCTTTAGCGACTATGGAACTATTTTGGTCGCAAATATATATCTTCAGCGACCAATTGTAACATGTCGCTAATGATTTGGTCGCTATAGACCAGTTTTCTTGTAGTGTAAAGGTAGAGTCAAAACCCCTCATTTTAAGTATTCGATTGACAAAGTCAATGCCAAATTAGCTGGTTGGCAAAGTAAACTATTATCTCAAGTTGGCAGAATGGTTCTCATCCGATCAATTTTATCTACAATTCCTATATACACTGCTAGTGTAGCTTCCATCCCTTACACTACACTTAAACAGATTGGGAGAATTTGTTCCAATTTCTTTTGGCAGGGATTTGAAATTGCTCATAGAAAGCATTGGGTTTCTTGGGAAAAAATCTGTAGCCCTATCACTGAGGGTGGTCTGGGGATCCGAGATCTTCAAGACATACAATTATGTCTTTATGTCAAATTGATTTGGCATGCTATACACAGTAAATCACTCTGGGATAGTTTTTTGAGGAGTAAATATCTTCATGGTCAGCATATTTCAAACTGCAAAACTCCAATCCCTGCTAGTATAAAAAAGCATGTTTTTGAGAAAGCTCGAGCTATTCTTATAGCAGGTTCCAAAATGATTGTTCGAAATGGGGCTAACACCAACTTTTTCAAAGATAGCTGGTGCAAGAAAAGTTCATTGGCTGACTTCCTCTCTTTACAGAACCATTCGGGACTAGAAGACTGCTATGTTCAAGATGCTATGGCTAACCATTAGCACTCTGTCTGGCAGACTCTAGATGATCAGCAGTTGAGGGAGCAAATCAAAAGATTTGGCACACAAGATGGGGAAGACATCCCTATATGGTCTTATTCTAACTTAGGTAAATTTAGCATTAAATCCACTTACAATGTTATCAAAGGGCAGGCTGTCAGATCTAGTTTAATGCTCAGTAAACTCTGGCACAATAAGCTTTCTCCGCGGGCTTCTTTATTTTGTTGGGAAATATTGAACCATGCTATCCCAGTAGACAGTCTAATTCAGCAGAGTGGTATTCATTTGGCATCTTGTTGTGATTTCTGCATCAATTCACATGATATAGAGGATGAAAACCATCTGTTTGTGAAGAGTGACATTGCTAATTTTCTTTGGAGAAGATTTGCTCCACTGCTTTGCAATGCATGTTTGGAAGATACCAATATTATTAGTAGGCTGAAATCTATCATAAATGGGGCAGTGATCAATAAACCAAAAGGTTTTATACTTCTCATGTTATCAATTATGATTGTTTGGGAAACTTGGAAACACGGATGTCGTGTCAGGTATGAAGGTAGTCACATCAGTTTCATGAGAGTTGCTGATCAGATTATTGCAGAGATTAATTGCACTGTTAGACAGATTAAATTCAAGCAAGGGGCTAGCTCGGAATATCAGAAAATTTTGCAGAGCTTTGGCATAACTATCAATAGTTTTCATCCTTTTTGCTTCATGGTCTGTTGGAAAGCGACTTCTCTTCAAATGTGGATGGTGCCAGTAAAGGAAATCCCAGTCACTCCGTGGGAGGAGGCTGTTTCAGAGATCAATATGGGCAGCCAGTACTGGGTTTTGCTTACTATTATGGCCTTGGTTCAAATATGGCTGCTGAAGGTCGTGCATTACTTGATGGGCTACGATTGGCACAGTATCATGGCATCCCCTTATTAGTTATATATACAGATTCCTTGGCTTTGATTGACTTGCTGACCTACAAAAGAGATCCTCCCTAGACACTTCTTCCTTGGTGGCAACCCCTTCAACAACTTTACTCAACAATTCAATACCCCATTGTTCATTCTTACAGGAAGGCAAACCAGCTCGCGGATGCCTTAGCCAATCACGACGTCATTGTGGGAAGCAATGTAGAATTCTCCTCTATTCGAGAGCTGCCTTTGATTGCTAAGGGTTATGCCATAGCTGATGCTAGAGGCATACCCAATATCCACATGAGGAGTGTATAGCCTTTTCATCTTTTTTTCTATCCTTTGTACACCAGAGGCTTGCCTCCTTTGATGATGGAATTCTTTCTGAAATAGCAATAAAATAAACATCTAATGGCTGGTAGGTGGAGTGAGAACATTCTCTTCCTCTGGAATGGGGGTGCACTCTCCCTTCTCCCCCATTAGATGACTGGGTTACAAAAAAAACCCTCATCTTTTCTTTCAATTACCAATCATGCCATTGAGCATTAATACTGCCTCCAACATAAATAGCTCTGGTTCCTACAAAGATAGTAAAATTGCATTAAGCTCACTTTGTATACACAATGGTAAGAAATAAGGTCTAAATATGATCTTGCATGCTCAATAATTGCATAAAATACTAGCTTCATGCATGTAAGATAATGACACATCACACCCCCAAACCAGCATTTTGCTAGTCTCGAGCAAAACCATGTGGAAATGAATCAAATTCTGAGTATAGATGAAAATTGAAATACAATATTTTATCAAAGTAAACTACATCATAATTATGATTCTTTGTGACAACTATTTGAATCTAATGTCCTCCTCACATTCAGGCAAGTATTAATTTTGTACCCGACTATTCTTAGTAATCATTCAAACAACTTACTCCAATCATGAAGTGTGTGGTGTAGATGACACAGGCTAGAGTGTTAGCTTCTCACAGCAATGCCAACCCACTGAGTGCTAAGAACTATCAGATCGACCTTATAATCTAAGTCAAAACTATGCTGACCTGTCCAGATCACAAGCGATATTGGAAATCAACAAATGCTCCAGTCTGCTTGTGTTCAAATACGACGATGGCTCTCACCCTATTAATTTTCGGTTGCAATCGATTGTGATTTGTGTTTTTTTTGTTTTGTTTTGTTTTCAAAACAACTTTCTTCTTGACCGATGTTCCATGATCTTTTTTTTTTTCACAAACTCGTTTCAACCTCACTCAGGTAGCCCTTAGCTTTTTCTCGTCATAACAAATCTATTGGTTCTGGTAGCAACTTTTTTAGTTTCAACTCTTACTTCCTCATAACACAATAGACAAGGTAGTCATAGTTCAATAGAATAGGTGTCGCTTGAAGCTCAAAGAAAACAATACGCCAACAGAACTGTATTCCACCTAGCTCTTAACATATGTCATCGTGCAAGATATGTGATTGGAGGAAAGAGTTTTCTTGATTAACTGAGCACAACCCAGTACAATATTCCTGACTTTTATGCGAGGATTCAACTTGAAATCAACACAACTGGCATAATAATCATAATATGAATTCAAATTTTATCTTGAATAAAGATGAAGCATTGTTTCCCTCACCCCAAATAACACAAATAACAAGGGAGCTGCGAATTTAACAGGTACGGTCTCAGCAATTAAGCTTCCTCTAATTGGTGTGTCAAATCTCTCAAATTACACAGCTGGCCTTCAAATTATAAGCACATGAAGATGGTTGAAACAAGATGGAGGTTGAAGGTGTTGCTTTAAATTTCACCAATTAAACTGTAACATGTGTATGTACCACCACCACCACCATCATCATCATCACACGCAAGGGAAGGAAGTTTACTTTATTTCCAAGACACACGTACAGACCACTTGATCAGCATTCTTATTACAAACTGATGGCCCTGCTGATGCGGGACGAGACCACGGACACGACAAGCTCGCGATTGTCCCTTAGCGAGGGAAGCGTTGGACGTGCGCGGTTGAGAAATCGGTAATGAGCTAGGGTGGTCAATTCTCTTTTGCGCCCGGATCGGGTCACGGGACAGTCACGCTCTCTCTCTCGCAGCAGCGGTGATATGAAAATATAACGAGCTAGGTCCTAAAACATGCTCTCTAGTAGTGGCATAAACAAGCATATATGGAAATAAGCGAAATGCCAAGCAAGGAGCGAATACGATACCTCCACGCGCTCGGCGTGGGGAAGACGGACCCGGCCGAAACTCGTAGTCCCGGGACAGTTAATACAAATATTACAGCATTACAAATTACTGCCCACTCCACGCAGGTAGGTAAAGGGCTACACAAATGGGCCCGGGAGGACCGAATTCGGGTTGACGGGCGGCTTCTCATGTAGCTTCGGTAGCACTAGAATTTGTGACGGTGGGACCCACGTGCTGTCCGGAGGGGCCGTGTGGGACCCGGTGACACCGCTGTAGTGGAGACACTTGGGGAAGCGTTCCCTGGGCTGGCGGCACGCTGGAACGGTGACCGGAGGCCGGGCGGCTCCGTTCGGCACCGGTCGGAATAACCGGCCACGGATCTGCCGGTTCTATCTTCAGGCGCGCGCTCCGGCGAGAACGGACGCTGCGATCAGCCCCGATATCGGATTGACACGAAACTGGCGCCGTTGGAAAGCTAACTTGAAGTACTTCAACCTAGGCCTGGAGATCAGACCTGAATCTGCATGGATTTTGGCTTTAATGAATTTTTGAGTTACTGTTGTACAGTGACCGGATTCTCAGATCTGCAGGGAACTTTTCTGAGAACTGCCTTTGACCGCTAGGAAGACCTTGGATTCAGACTTCGACCTCTTCATCAAGGTTGTAGGCAATTGATCTAGGAAAACGGACATATTTTTTATGAGAGTATTGGAGGTGGCTACGATTTTTTGTGATTTTTGCACTGGAGCGGGGTCGGATCTGGAAATTGGTTGACAACACTGTAGCTGAGGTAGAACACGATTTTTTAAAAATAGATAGAAGGCTGATAAAAAATTAAGAAAATTCATGGGTGGAGGGGATGATGGACAGAACTCTCAGTAAAATTAGGAGCCCTAACAAAAATAAAAAAGATGGTCGGAGATGGGAAACTCAGAGCTGCTGTCACTGTAGACAGAGACGAGACAGATCTGGGAGTGATTGGAGACCGAAAATGTAAAAATATCAAACGAAGGATTTTGAACCTGAATTGGAGACCTACTACACATTTGATGGCGTATCTTGTAAGTGTACGGGCTTGGTGGGCATAGACGACCCGGCCCGTGGGGAAGGGGTGTGGTAGCGGACTCCCTCGAAGAAGTGAAGTGAATGTGGAGGGTCTAAGGATCCACTAGGGAGTGGGTCAAAGGGATCAAAGAAGGTATGACCCCTTATGGTGGGTTCCCACAAGTCACGGTCCCACGTGTAGAAGTTTTGAAGGTGTGGATAGTCACCTTCTTGAATTGTGACGGGTGGGACGGGGATTATATGCAAGAAGTATGATTCCTCCCTCAGACAAAAGGGTATGAATCAGGGCTCGTCCGGTAGCGGGAGAAGTAGAAGAACCTCCGTGGTGACACAACCCACGGTGCACTCGGAGGTAATGGACCCGAAGGCCGGATGGGTGAAGCTAAGACTAGCGGGTTGGTCAAAGCCTCGCGCCAAAAGATGTGTCAACTTCCATTGTGAATCTAATCCCATGACAAGATCATCCAACGTATCAACATGGTGACTAGATCGAAATATGGTATGGAATGAGTTGACCGGCACTAAAGGTAAGGTGGGGTCCATGGAGGGAAAGAGATGTGGGACCAAGCCACCCTTGAGCCAACTAAGAAGCGGCTCAGCTATGAAAAGCGTACCCGTCAGAAACACGGGTGGCTCGGGCTTGGGTGGCTCCAAATGAGATGGTCCCGAATGTGGAGTGGACAGCTGGGGTTGGGTGGCTGGACATGCGAGGGTGATCTTGCCGGGTAGGTAAGGTGGGTATAAGGTGCAAGTCCTCTTGCCCCAGTCAAGATTGTCGAAGATGTGAAATTCAGGAAGAAAGAAATTCAGATCTGAAAACTGGCAGAACTGAAAATTGAACTTGAACGAAAATGGAAAATTGGAAAATGGAGGATTTATGACCCACCAAATTTTGTAGGACGTGGGGAACACCACTTACCAAATTTTGTAGGACGTGGGGAACACCACTAGAACATCCCCTCAAAATCCCAAGTCGATCTGAGCTCGTGGCTGACACGGAGAATTTATGAAAGTGATGGCTACAGGCAGTTGGCAGAACTCCGGTGAACTTGATGGCTGTGCGATGGCGGCTTGTGGCGGCGGTGGCGGCGACCAGAACTGATAGGGTGGAGTCACACCACCAAGAACCAGCGTGCCTCCACTCCAGGGAGCGCTCATCCAGGCATCCCCCACTACAGTGGTGCCACCGGGTCCCACACGGCCCCTCCGGACAGCACGTGGACCCCACCGTCACGAGTTCGGGTGCTGTCGAAGAGACGCGAGAAGCCGCCCGTCAACCCGAATTCGGTCCTTCCGGACCCCATTGTGTCGCCCTTTATCTCCCTGCGTGGAGTGGGTAGTGAACATTGCTGTAACAAGTGTGTAATATTATTCCGGGGGCACGAGTTTCGGCCGAGTCCGTCTTCCCCACCCCGAGCGCGTGGAGGTATCGTTTTCACTCCCTTACTTGGCATTTTACTTTATTTCATATATGCTTTATATGCCGCTGCTAGAGAGCATGTTTTAGGACCTAGCTTGCTATATATTTTCATATCACCACTGCTGCGAGAGAGAGCGTTACCGTCCCGTGACCCGATCCGGGCACGAAAGTGCAAATTGACCACCCTAGCTCTTGCCAATTTCTCAACCGTGCACGTCCGACGCTTCCCTCGTTAAGGGACAGTCACGAGCTTATCGTGTCCGTGGTTTCGCCCCGCTTCAATTTCGTATCAGAGCGAAAAAAAATAAAAAGAGAGTGTCATTTATATCTAGTCATTAGTCATTGTCTAAGTCAAGTCTAGGGTCATCATGTAAGATTTCGCACAGCACCTACGGGCGACGCAGCGGATAACAAAAATTTAATTTGCCTGATTCTGGTGTTATGGAAAGCTTAATCTGTGCTCTAATCGGTGTTTCTAATACCATAATTACGGGTTGCGTGTTTCACCTTACGCGGAACGACGCTGTCCGCTAAGCCCGATGCAGAGAAACCGAGCCGCACAACAGTACGGCCTCTAGAGACGATCCACACGGACCCTTGTACAGTGACGGTACCTCCCCGGCACGACTATCCCCGACTCTATCACCTTCTAGAGAGAGAGAGAGCAAGAGGGAGAAAGGGGGGAGACTAATCCTCTCCCTTAAGCTTAATGCTTGGTTAGCTTAAGGGAAGGAAAGAAGAAGCTAAGAGTTCGAATGAACTCACGTAGGTGCCATATATATAGAGTTTAGGCTTATTAGAAAAGGGCTCCAAAAGACCGAAACTGTATATATGTCCTATCTCATATTATACATATGTATTAAGCTCCATTTACACTCCTTTCCAAAAGGAATTAAATAGAATTAATACATACAATTGTATAATAATAAATCGTCACCCAAGAATCCAATGTGTGTGATCCTCTAGGCCCATAGTCACTCTAGTTTAAGGCCCATTAACTTCTAATTCCTAATTAGAAGTAAATTAAACGTATTATTTGCTTCTACAAGAGCCGAATAATAGTTTAATTCATTCCGAACCTTCGATCACGTTGGGTCAAGCAAATCCGCGTGATCCTAGAGGACGCCGGGTTTAAACCAGCCTGTCTGGTACCTGTAAGTCCATAGTTACCGCATCGATATAATCCCTCGCTCCTTCTATGAGTCTGGTACGATGGAGGGTACGGTTCCTGTCAAACCCCATGATCGTGCCATTTGACTATGACCTCCTTAAAGTGTATGACGTCCGTTCTAAACGAACTCACACGACCCTGGCCAGGGATTTAATGGAGCGTCAATGTCATGACCCATTAACTGTCTGATATATACCTGACAGTGAGCGATCCTCTCTTGACCATTGATGATCTTCACACGTATCCTGGAGTGGTTAATGACTCGGCATTTCATGACTTATGGTTAAAGTCACTTAGCTAAATAATTAAACCATTCCAGTCCTCGTGTAAGATCCGATCAATGTCTCAGGTCAAAGGACCAACGATGCTACTGTGATCGTTGGATCTTCAGTTGACATTAGGTATAATCAACCATCTGAAGATCCAATAGCGGATCAGTTCAGTGCACATCCTCCAAGGACATACACCTACACATATGTGTTGGTGCCCCGCACCAATGACCATGAGACTGGTCACTGACACATCATGTGTACTGGTTTAATAGGTAATCAAAGTCCCCGAGTGATTACCCTCCAACCAGGAACAGTTTAAGGTATGTGTACATGTAAAGTCAATCTCATGTTCGAGATCCCATCTCGAGCTGACTTTACAACCACATATCCTAGGGACAACGTAAAGTAACACAATCACATATTTACGCTCAAATACCACTTTATTAATAATGAATAAGATCGTACAACTATTGGGCCTACCCGACCCGAAATTGGCCTGTAGCACACCAACACTAACAATCTCCCACTTGAACTACAGCCAATTGCCCACAACTTTGAGGCCCATCTTATCCCGATGACGCTCAAACATAGTCTGTGTCAAAGGCTTAGTCAGTGAATCTGCTATGTTATCTTCTGACGGTACACGCTCTACCGTCACATCTCCACGATCAACAATCTCCCGAATAAGGTGAAAGCGCCTGAGAAAATACTTTGACCTTTGGTGAGATCTCGGTTCCTTCGCCTGGGCGATGGCCCCATTATTATCACAAAATAATGGGATGGGAGGTGTTATCTCGAGAACTACGCCAAGTTCCAAGATGAATTTCTTCATCCAGACGGCTTCTCCAACTGACTGCCCCTCCATTCAACATGGATACAAATTCAGACATGGATTTGCAGTTATCTGTACCTGACTGGAAACTAGAATCTGTACCTGACTGGATTCACAGGTACTTAAGGATGCACTTTACTGCCTTCCAGTGCTCTTCACCTGGATTTGCCTGATATCTACTGACAATGCTTAAAGCATTGGCAACATCAGGCCGTGTACATAGCATTGCATACATGATTGACCCTATCGCCGAAGCATAGGGTACCTTATTCATGTGTGCTACCTCCTCAGAAGTTTTAGGACTCATCCCCTTGGATAGGCAAATTCCATGTCTCATGGGAATGTGACCTCTCTTGGAATTTTCCATCCTAAACCTTTTGAGGATAGTGTCTATGTACATGGATTAGGATAATCCTAGCATCCTTTTAGATCTATCTCGATAGATCCTTATGTCCAGCACATAGGATGCTTCTCCCAAATCCTTCATGGAGAAGGTCTTGGACAACCAAGACTTAGTTGATGTCAACATCGCTACATCATTCCCAATGAGTAAGATGTCATCAACATAAAGGACCAAGAAGGTCACTGAGCTCCCACTGACCTTCTTGTAAACACAGGGTTCATCTTCATTCCGAATGAAGTTGAAAGATTTGACAGCCTCGTCAAATCTTAAGTTCCAGCTTCTAGATGCCTGCTTTAATCCATAAATGGACCTTTGAAGTTTGCATACCTTATTAGGATGTAGCTTGGAAGTGAATCCTTCAGGTTGTACCATGTACACCTCTTCTGACAGGTTTCCATTAAGAAAAGCTGTCTTCACATCCATTTGCTAGATCTCATAATCCAGGTATATAGCAATGGCAAGGAGGATTCTGATTGACTTAACCATGGCTACCGGCGAAAACGACTCGTCATAGTCAATGCCTTGCCTTTGACGATATCCTTTCGCCACTAGTCTAGCCTTGTATGTGTCAACCTGTCCATCTGCACCGATTTTCCTTTTGAAAATCTATTTGCAGCCGATAGGGACCTTCCCTTCGGGTACATCAACTAAGTTCCAAACTTTATTGGTGTACATGGACTGGATTTCTGAATCCATTGCCTCTTGCCATTTCTCGGAGTCTACACTATGGATCGCCTCCTGGTACGACTGAGAATCATCATCCTCATCGATACATACCTTAGAGGACCCCTCTGAGACATGTCCAACATATCTCTCAGGTTCTCTCGGTAGTCTACCAGATCTCCGTAGTGTCAGTGTTTCACCTTGAATATGATCAACCGATACCGTCTCATCTAACGAGTTTGTGTCTATGGGTTGTGGTTCTTGGACCTCGTCCAATTCTATCTGGCTCCCACTGTTTTTCTGGAGTAGATATTCTCTTTCCAGAAATACAGCTCTCTTGGCCACTAAGACTCTTTGCTCAGAAGGGTGATAGAGATAATATCCAAACGTCTCCTTTGGATATCCCACAAACCTACACTTATCGGTTCTCGACTCAAGCTTATCACTCTCGTTCTTCTTTACATGAGCAGGACACCCCCAAATTTTAATGTGATTAAAATTTGGTTTCCTGCTCTTCCATATCTTATATGGTATAGAAGGAACTGATTTACTTGAGATCCTATTCAATAAATAAGCCGCAGTCTCTAACGCATAGCCCCAGAGAGACAAGGGTAGTCCTGACATAGACATCATGGATCGGACCATGTCTAACAAGGTCCTATTTCTCCTCTCGGATACACCATTATGTTGTGGTGTATACGGTGGAGTCCACTGAGAAACTATTCCATGGTCTTTAAGATAAGAAGTGAATTCATGGCTTAAGTATTCACCTCCTCGATCCGATCGAAGAGCCTTAATACTTTTACCTGTCTGTTTCTCTACTTCATTCTTGTATTCCTTAAACTTCTCAAAGGCTTGTGACTTATGTCTCATTAAATACACATAGCCATATCTGGAGAAGTCATCAATAAACGAAATGAAATAGAGATAACCTCATTTTGCTTCTATGGACATGGGTCCACACACATCCGAGTGTATGAGCTCGAGAAGGTCAACAGCCCTCTCACCATGTCCACCAAAAGGAGCCTTGGTCATTTTTCCCATGAGACACGACTCACAGGTATCAAATGGCTTATATTCGAATGAATTCAAATACCCATTTGAGTGTAAGTGAGAGACTCTTTTCTCACCTACATGACCAAGTCTGCAATGCCATAGATATGCATAATTCACTTCATCAGCATTGGAAATTTGCATAACATTAGAACGTGTATCTAATACATATAGACCATTGACTAATGAACCATTGGCTATAACCAAACCATTATTCATTATAGAGCACCCAGTGCTATTAAAAGCCAATGTATATCCAATGTTATACAAGCTAGAGATTGAAATAATGTTCTTAATAATATTAGGAACATAATAACAGTCATTCAGCTCCAGAATGACTCCTGAAGGTAAACTGAGGCGTGCAGTCCCGACAGCTTTGGCAGAAACCAAAGCTCCATTGTCCATCCTCAGTTCAATCTCCTTTTTGCCCAATCGCCTTCTATTTGCCAGCACCTGCACAGAATTGCAGATATGAGATGCACATCCAGTATCCAATACCCATGATGTGGATTCCATATATGACAAATTAAGGTCTATGACAAAAATACCTTCATTTAGAATTACCTTGCAATTCCTTTTTCAATGCCCAGTTTCCCCGCATCGAAAATATTTGTCTTCCTTTTCATTGTTCTTGCCCTTCCCTTTGTCAACTTTGGCGAGTTGCTTACCCGTGGCCTTTTTCTTTCCCTTCCATTTGTTACTCGTGGTGGATATTTGAGAGGCCTTCCTTTTCTTGTTGGCCCGGCCAACAATCATTACAGACGAAGATGGTTTATCTTTCTGCATGGTTCCTTCAGCATTCTTTAACATATTGAGTAGCTCTGGGAGAGTTGCTTCAATCCTGTTCATGTTAAAGTTCATGATGAAGGAAAAAAAAGAATCAGGCAATGACTGGAGTATAAGATCAATGCATAGTTCAAGATCCAACTTGAACCCCAATGCATTGAGTCTTTCAATCCACTCCATCATTTTCAGTACATGGGCCTGTACTGATGAACCCTCAGACATCCGTGTCCTGAAAAGCCTTTTGGAGATGTCATACCTCTCAATCCTACCCTGCTCCCCGAAGAGCTGGCGTAGATTGAGAAGTATACTTCTACAATCAGTCTTTTCAAATTGCCTCTGTAGCTCAAGAGCCATAGAGGCCAACATGTAACATTGGACTAGGGAGGAGTCCTCAGACCACTTGGCATAAGCCAGTAACTCGCCCTAGTCAGCATCAGGAGCTGGCTCAGAATGAACCGTGTCCAACACGTACGCAATCTTTTCGGCGGTAAGGACTATGCGTAGATTACGCAGCCAATCCGAGTAATTCGGTCCAGTTAATCTATTTACATCCAAGATGCCGCGGAGGGGGTTGGACGACGACATTATAATCTGGATAAGAAATAAAAGATAACTTAGCATGTGTTCAAATTCTAACTTAGATGTAATTTTCTATCTTAGTTAGTCCCACTATTTTTCGATCGGACTATATAACCCTCAGTATATAGAACGGGAGATCAGCGAGATCTACCTAGTAGGTCGGAATCCCAACGAGACTGATATACGACCTTGTGGAAAGCACAACAAGCCATACACCATCTCAAGGGCAGTCAACAGGCACTTGCATCTAATGCAATATCCGATATTCGGCCCCCGAGAAATCATCCCCTTGTAGAAAGCACAACAAAGGATATTCTCGGTTAGATCTAACCATCATTACTTCATAGCAATGAGTTCATGACCCGACCCTTGTAGAAAGCACAACAAAGCCGAGTTCAATTCCTCACCCCATTGAGGTCGAGCCTTGGAGTTTAATCCCGCCCCCAAACTCATGGACCTTGTGGAAAGCACAACAAATCCATGAAATGAAGACGTTCTTTCACTCCATAATGATGGAGGGCCACGACGACTCCTAGAGCCACGCATACCAAATCTAAAATTTAAGCGCGAGGGAATTTAATTTTATCTTGATCTCACCCTAGGTGGTAATATAAATATATCCAATATATTTACCGTACCTAGTAGTTTGCACAAAAATAAATGCATCCAATGCAAATTAAACGCAAGTGATCATGGACTTTAACCCTAATGTAAATAAAATATCCGGCCCGCTTCCGAAGCAGCTGGATCGTCCTCGTCGGGTGTGCTCCGTGCTTTCAAACTCCGACGCCGCATTAATTATAACTTTTACACGGCACACAGGCCGAAAAAATTAAATTACATGTGACTCAAATTCCAGCAGCCCTTAGGGTGAGTACAACAATGGAGGAAGATAGAAGTACATTAGAATTTCAACAGAGAGAGAAAGGAGGTTCGCAGACCCCAATTAATTACATTAATCCAAGTCCATGATCACTTGCCAACCCATTCAAATAAAATCAATCAAGGGTTATTTTCTGAAAATAATCCTTACTTGTGAATTTAAAAATGGGATGTGCAAACAAAAACAAGCAAGTTTTGTTTAATTTTAAAAATCAAAGCATGATTAACTAAAATTAAACACACAAGCAGGCCAATACAAGGTAAATAAAGTAAAGCACGTAAAGAACCATCATTTTCTGCAGGGACATCTAATTGAGATAATTAATTAAATTTAAATTTAAATATCTAATAATCAAATTTAAATTCAAAATTTAAACATGTCAATAATTTAAATTTAAATTCAAATTAATTATCCAATAATTTTGTTTGAAAATAAATTTAAAATAATGCAATTATCCTCAATTAGTAATTTTCTAAAATTTAAAATTTGAATTTAACAATTATCTAATAATTAAAATTCAAATAATTGAATTTTCTATATTTAACTTCAATAAAATTTAAAATTTGAATTTTCTAATTATCTAATAATTAAAAATTTAAAAACTTAAATTTTACTGAAGTAACTTCAATTATTACCATTTTATCTCAAGGTAAATAGTAATTATCTTACCTCGATAAATTCAACACGGATAAATAAAAATTAACTTTTGACATTTACTATCGAGATAACACAATAAACCTACTAGATAAAATTCTATTTAATTTACTGTGCATTTATATATATATATCTAATATATATATTAATATATCTGAGCACAGTAAATAAAAAAGGGTAAAAATATTTTTTTTTAAAAAAAATAAAATTTTTTTTTGGTTAATAACGCCGGGTCAACCCCGCGCGCGCGGGCAGCGCCCGCGCGCGCGGGCATTGACCCGCGTTGCGTGCGTCGAAACGCGGGCGTCCCGCGTTGCGGGCACCCCCGGGCGGGCGCCGCCTGCGGGCGCCCGCAACGCGGACGCCCCGCGTGGGCTGCGCCCGCCGGCGCACTGCTCCCAGCGGCGCAGTGCGCCCGACGGGAAGCGCACAAAAAAGTATTTTTTTAAATTTTTTTTTTAAAAAATTGCTATTTGGATGCCCAACATCCAGGAAGAACAGAGATGTCCAAATCTCTTTCTACAAATTATAATTGAAAATTTAATATGTCCCTAAAGCATGGTTCTAAACGGCGATAAAAACACCGACCAGAGCGCGAACCTGGCTCTGATACCACTATAAGGTTTCGCAGAGCACCTACGGGCGACGGAGCGGATAACAAAAATTTAATTTGCCTGATTCCGGTGTTATGGAAAGCTTAATCTGTGCTCTAATCGGTGTTTCTAATACCCTAATTATGGGTTACGTGTTTCACCTTGCGCGGAACGACGCTGTCCGCTAAGCCCGATGCAGAGAAACCGAGCCGCACAACAGTACGGCCTCTAGAGACGATCCACACGGACCCTTGCGCAGCGACGGTACCTCCCCGGCACGACTATCCCCGACTCTATCGCCTTCTAGAGAGAGAGAGAGCAAGAGGGAGAAAGGGGGGAGACTAATCCTCTCCCTTAAGCTTAATGCTTGGTTAGCTTAAGGGAAGGAAAGAAGAAGCTAAGAGTTCGAATGAACTCACGTAGGTGCCATATATATAGAGTTTAGGCTTATTAGAAAAGGGCTCCAAAAGATCGAAACTGTATATATGTCCTATCTCATATTATACATATGTATTAAGCTCCATTTACACTCCTTTTCAAAAGGAATTAAATAGAATTAATACATACAATTGTATAATAATAAACCGTCACCCAAGAATCTAATGTGTGTGATCCTCTAGGCCCATAGTCACTCTAGTTTAAGGCCCATTAACTTCTAATTCCTAATTAGAAGTAAATTAAACGTATTATACGCTTCTACAAGAGCTGAATAATAGTTTAATTCATTCCGAACCTTCGATCACGTTGGGTCAAGCAAATCCGCGTGATCCTAGAGGACGTCGGGTTTAAACCAGCCTATCTGGTACCTGTAAGTCCACAGTTACCGCATCGATATAATCCCTCGTTCCTTCTATGAGTCTGGTACGATCGAGGGTACGGTTCTGTCAAACCCCATGATCGTGCCATTTGACTATGACCTCCTTAAAGTGTATGACGTCCGTTCTAAACGAACTCACACGACCCTGGCCAGGGATTTAACGGAGCGTCAATGTCATGACCCATTAACTGTCTGATATATACCTGACAGTGAGCGATCCCCTCTTGACCATTGATGATCTTCACACGTATCCTGGAGTGGTTAATGACTCGGCATTTCATGACTTATGGTTAAAGTCACTTAGCTAAATAATTAAACCATTCCAGTCCTCTTGTAAGATCCGATCAATGTCTCAGGTCAAAGGACCAATGATGCTACTGTGACCGTTGGATCTTCAGTTGACATTAGGTATAATTAACCATCTGAAGATCGAATAGCGGATCAGTTCAGTGCACATCCTCCAAGGACATACACCTACACATATGTGTTGGTGCCCCGCACCAATGACCATGAGACTGGTCACTGACACATCATGTGTACTGGTTTAATAGGTAATCAAAGTCCCTGAGTGATTACCCTCCAACCAGGAACAGTTTAAGGTATGTGTACATGTAAAGTCAATCTCATTTTCGAGATCCCATCTCGAGCTGACTTTACAACCACATATCCTAGGGACAACGTAAAGTAACACAATCGCATATTTACGCTCAAATACCACTTTATTAATAATGAACAAGATCGTACAACTATTGGGCCTACCCGACCCGAAATTGGCCTGTAGCATACCAACACTAACACATCATTGGTTTAAAATAAAAAAAGTGTGGCTTTTTGCAGTGCATCCCAATAACCAGGTATATCAAAAGGTGTTGTCCGAACGTTAGGCTACGCCTATCGGGAAGGCCGCACACTTGCGCGAGTGATCTTCGGATCGGTTATCTCCGCCACGTACCGAGTTTTGGTTAAGTCTAGGTGCATTAGTTGTGTTTGCATTAGTCCGTGTGCCTACATGTCCATGCCCGCTACCCATGGCTGTTCCCCAAGACCATACGTCCGAGTGGTCAACCTTTGTGGCCAAATACAATGTTCTCATGGCCCGAGCTTTTGGTTTTACCCCTCTCATTATGAAAGCCACTCTACCCAACGGGTCCACAACGGAACTCCATTTCACCGATAGGGAGTCGGATAATTGGGTTTCTCTTGACATAGTGGAGTCTCTCTCCAAGACAGGTGAGATTGTCCGCGATGGTGACTTTGCTTGTGTTGAGTTCTATAGGAGGATCGGCTTCGTTCTTTACACCGATGGTGCATGGTGCAGGATCGGCACACTTGTTGGTCCATGCATTGTTTTAGGGCAAATGTGATTAGGAGAGAGAAAGGCCAATCTTGACGGGGGCAAGAGGACTTGCACCTTATACCCACCTTACCTACCCGGCAAGATCATCCTTAAGGACAGGGCTCAGTCGAGCACCCCCGTATTTCCAGCCACCCAACCCCAGTGGCCCACTCCACCTTCGAATTCGCTCTTGGAGCCACCTCATCCCAAGCCGCCCGTGTTTCTTACGGGTACGCTATACATAGTCGAGCCACTTCTTTCCGAATGGCAGCTTCTACGGGTCCGCGGGGCCCACGGACGGCGCTGTCCTCCGGATCTGCGGGGGTGGGACCCACTGTGATGGGGACCCCTGGTGGCGGGCCTCCACGGACGGCGGTCGGCCGGAAACACCGATCGGGGGTCGATCGGCCCCGATTCTCAGCTCTTGAACTAATAGCCCACGGATTTCCTGTTCTATTTTCTGGAGTGCGCTCCGGCGAAAACGGCCGCTGCGATCAATCCCGATGTCAGATCGGGACGCATGAGCTATCGTTGGAAAGCTCTCTTCAAATCCTACAAACTACACCCATAGAGATCTGCTGGATCTTTTCGGATCAGAACTTTATTGAATTTATAAGTCCCTGTTGTACAGTAACCAAAATCTCAGATCTGCAGGGAACTTGTCTGAGAACTGCCGTTGACCGCCTAGTAAACCTCCGATTCAGCTCTTGAGCTCTTCATCAAAATTGTGGGAAATTGAACCCTAAAAACGGACATATTTTGGGTGGACTGATTGGAGGTGGCTACGAATTGATAGGATTTTTACACTGGACAGAGGTCGGATTTGGAAACAGGTGGACATCACTGTAGCTAGCTCTGAGAATGAATTTTGAAAAATATGTCGAGGGTTGATACAAAATCAGGAAAATTCGGGGAAGGAGGGGTGGGTGGATAGAATGCCCAGTAAAATTGGGAGCTCCAAAAAAAATTAAAAGATGGGTCTAAGATATGAAACTCATGAAAAAGGAAATTCAGATCTGAAATATAGCAGAACTGAATTTAGAACTTGAACGAAAATAAGAAATTAGCAAATAGAGGATTTATGACCCACCAATTTTTTTAGGACGTGGGGAACACCTCTAGAACATCCCCTCCAAATCTCAAGTCGATCTGAGGTTATGGCTGACAGTAAGAATTCGTGGAAGTGATGGCTACAGGCAGTTGGCAGAACTCCGGCGAACTTGATGGCGGTGCGATGGCAGCTCGTGGCGGGGGGCGACGGCGACCGGAACTGATAGGGTGGAGTCACACCACCAAGAGGCATACCCTTCTATGGACCCTACCCTACCTATGGTGTCCGTCAACTCCTACCATACTACATTCCGATCTAGTCACCATGTTGACACATTTGGTGACCTTATTCTTGGTTTAGGTTGGCAATGGAAGTTGACACATATGTTGGCCCGAGGCTTCGACCAACCCACGAGTTGTAGCTTCACCCACCCCGCCTTAGGGTCTATTACCTCCGTATACACCGTGGGTTGTGTCACCACGGTGGTTCTTCTACTTCTCCCGCTACCGGACGAGCCCGACTTTGTTACTTTTCTTCCGAGGGAGGAGTCATATCTCCTATGCACGGTCCCATCGACCACGATGGATGGAGGTGATCATCACCTTCATGAATTTCACCCATTGGGCTATGTAATGGAGAAATCAAAGGGTCACACATTCTTGGACCCATTCGACCCCTTCTCTAGTGGGCCTACTGATCTATCACTTTCATTCTACCTTGGCGGGGAAGTCCACTTTCATACCCCTTTCCTACGGGCCGGGTCCTCCATACCCACCAAGCCCGTCCACGATACACCTACACTCGGCTCTTCCACACCCGGCTTTCCTAGCCCACTCAGGTCTCCTAAATCCAAAGGGCCGTCCATGCATGACTGGGTCATACTTGGACACTTAGGTGTACCCCATGCCACCCATCTCCGGTTACGTCAAATACATGCATGGCACACATTCGGGTGTCCTGATCCGCCGTCACCCATGTACGGGTCGGACTAACATTAGGTGTGTCTAGGGTCATAGATGAGTCGGTGTGTTTTTTCTTTATGTGGTATGTCTATCTGCATGTGTCTTGTGCAAGCTCATCAATGTCAGTCCCTTATGAGTGTGAAGCGAGTAGACTCACTCGATGAGTATGGGATCGGTTCTATATCTACACCCGGATCTAGTCACCTACAGGGACTCAGCGGTGATTCCTAGTGAGTCTTCGAGCCGCCACCTCCCCTTTTGAGAGTGCCCCATCCGGAGTGTCCACCTCTAGCCCATAGCAACTTGTGCATATCGAGTATATATGGAATGAGCAGGTGACGGTCACTTGGAGTGGAGCCTACCCGCATTGCTTGGCACGGTGACGGATCCGCCGGAGTACTTGAGCATCCATACCCCTACTCGACGGGGTCGAGTTCCTCCCACCCGGGGAGAATTGATGGGGCATCAATAGCTGTTTCCTTAGACGGGTGGAATGTATTTGTGTGTTATGGCTTGCATGGGATTGTAATTGTGTATTTGCTTGATTTCTTTTATTTGGGCTCTTTGTAAGGCTTTTAATAATCCATTGGGCCATCTTTCATGTAGAGTCTATTAGTGGTTTTCATTTAGTAGAGTCCATTAAGGGGGTTGTGTCATATTGGACACTTATTGGGTTATACTATTAAAATAAGGCTAATGGGCCTAGGGTCTTGTAATGGGCTAGAATAGTGGTGTAGAATTATTGGGCTTTTAAATGGGCCAAGCCCATGGGCTAGTGTGAAAGGGGCTTGGTGGCTTGTAGGCTTCTAGAAGGGGGAGCCCCCTTTCTTGGTCCAAGGTAGACAACCTACCAAACTTGGACTTCCTTCCTTTGAAAATTCAAAGGAAGGAAGCTTCCTTGGCCCCCCCTTGGTTCCCCTACCTCTCCCACTTGGCTTCCACGAGATTCTCAGCCCCTCCCCTTGCTATTCTCTATTTAAGGGTGTGTATAGTGTCATTTGTGAATTTAATGAAGAATTATTGAATGAATTTTGAGAAAAATTGCCCAAGAGGCCATTTGCCCTCCCTTATCTCCTCTATCCCTTTGGTTTCTTCATCCTCAACCCCAATTCTAGAGTGGTTTCATCTCTATCCCCTCCCCTCAATCTCTGGTTGTCATCTGTGCCGCCGTCACCGCCGTTCGTGCCGCCATCGAGCCGCCATCGAGCCACCGTCGGAGTTCTAAGCTTATATAGGTCACATGTCTAATCAATCCTCAACAGTTGGATCTAGGGATGAGAGATGGAGGGCTGGGATTGCATGTGACCATCCACAAAAAATACAATTAAAAAAATAAGGGGGGGTAGCCTATTGACTAGGGGGGAACAAGCTTGACATGGTAGGTGGGGTGGGTGGCCAAATTTTGACTTTCCAAGTCACTTGTCTCCCACTTGGCCCACCCTTCTAGAAGCCTCCATTTGGAAGGTTGACTGACCCCACATGGGGCCCTAGGCTGAGGTGGCTCAATGGGATGGGGCCTAGGGGGCCCGTGGGACCCGGGGGTCTCATTTTGCAAATAAACCCCTCTTACAATCACAATTACAATCTAAATAAAATACACACAACATACAAACAAAATACAAAAAATACCGAGACTCAAGGGGGAGTCTCTAGACTGTCTCCGAGCCATATGGATGCCGAAGTGGCTCGAGTGGTGCTCCACTTACGGTACCGGTGGTCGCCGGCTCGTGCCTCTCGCGTGCTCTGGTGTCCGCACCTGATGCGGGACGGACACAGGGACCGACTTTACGTGGTATGGACCTCGGACTCTAGATGCGGACACGACCAGCAACGCATGATGGGAGAGACACTAAGCACGACACGGAGAGCTCCTATGGGCTATACGTCGCTAACAGAAACGCAAGCTCACTCGTCGTCCCAAGAGAGGGAAACGCGGATCGTGCGCGGTTGAAGAACCGGCAGAGTTCAAGGGTAGTCGACTCACTTCCAGACTCGGATCGAGTCGCGGGACGGGTCACTCTCACACTCACAGTGGTGACATGGACACACGGGCTAGTACCTATCGCTCTCGCAGCGGCATACGACCATATACTAGCTAAGCAAATGAAATGCCAAGGAGTTAAGATCGTTACCTCCACGCACCCGGCGTGGCGAAGACAACCCCGGCCGAATTACGGACTCCCGGTTAAACAATGTTATAGCAATATAATGATTTGACCCACTCCACGCATGGAGGTAAAAGGTCACATGTGGGGTCCGGGAATCACGTAAATCGGGTTGACGGGCAGCATCTTGATGTCGCCCGGCGGTGCTGAACTCCGCGTTTTCGTGCTTTCCGAACGGCAACTTCTACGGGCCCGTGGGGCCCACGGAAGGCGCTGTCCTCCGGATCTGCGGGGGTGGGACCCACTATGATGGGGACCCCTGGTGGTGCGCCTCCAAGGACGGCGGTCGGCCGGAAACACCGGTCGGGGGTCGATCGGCCCCGATTCCCAACTCTTGAACTAACAATCCACAGATTTTGGTTGCTATCTTCCGGCGCGCGCTCCGGCGAAAACGGCCGCTGCGATCAATCCCGACGTCGGATCGGGACGCATGAGCTATCGTTGGAAAGCTCTCTTCAAATCCTTCAATCTAGACCTGAAGGGATCTACTGGATCTGGCCGGATCTGTACTTTTTTGAATTTACAACCTCCTGTTGTACAGTGCCCTAAATCTCAGATCTGCAGGGAACTTGACTGAGAACTGCCATTGACCGCCTAGTATACCTCCGATTCAGCTCTTGATCGCTTCACCAAAGTTGTGAGAAATTGAACCAGTAAAACGGAAATATTTTTTGTGGACTGATTGGAGGTGGCTACGAATTGATATGATTTTACACTGGACAGAGGTCGGATCTGGAAATAGAGGGACATCACTGTAGCTAGGTCTGTGGACAAATTTTAAAAAATAGGTGGAGGGTGGAACAAAAATCAGGAATATTCGTGGAAGGAGGGGTGGATGGAAGGAACTCCCAATAAAATTGGGAGTTCCAAAAAAATCAAAAAAAGGGTCGAAGATGTGAAATTCAGGAAGAAAGAAATTCAGATCTGAAAAATGGCAGAACTGAAAATTGAACTTGAACGAAAATGGAAAATTGGAAAATGGAGAATTTATGACCCACCAAATTTTTTAGGACGTGGGGAACACCTCTAGAACATCCCCTCAAAATCCCAAGTCGATCTGAGCTCGTGGCTGACACAGAGAATTTTTGAAAGTGATGGCTACAGGCAGTTGGCAGAACTCCGACGAACTTGATGGCGGTGCGATGGCGGCTTGTGGCGGCGGCGACCGGAACTGATAGGGTGGAGTCACACCACTAAGAGGCAACCTTCACAGCTGCAAGGGGGAGAGGGAGAGAGGAAGGGGGCGGCCTAGGCCATGCTCCAACAATTTCTTTGATTCAAATGCATTAATTCTATCAAAAATAGAAATTACAAGCTTATATAGGTCACATGTCTAATCAATCCTCACAGTTGGATCTAGGGATGAGAGATGGAGGGCTGGGATTGAATGTGACCATCCACAAAAAATACATTAAAAAAAATAAGGGGGGGCAGCCTATTGACTAGGGGGGAACAAGCTTGACATTGTAGGTGGGGTGGGTGTCCAAATTTTGACTTTCCAAGTCACTTGTCCCCCACTTGGCCCACCCTTCTAGAAGCCTCCATTTGGAAGGTTGACTGACCCCACATGGGGCCCTAGGCTGAGGTGGCTCAATGGGATGGGGCCTGGGGGGCCCGTGGGACCCGGGGGTCCCATTTTGCAAATAAACCCCTCTTACAATCATAATTACAATCTAAATAAAATACACACAACATACAAACAAAATACAAAAAATACCGAGACTCGAGGGGGAGTCTCTAGACTGTCTCCGAGCCATATGGATGCCGAAGTGGCTCGAGTGGTGCTCCACGTACGGTACCGGTGGCTCGCCGGCTCGTGCCTCTCGCGTGCTCTGGTGTCCGCACCTGATGCGGGACAGACACGGGGACCGACTTTACGTGGTATGGACCTCGGACTCTAGATGCGGACACGACCAGCAACGCATGATGGGAGAGACACTAAGCCCGACACGGAGAGCTCCTATGGGCTATACGTCGCTAACAGAAACGCAAGCTCACTCGTCGTCCCAAGCGAGGGAAACGCGGATCGTGCGCGGTTGAAGAACCGGCAGAGTTCAAGGGTAGTCGACTCACTTCCAGACTCGGATCGAGTCGCGGGACGGGTCACTCTCACACTCACAGCGGTGACATGGACACACGGGCTAGTACCTATCGCTCTCACAGCGGCATACGACCATATACTAGCTAAGCAAATGAAATGCCAAGGAGTTAAGATCGTTACCTCCACGCACCCGGCGTGGCGAAGACAACCCCGGCCGAATTACGGACTCCCGGTTAAACAATGTTACAGCAATACAATGATTTGACCCACTCCACGCATGGAGGTAAAAGGTCACATGTGGGGTCCGGGAATCACGCAAATCGGGTTGACGGGCAGCATCTTGATGTCGCCCGGCGGTGCCGAACTCCGCGTTTTGGTGCTTTCCGAACGGCAACTTCTACGGCCCGTGGGGCCCACGGAAGGCGCTGTCCTCCGGATCTGTGGGGGTGGGACCCACTATGATGGGGACCCCTGGTGGTGCGCCTCCAAGGACGGCGGTCGGCTGGAAACACCGGTCGGGGGTCGATCGGCCCCGATTCCCAACTCTTGAACTAACAATCCACAGATTTTGGTTGCTATCTTCCGGCGCGCGCTCCGGCGAAAACAGCCGCTGTGATCAATCCCGATGTCGGATCGGGACGCATGAGCTATCGTTGGAAAGCTCTCTTCAAATCCTTTAATCTAGACCTGAAGGGATCTACTGGATCTGGCCGGATATGTACTTTTTTGAATTTACAACCTCCTGTTGTATAGTGCCTGAAATCTCAGATCTGCAGGGAACTTGACTGAGAACTGCCATTGACCGCCTAGTATACCTCCGATTCAGCTCTTGATCGCTTCACCAAAGTTGTGGGAAATTGAACCAGTAAAACGGAAGTATTTTTGGTGGACTGATTGGAGGTGGCTACGAATTGATATGATTTTTACACTGGACAGAGGTCGGATCTGGAAATAGGGGGACATCACTGTAGCTTGGTCTGTGGACGAATTTTGAAAAATAGGTGGAGGGTGGAACAAAAATCAGGAATATTCGTGGAAGGAGGGGTGGATGGAAGGAACTCCAATAAAATTGGGAGTTCCAAAAAAAATCAAAAGAAGGGTCGAAGATGTGAAATTCAGGAAGAAATAAATTCAGATCTGAAAAATGGCAGAACTGAAAATTGAACTTGAACGAAAATGGAAAATTGGAAAATGGAGGATTTATGACCCACCAAATTTTTTAGGACGTGGGGAACACCTCTAGAACATCCCCTCAAAATCCCAAGTCGATCTGAGCTCGTGGCTGATACAGAGATTTTGTGAAAGTGATGGCTACAGGCAGTTGGCAGAACTCCGGCGAACTTGATGGCGGTGCGATGGCGGCTTGTGGCGGCGGCGACCGGAACTGATAGGGTGGAGTCACACCACCAAGAGGCAACCTTCACAGCTGCAAGGGGGAGAGGGAGAGAGGAAGGGGGCGGCCTAGGCCATGCTCCAACAATTTCTTTGATTCAAATGCATTAATTCTATCAAAAATAGAAATTACAAGATTATATAGGTCACATGTCTAATCAATCCTCAACAGTTGGATCTAGGGATGAGAGATGGAGGGCTGGGATTGAATGTGACCATCCACAAAAAATACATTAAAAAAAATAAGGGGGGGCAGCCTATTGACTAGGGGGGAACAAGCTTGACATGGTAGGTGGGGTGGGTGGCCAAATTTTGACTTTCCAAGTCACTTGTCCCCCACTTGGCCCACCCTTCTAGAAGCCTCCATTTGGAAGGTTGACTGACCCCACATGGGGCCCTAGGCTGAGGTGGCTTAATGGGATGGGGCCTGGGGGGCCCGTGGGACCCGGGGGTCCCATTTTGCAAATAAACCCCTCTTACAATCACAATTACAATCTAAATAAAATACACACAACATACAAACAAAATACAAAAAATACCGAGACTCGAGGGGAGTCTCTAGACTGTCTCCGAGCCATATGGATGCCGAAGTGGCTCGAGTGGTGCTCCACGTACGGTACCGGTGGCTCGCCGGCTCGTGCCTCTCGCGTGCTCTGGTGTCCGCACCAATTCTCCCCGGGTGGGAGAAACTCGACCCTATTGAGTAAGGGTCTGCGTCGCTCCTGTATCGCTCCAGAAGGTCCGGATCAATCCGCTGCAACTCTCCGTGTGTGATCCATGTGTCCTCGGTAGCGGGCTGTCCTCTCCATCGCACTAGGTAGCGCGGGTAGGATCCACTCCTGGTAACTGTCACCTGCTCATCCAGTATATGATCTATATGCTCACGCTGCCGTAACAATGGGGCTGGAGGTGGACACTCAGGGGTGGGATCACTCCCAAGGGGAGGAGATGGCTCGAAAGGCTCACTAGGGATCACCGCTGGGTCCCTATATGCAACTAGATCCGAAACATTAAAAGTAGAGCTTATATCATATTCCTCGGGCAAGTCCACAACATACGCATTGGATCCAACACGTTTCAACACTTTAAATGGACTGGGTCCGCGAGCTTGCAACTTCTTAACGGTTCAAGAGGGAAACCGTTCAGGTCTTACCTGATCATGACATATTCGCCCTCTTGGAACTCTCGGTGGTGTCGATGAGCATCGGCTAACTCCTTGTACCGTGCATTGCTGGCCTCAATGTGACGACGGATGTCGTCATGCAAACTCCTAACCTGCCTAGCAAAAGAAAGAAAGAAAAAAAAAAACACACGGATGCACACACGACCTTAAACAACCCTACAGTTAGTCAAACCCAATCATATGCAAGGGGGTCCAGGACATCCGAATGTGTGCCAGGCATGCATTTGCAATAACCGAAGGTTAATGTCATGGTGGACTCCTAGGCATCCTACGATGCACCAATCATGGACATTGGGTTTGGATGTGGGAAGTCCGGGAGGTTTGGGTGGTTTAGGTGGGCCGGGTGAACCAAAGTCTCCATTACCTCCAAATGACGGTTCGGACCTATTGCCATGTGATGGTGGCCAGGCCCGAGTAGGAGGGGTGTGATAGTGGTCTTCCTTAAAGAGGTGGAATGGAGGTTGTGGACCAAGGGGCCCACTAAGAAAGGGATCGAAGGGATCAAAGAATGTGTGAACCCTCGATATAGATTCCCTCATCTCAAGATCCCATGTGTGAAAGTCTAGAAGGTGTTGTTGGTCTCCTTCATCAATGAAGGAAGATGAGATGGTGGGGGTATGATGGTGGACTCTCTCAAAAAGGTGGAGTAAATATGGTGGGTCACGGGGTCCACAAGAGAATGGGTCGAAGGGATCAAAGAAGGTATGACCCCTCGGACTAGGCTTACACAAATCACTGTCCCACATTTGGAAATCTTGGAGGTGCAAACGATCACCTTCATTCATTGTGAGAGATGGGACGACAGTGATAGGTAGAAAGTAAGATTCCTCCCTTGGGCAAAGAGGAATGAAGTCGGACTCGACCGGCATAGGGAGGAGTAGAAGAACCTCCGTGGTAACATGACCCACGGTGTACACGGAGGTGATGGACCCTAAAGCGGGATGAGTGAAACTACGACCTGTGGGTCGGTCGAAGCCTGGAGCCAACAAGTGCGTAAATATCAATTGCCGGTCTAACCCTTTAAGAAGGTCATCCAATGTATCCACATAGTGACTAGACCGGAAAGTGGTGTGAAATGAATTGATTGGCACCAGAGGTAGGATAGGGTCCATAGATGGGAAGGGAAGTGGGACCAAGCCATCCTTGAGCCAACTCAGTAGTGGCTCAGCTATGTAAAGCATACGCGTTAGAAACCCGGGTGGCTCGGGCTTTGGTGGCTCCAAATGAGAAGACTCCGAAATAAGATCGGAAGGTGAGTGAGATGGAGCTCTCATGGTGGGGAAGGAGGATCCACTATGATGGGGAGAGGGCTTGGGGACTCCGTTGATGGAGCCGGGTTAAGACTACCGTCGATGACCTCCTTAGGCTCGGGTAGGAGTACATCACTAGGAGTACGTGTCCTATCTACCCCATCCAACCAGTCCAAAATCATTTGCATAGTTCGGTAACAGAGTGGGTTGGAATAGGGATATCTTGGTGGACTCGCCCGTAGTCAACCGTCCTAGGACTGGGTCTTGGTTCATCTACGTGTGAGGCTCTTTGCCTCCGACTAGGAACCACTTGGTTGGAAGTGATTGGGTGGGGCCAGTTGGAGGTGACCGGTTGGGGAACGTAGACCTTCCTAAGCTCTTTCTTCATGTCCCACCATGACTCGATGGGCCGTTGCCCCTTAACCTCTCTCATTCTTTCGATGTAATCCCACTTTTCGGCAGCCTCTTGAAGAAGCCGCCGCTCTTTGGCGAAAGAGAATTGCATTGTCTCGGACATAGTATAACAATCAAAGTAGGTGTCCATGGTGGCCTCCCACTTGAGGTAGATGCCCGGGTCATTGGAGCCAAAAAAATCTGAGGCTTCAGGCCTACAGAAGCGGAGGGGATGGTTGCCAAGCCCATGGGTGGGCCAACGGTCATATCGCCCGGGTGATTGGGAATCCATGGGAAATTGGAGGCTATACGCTGGGCATGTTGACACAAAGGGACAAGACAAACCGACTAATGCAAACACACACTAGATGATGCACTTAGACCTAAACCAATATCCGGTATGAGGCGGAGATAAGCGATCCGAGGATCACTCGCGCAAGGACGCTACCCTCTCGATAGGCATAACCTAATGTTCGGGTAACGCCTTTTAATATACCGAACTATTGGGTGAAATGCAATTTGAAACACTCTTTTTTTTTGTTTTGGAAGAATGAGACACGATTACACCCTAGACACGACCAAGACTCGGCACGCGACAGAGATAATTGACCCGAAGGTCACTCGCGCAAGTGTGTGGTCTTCCCGATAGGCGTAAACTAACGGTCGGATAACACCTTTTGATATACCGAGTGAAGGTGTGTGTGGGGTAATCTTAGACTATGCAAGACTTATGCAATGACTACCCTAGACTCGACTCGCTCTGATACCAAGCTGATGCGGGACGGACACGGGGACCGACTCTACGTGGTATGGACCTCGGACTCTAGATGCAGACACGACCAGCAACACATGATGGGAGAGACACTAAGCCCGACACGGAGAGCTCCTATGGGCTATACGTCGCTAACAGAAACGCAAGCTCACTCGTCGTCCCAAGCGAGGGAAACGCGGATCGTGCGCGGTTGAAGAACCGGCAGAGTTCTAGGGTAGTCGACTCACTTCCGGACTCGGATCGAGTCGCGGGACGGGTCACTCTCACACTCACAGCGGTGACATGGACACACGGGCTAAGACCTATCCCTCTCGCAGCGGCATACGACCATATACTAGCTAAGTAAATGAAATGCCAAGGAGTTAAGATCGTTACCTCCACGCACCCGGCGTGGCGAAGACAACCCCGGCCGAATTACGGACTCCCAGTTAAACAATGTTACAGCAATACAATGATTTGACCCACTCCACGCATGGAGGTAAAAGGTCACATGTGGGGTCCGGGAATCACGCAAATCGGGTTGACGGGCATCATCTTGATGTCGCCCGGCGGTGCTGAACTTCGCGTTTTCGTGCTTTCCGAACGGCAACTTCTACGGGCCTCTGGGGCCCACAGAAGGCGCTGTCCTCCGGATCTGTGGGCGTGGGATCCACTGTGATGGGGACCCCTGGTGGTGCGCCTCCACGGACGGCGGTCGGCCGGAAACACCGGTCGGGGGTCGATCGGCCCCGATTCCCAACTCTTGAACTAACAATCCACGGATTTTGGTTGCTGTCTTCCGGCGCGCGCTCCGGCAAAAACGGCCGCTGCGATCAATCCCGACGTCGGATCGGGGCGCATGAGCTATCGTTGGAAAGCTCTCTTCAAATCCTTCAATCTAGACCTAAAGGGATCTACTGGATCTGTCAGGATCTAAACTTTTTTGAATTTACAAGCTCATGTTGTACAGTGTCCGAAATCTCAGATCTGCAGGGAACTTGACTGAGAACTGCCATTGACCGCCTAGTAGACCTCCGATTCAGCTCTTAAGCTCTTCATCAAAGTTATAGGATTTTGAACAAGGAAGATGGCAATAGTTTTGGTGGACTGATTGGAGGTGGCTACGAATTGATATGATTTTTACACTGGACAAATGTCGGATCTAGAAATAGGGGGACAGCACTGTAGCTATGTCTGTGGACGAATTTTGAAAAATAGGTGGAGGGTGGAACAAAAATCAGGAAAACTCTTGGAAGGAAGGGTAGATGGAAGGAACTCCCAATAAAATTGGGAGTTCCAAAAAAAATCAAAAGAAGGGTCGAAGATGTGAAATTCAGGAAGAAAGAAATTCAGATCTGAAAACTGGCAGAACTGAAAATTGAACTTGAACGAAAATGGAAAATTGAAAAATGGAGGATTTATGACCCACCAAATTTTTTAGGACGTGGGGAACACCTCTATAACATCCCCTCAAAATCCCAAGTCGATCTTAGCTCATGGCTGACACAGAGAATTTGTGAAAGTGATGGCTGCAGGCAGTTGGCAGAACTCCGGCGAACTTGATGGCGGTGCGATGGCGGCTTGTGGCGGCGACGGCGGCGACCGGAACTGATAGGGTGGAGTCACACCACCAAGAGGCAACCTTCACAGCTGCAAGGGGGAGAGGGAGAGAGGAAGGGGGTGGCCTAGGCCATGCTCCAACAATTTCTTTGATTCAAATGCATTAATTCTGAAATCCTTATGCAAGAGGGGAGGGAGAGAGGAACAAGGGCACACCCTTCAATGGCTCAAGCCAAGTTCACAAATTTCTTCATTAATTCCTTACAAAACACTCTACATGGGTTTATATAGAAGGGGAGGAAGGGGGGGAGGGTTGGAATTCGTGGGAGAGAGGGGAGGGGTAGTATTTTCTTTCCCCATGTGGTCAATTGGCCTAAAAATATAAAATACTAAATGTCATTTTAATGGGGGGGCACCCCTTGACCAAGCTAGCCTCCAACTTGGACTTTGTGATCCATTTGTCCCCCTTGAATGGTCTAACCTTCTAGATGCCACCTAGGTTTGTTGACCAGCCCCATATGGACGCAAATAAGGCCACTTGGACCAATGAGGAAGGAGTGAGGGCCCCCTTGCTGGACCTACTGACAATTTGCATAAAAATCCAAATAATCCAAGGGAATGACACATTGGCTCATAAAGCCTTATAATTGCACATATACTCTCCCAAGGATATAAAAGCAAATAAAAGGACTCAAATGTAACATAAAAATTTAGTGCTCGGCGTCGATTCCCATCAACTCTCCCAGGTGGGAGGAACTCGATCCCGTCGAGTAAGGGGTGCGGCTGCTCGTGACATCGGCAGATCCGTCATCGTACCTGGAAGCGCGGAGTACGCTCCACTCCAAGTAATAGACACCTGCTCACCCCGTATAGATTCGATATGCACATGCTGCCATGGGAATGAGGCTAGAGGTGGACACTCCAGGGTGGGGTCACTCTCAAATGAGGGAAGGCGGATCGAAAACTCACTAGGAATCACCGCTTGTCCCTTATGCGACTAGATCCGATATGAGGTAGAACCGATCCCAATAGTCCGACAAGTCTCGAACTCGAAAGGGCTAACAACGCGAGCATACAAACCGACTTGACTCGACACATACATGGACACACAAGACCCTAGACACACCTAAGGTTAGTCCGACCCGTACGTGTGTGACGGTGGACCAGGACACCCGAATATGTGCCATGCATACACTAGATGTACTCGATGGTTAACGGAATGGAACCCTAGACATCCTAACACGTACCACTCATGCATTGGCGTCCTATGGGATTTGGGTGGAGAAGGGCTAGGAGATCCCAAGTTTCCTTCTTTCTTACCCCTATAGGATGACCGTGGAATGGTTCCCGGGTTTAGTGTAGGTGGACTAACCCTTGAGGAAGGGGTGGGGTTGTGGACTTCCCTAACAAGATGAAATGGATAAAGTGGTTCATACGGCCCATTAAGGAAAGGGTCGAAGGGATCAAAGAATGTGTGACCCCTCGACACGGATTCCTCCATTACATAGTCCCATGGATAAAATTCATGAAGGTGATGATCACCTCCATCCATCGTGATAGATGGAATAGTGTATAGGAGATATGGCTCCTCCCTCGGGATAAAGGAGTGAAGTCGGGCTCGGCCGGTAGCGGGAGGAGTAGAAGAACCTCCGTGGTAACATGACCCACGGTGTACACGGAGGTAATGGACCTTAAAGCCGGATGGGTGAAGCTACGACCGGTGGGTCGGTCGAAGCCTGGGGCCAACAAGTGCGTAAAAGTCAACTGTCGGCCTAACCCTTTAAGAAGGTCATCCAATGTATCCACATAGTGACTAGACCGGAAGGTGGTGTGAAATGAGTTGTTTGACACTAGAGGTAGTGTGGGGTCCATGGAAGGGAAAGGAGGTGGGACCAAGCCATCCTTGAGCCAACTAAGAAGCGCTCAGCCACGTATAGTGTATCCGTTAGAAACAAGGGTGGCTCGGGCTTTGGTGGCTCCAAATGAGAGGGCTCCGAAATAAGATCGGAAGGTGAGGGTGACAATGGAGCACTCTCGGGTGGTGAAGGCAATGGGGTAAGCAGTCCGATCGGCTCGGACTCAGTTGGGAGGTAGATGTTTGCCGAAGGGCAGCTAGGGCAGCATCGGCTCGCTGTAGGTCGTCATTAAATCGAGACTCAAATGGCTCGACCTCCAGAGCGACCTTATAGGACTGCGCCAGAGAGAATGCGTCGCGGATAAGACACTCCAACTGGAAGTGAAGGCGTAAACCTCTCCGGAACTGAAATGCGGCTGTGGTGCTCTCCTCTCCCAAACCATATTCCAACCAATACTTATGATAGTCCCGGATGTACTCGGACACTGACCTATCACCTTGGACCGGTCGACATGGGTTGGCCATAGTTGCCAAGATGTGGGAATGGATCCCTAGGAATGGATAAGCAAGGCCATTTTTTTGTTTTATTTTATAAGTAAAAGTTTATGCAAACTAATGCAAACTCCTAGACACGACTTAGAATGCGATGCAAATGCAAGTTGAAATGAGACTCGACTACAACCTAGACTACACACCTAGACTTAACCAAAACTCGGTACGTGGCGGAGATAATCGATCCGAAGACCACTCGCACAAGTGTGCGGCCTTCCCGATAGGCGTAGCCTAACGTTCGGACAATACCTTTTTATATACCGATTAATAGTTTGCAAGTGCAACCTAGACCGACTTAGATGATGACTAGACGTAAATGACACTTTATTTTTTGATTTTAGACACCCTAGACTCAAACTGGGGCTCTGATACCAAATTGATGCGGGACGGACCACGGACTCGACTCGAATTAGGAATGCGATCCTTGGACTCTAGACGAGCTCGCAATTGTCCCTTACCGAGGGAAGACGTAGGATCGGGCACGGTTAAGAAACCGGCCGTGAGTCACGGGTATCGGCTTTTCCGTGTAGACTCGGATCGAGTCACGGGACGGTAACACTCAAACTCACTCTCTCGCAGCGGTGATGAAATGATAACGGGCTAATAATCCTACACTCGCAGCGGCATTCAAAGCTATACAAGATAAGCAAATGCGATAAAGAGTGGGGAGCGAGTGTACCTCCACGCTCCGGGCGTGGGGAAGACGTTCCGGCCAGTTACGGTAACTCCCGGTTAACAACAGTTAAAAACTCAATTACAGCAGTAATTCTATTGCCCACTCCACGCAGGGAGGTAAAGGGCTACAGTGGGGCCCGAGAGGACCGACCCTGGGTTGACGGGCAGCAATCTCGAGGCGAACTCAGCACGAACTTGGCCTGTTGGTCCGACTCGACACTATTGCAACTCGGTGCTACGCCAACTCGGTGGCTGACTCGGTTCCGTTCCAAAGGAACGTCGCCTTCTTGATGTCTTCTGGAGGCGCCGCTTGGCTGGGATGATGGCGGGATGTCCCGGATCGACTCCCAGAAGGGGCGGCACTCGAAGTTGAATTTTGATATTTACTGTTGATTTTCTCCCGAACTGAATTTTCGGACCTGCACACAGAACAGATCTGCAGGCCACGGCGGCGAAAATCACTACGCTCAGATCCGAGGCTGATCGAGGTGTGGCCGGTACCGATGGAAAGAGTACCCCACACACACCCTCACTCGGTATATCAAAAGGTGTTGTCCGACCGTTAGGTTACGCCTATCGGGAAGACCGCACACTTGCGCGAGTGACCTTCGGGTTGATTATCTCCGCCGCGTACCGAGTCGTGGTCGTGTCTAGGGTGTAGTCGAGTCTCATTTTTTTAAAAAATAAAAAAAGTGTTTTAAATTGTATTATTTTCAAAATACCAAAAAAAAGAGTGTTTTCAAATTGCATTTCACCCGATAGCTCGGTATATTAAAAGGCGTTGCCGAACATTAGGTTATGCCTATCGGGAGGGTAGCATACTTGCGCGAGTGATCTTCGGATCGCTTATCTCCGCCTCGTATCGGCTATTGGTTTCGGTCTAAGTGCATCATCTAGTGAGTGTTTATTTTAGTCGGTGTTTCCTAGTTCGTGTGTCTGCATGTCCACTACCCGCCACTACCATGGCCGTCCCCCGAGACCATGGGTCCGATTGGTCACCCTTGGTGGCCGAATTCAATTCTTTCATGGCCCGATGCCCGGACCCTATGTCAACAACCGAGTCGTTCCAGCGACCTATCGTGTCCATTGCCATCTTACCTAATGGGTTGCATACGGAGATCGACTTCATCCATAGGGTGTCGTCTAACTGTGTCTCCCAAGACATAGTTGAATCGCTCTCTAAGACCGGAGAGATTGTTCTCAATGGTGGTTTAGCATTTGTAGAGTTCCAATGGAGGTTCGGCACCGCTCTTTATTTCGATTGAGCATGGTGCAAGGTCGGCACACTTGCTGGCCCATGCATCATTTTAGGCCAAGATTGGTTGGAAGAGAGGAGAGCAACCTTCGACCGGGATAGGAGGACTTGCACTTTATACCCACCTCACCTACCCGGTGAGTTCGTCTTCCACGATGGCATACACCCGACTACCTCCGTATCTCCAACCACCCAACTCCACCGGTCCGTTCCACCTCTGGACTCACATCCACCACCACTCCCGGAGCCCACCCATGTGGTCCCCTATATTGGGGTTAGCCATTTCTCCGACCCGTGTCCTTCACATTCTCCTACCTTAGAGGACAACCAGTCGGAGGATGCCTCACCCGGGCCTATTATAGTACGTTACGAGGCTGATCAAGAATTGGACAAGGAGTATCTCACTGATGTTTTGGGGTTAGAGAATGACCCAATAGCGGACCCCACCATTCCACTCCTACCCGTCTCTCTACGGTAGCGCAGCCGCTAGTGACTACTGTACCATTGTCGACACCTTATGTTGACACGGTATGGTTGGGTTTCTGCCATGCGTACGAGAGAAAATATCCGGACTTCATTCTTTTCGTGCTTCACACTAGCCGTCCGGATTATATTCCCGTCACCCATTCTCTGATCCTTCCAGTCTTTCATATCCGAGGACGAGTCTTCTCGAATCGGAGACGGTTGACGGGGGATGAAACTCATGACATCCGGTTGTGGGCTAGTCCTTCTTTACACTTAGTGTATGTAGACAATGACCGTCATCCTTAGCGGGTCTTATTCCATATGTCCCTTGTGTTTGTATCTTTGTCTTTGTCTTTGTCTACGTATGTCTAAGGTCATGTGTGTGTTTGTTTCTACGGTTTGTTTTCTTTCATGCATATGGTTTGCATTAAGTCATGTCAATAAAAGGCCAGTCAAGCACGTATAATGAAGTAGCCGATGCATGCTACATATCCGTGGATTCAAAAGGAGAGTACGTCTAGGTTAGAGTCATACCTGATTGGTTTCCTCCCGGAGACCGAAAGCAACTCTACGTCCACGATACCCACCCTTTCCGGGTCAAGAAACAAGTGGGTCCGAATGCGTACGATCTTGAACTACCGGGCGACTATGGTGTCAGTTCGACATTTCATGTTTCAGATCTGGTAGCATATTGGAACCCGCGGTGATCCTAGTGAGTTTTGGGCTTTCTCCTCCTATTGTGAGTGATACACCACCCGAGAGTCCACTCTTCCAGCCTCAACGCACGCATATAGATTGTATACTGGATGAGTAGGTGATCACCAGGAATGGAGCGTACCCACACGGCCTAGTGTGTTGGCGAGGATGTCCCCACGATGACCAACGCCTCGATCACATGCGGAGAACGCAAGCTTCGAGACCCTTACTCGACGGGGTCGAGTTCCTCCCACCCGGGGAGAATTGGTGCGGACACCAGGATGATCAAGTGACACATCGACGAACCGACGGTGCCATACACGGAGCACCAAGTGGACTACTTCGGCTTCCCTTCCAATTCGGGACAAGTTGGCTTCAATTTGGACCTTTTTTGCATTGAAATTGGGCTTGTAGTGAGTGTTTTATTTGGGTTTTTCATATTGGCCTCATCTCCTCGCCTAGGTTGAAGTACTTCGAAGCAGCTTTCCAACGGCGCTGGTTTCGTGTCGATCCGACATCGGGGCTGATCGCAGCGTCCGTTCTCGCCAGAGCGCGCGTCGAAAAATAGAACCGGCACACCCGTGGCTGGTTGTTCCGACCGGTGCCGATCGGAGCCGCCCGGCCTCCGACCGGCGAACCAGCGCACCTCCACTCCAGGGAGTGCCCTTCCAGGCATCCTCCACTACAGCGGTGCCATCGGGTCCCACACGGCCCCTCTGGACAGCACGTGGGCCCCACCGTCACTAGTTCGGGTGCTGCCGAAGAGACGCGAGAAGCCGCCCGTCAACCCGAATTCGGTCCTCCCGGACCCCATTGTGTAGCCCTTTACCTCCCTGCGTGGAGTGGACAGCGACGTGTGTTGCTGTAATATTGTATATTATTGTTCCGGGAGTACGAGTTTCGGCCGGATCCGTCTTCCCCACGCCGAGCGCGTGGAGGTATCGTTCTCGCTCCCTACACTCGGCATTTACTTATTTTCATATATACTTATTTATGCTGCATCCCTTTACTCGGTATATCAAAAGGTGTTGTCCGAACGTTAGGCTACGCCTATCGGGAAGGCCGCACACTTGCGCGAGAGATCTTCGGATCGGTTATCTCCGCCACGTACTGAGTCTTGGTTTATTTTCGGATCGGTTATCCAGTGCAAATGTGTAGCAGGAATTTCGAGAAGACACCTCTGTCCAGCAGGACAGAACCTTGAAGGCGGTTCCGCGGTGGAATTGATGCGGGACGAGACCACGGACGCGACAAGCTCGTGACTGCCCCTTAATGAGGGAAGCGTCGGACGTGCACGGTTGAGAAACCGACAAGAGCTAGGGTGGTCAATTCACACTTTCGTGCCCGGATCGGGTCACAGGACGGTCACGCTCTCTCTTGCAGCAGCGGTGATATGAAAATAAAGCGAGCTACGATCCTATAACATGCTCTCTAGCAGCGGACATCAAGGGCTTATGGGTTGTATTGTGTGTATTGGCTTGTATAGGTATGTATTATGGGTTGTATTGGCTTGAAAGTGTGTAATTTTTGATTTCTTTCATTTGGGCTCTCTTTGTAAGGCTTTAATTAAGTCATTGGGCCACATTTCTAGGAAGAGTCCATTACTAGGTATCATGTATTAGGTCCACTTAAGGGTGTTACTTCATATTGGGTCATTAGGTTTCTAATGGGTCATTAAGGCACTTAAGGCCCAAATTGGGTTACTCTCTCTCATGGGCCATCTAAGTGGGAAGGGTCCATGACTAGCATGGGCTTGTGGATGGTTCATGGCCTATGATTGGCCCTTGGCCCATGAAGGGGGGCGCCCCCTCTTTTGGCTCCATTAGGCTAGGTTGTTTAGTTTTTTTTCTTTCCTCCCTTTCTTTGACCACATGTGTTAAAATTAGGAATTGGCTTCCTTTAAATATTTTATTTTTGTGGTTTGTCACATCCAATCCAAGCCATCCTTTCCCCCATACCTCGATCCAAGGGTGGATATTGGATTTGGCATGTAACCTATAAAGAGTTGTAATTTCTCATTTTAGTGGAATTAATGCATTTTGAATCAAAGAAATTGCCAAGAAGGCTTCTTGCGCCCCCTTCCTCTCTCTTGGAGTTCTCCCCTCAACCCCTCTGTAATTCTAGAGTGAATCCCTCTTCTATCATTCCTTCTCTATCTCTGGTGATCATCGGTGCCGCCGCCGCCGCCGTTCGTGCCGCCTTCGAGCCGCCGCGGAGCCGTCTTCATGTTTCTGTCCTGCTGGACAAAGGTGTAGTTCGTGAATTCTTGCTGCCAGCCACGAGTTTAGATGGATTTGAAATTTTGAGGGTGTGTTCTTACCTTGAATCCCCACCTCCACCTAAATTTTCACGTCCAAAATCTTCCATTTAGTAATTTTCCATTTTCGTTCATTTTGCATTCCCAGATCAATTTTGAGGGTGTGTTCTTACCTTGAATCCCCACCTCCACATAAATTTTCACGTCCAAATTACTTCATTTAGTAATTTTCCATTTTCGTTCATCTTTCACTCCCAGATCTGTCTTGTCTCTGTCTACAGTGACAGCAACTCTGAGTTTCTAATCTCTGACCACCTTTTTGATTTTTCCAAACCCGCCTAATTTTACTGGGAGTTCTATCCATCAACCCCTCACTCCATGAATTTTCTTAATTTTTGATCAGCCTTCCATCCATTTTTCAAAAATCGTGTTCTTCTTCAGCTACAGTACTGTCAGCCAGTTCCCAAATCCGACCCATTGCTAGTAGAAAAATCATAACAATTCGTAGCTACCTCCAAACGTGTCACACAAAATATTGCCATCTTCCTAGTTTGATTTCCTACAACTTTATTGAAGAGCCCTGGAGTTGAATCGGATATCTACCTTGCGGTCAATGGTAGTTCTCAGACAAGTTTCCTGCTAATCTGAGAGTTCGGCTACTGTACAACAACAACCTTCAAAATTCTCAAATTAGAAGTACATGCCTGTTTATTTTTCTGTAATCCCATATGGTTGATGCCCTTCGAAGCAGCTTTCCAACGGCGCCAGTTTCGTCGCATTCTGACGTCGGGACTGATCGCAGCGAGCAATCCTGTCGGGTCGCGCGCTGAAAAATAGAACCGGCAGATCCGCGGATGCGGGACGAGACCACGGACATGACAAGCTCGCGATTGTCCCTTAACGAGGGAAGCGTCGGACGTGCACAGTTGAGAAACCGGCAAGAGCTAGGGTGGTCAGTTCACACTTTCGTGCCCGGATCGGGTCACGGGACGGCTTCGCTCTCTCTCGCAGCAGCGGTGATATAAAAATATATAGCAAGCTAGGTCCTAAAACATGCTATCTAGCAGCGGCATATAAAGCATATATGAAATAAAGCAAAATGCCGAGAAGGGAGCGAAAATGATACCTCCACGCGCTCGGCGTGGGGAAGACGGACTCGGCCGAAACTCGTACTCCCGGAATAAATTTACACACTTGTTATAGCAATGAATCACTGCCCACTCCACGCAGGGAGGTAAAGGGCTACACAAATGGGCCCGGGAGGACCGAATTCAGGTTGACGGGCGGCTTCTCGCGTCTCTTCGACAGCACCCGAACTTGTGACTGTGGGGCCCACGTACTATCCGGAGGGGCCATGTGGGGCCCAGTGGCACCACTGTGGTGGGGATACTTAGGGAAGCGTTCCCTGGGCTGGCGGCACGCTGGAACGTCGACCGGAGGCCAGGCGGCTCCGTTCGGCACCGGTCGGGATAACCGGCCACGGATCTGCCGGTTCTATTTTCTGGCGCGCGCTCCGGCGAGAACGGACGCTGCGATCAGTCCCGATGTCGGATCGACACGAAACTGGCGCCGTTGGAAAGCTAACTTGAAGTCCTTCAACCTAGGCCTAGAGATCAGATCTGGATCTGCATGGATCTGATATTTATTGAATTATTGAGTTCCTGATGTACAATAGCTGAACTCTCAGATCTGCAGGGAACTTGTCTGAGAACTGCCATTGACCCAATGTAGATGTCCGATTCAGCTCCTGAGCTCTTCATCAAAGTTGTAGGAACTTGAGCTAAGAAGATGGCAATATTTTTTTTGGACTGATTGGATGTGGCTACATATTGATACGATTTTTGAACTAGCAGTGGCTCGGATCTGGAATCTGGTTGATAGTACTGTAGCTGAAGAAGAACACGATTTTTAAAAAATGGGTAGAAGGCTGATCAAATATTAATAAAATTCATGGAGTGAGGGGTTGATGGACAGAACTCTTAGTTAAATTGGGAGGGCTCAAAAAATTCAAAAAGGTGGTCGGAGATGGGAAACTCAGAGCTGCTGTCACTGTAGACAGAGGCAAGACAGATCTGGGAGTGAAAGATGAACGAGAATGGAAAATGACTAAATGAAGGAATTTGAACGTGAAAATTTAGGTGGAGGTGGGGATTCAAGGTAGGAACACACCCTCAAAATTTCAGCTTCAGATCTTCACGTGGTGGAGAGCAGGAATTCGTGGACTACACCTCTGTCCAGCAGGACAGAACCTTGAAGATGGCTCCGCGGCGGCTCGAAGGCGGCACGAACGGCGACGGCGGCGGCACAGATGATCACCGGAGATAGGGGGAGGGGATTGAAGATAGAGCCACTCTAGAATTTGAGGTTGGATGAGATGAACACCAGGGGAGAGGGGAAGGGCTCAAGAATCACTCTTGATTTTGCAACAATTTTCTCTTCATTAATTTTCAATTGAAAAATACAACCTTTTATATGCTATACATCAAACATGATCTCAACCATTAGATCTAGGGATGGGGAATGATGGCTGGGATTAAGTGTGAACAACACACATAAAAAATAAAATAATCTAAGTGGAATGGGGCGCCCCCTTGACTAGGTGAAAGGGGTTGAATGGGTAGGTAGCCTACCTTGGAAAATATTAACCACTTGTCTCTCATGTGGTCAATTGGCATTCCAACCTTCTAGATGGCCACCTAGGATGGTTGACCAGCCCCACATGGTCTAGGTGGACCAATGGGAAAGGGGTGAGGGCCCCTTTGCTTAGCCCCAAATGCGGACGGTCTTTGTCTCGATGTCCCTATCAATTCTCCCCCGGTGGGAGGAACTCGACCCCGTCGAGTAGGGGTATGGATGCTCGAGTACGCATTGGATCGAATAAGGTATGACCCCTTGTGGTGGGTTCCCACAAGTCACGGTCCCTTATGTAAAAGTCTTGAAGGTGTGGATAGTCACCTTCATGCATTGTGGGTGGGACGGTGAGCATGTGTAGGATGTATGGTTCCTCCCTCGGGCGAAAGGGTATGAAGTCGGGTTCGGCCGACATGGGGAGGAATAAGAGAACCACTGTGGTGATACAACCCACGGTGTACACGGAGGTAATAGACCCTAAGGCGGGGTGGGTGAAGCTACGACTAGTGGGTTGGTCGTAAAATTGATGCGGGACGGACCACAGACTCGACTCGAATTAGGAATGTGATCCTTGGACTCTAGACGAGCTCGCAATTGTCCCTTAGCGAGGGAAGACGTAGGATTGGGCACGGTTAAGAAACCGGCCGTGAGTCACGGGTATCGGCTTTTCCGTGTAGACTCGGATCGAATCACGGGACGGTAACACTCAAACTCACTCTCTCGCAGCGGTGATGAAATGATAACGGGCTAATAATCCTACACTCGCAGCGGCATTCAAAGCTATACAAGATAAGCAAATGCGATAAAGAGTGAGGAGCGAGTGTACCTCCACGCTCCGGGCGTGGGGAAGACGTTCCCGGCCAGTTACGGTAACTCCCGGTTAACAACAGTTAAAAACTTACTTACAGCAGTAATTCTATTACCCACTCTACGCAGAGAGGTAAAGGGCTACAGTGAGGCCCGGGAGGACCGACCCTGGGTTGACGGGCAGCAATCTGGAGGCGAACTCAGCACGAACTTGGCCTGCTGGTCCGACTCGGCACTATTGCAACTCGGTGCTGCGCCAACTCGGTGGCTGACTCGGTGGATAGCAAACGATCCGTTCCAAAGGAACGTCGCCTTCCTGATGTCTTCTGGAGGTGCCGCTTGGCTGGGATGATGGCGGGATGTCCCAGATCGACTCCCGGAAGGGGCGGCACCCGAAGTTGAATTTTGATATTTACTGTTGATTTTCCCCCGAACTGAATTTTCGGACCTGCACACAGAACATATCTGCAGGCCACGGCGGCGAAAATCACTACGCTTAGATCCGGAGGCCGATCGAGGTGTGGCTGGTACAGATGGAAAGAGCACTTAGAGATATACAACATAATTTTGTTTCACCTTCATCCACCACACGGATTGAAAATAAAAACCTCTGCAAGCTGACTTTTTTTCTGGCCCGGACTGACAGACACACAAGGCAGCAAACAATCTGCCTGAAACACACCCTTGACTGAGGGGTAAACGATTTTTGTAGACTCTAAGAAAATTATGGTGGAAGGGGATATACGAGGGGAACACTCAGTAATTTTTTGGGATTTTCTAGAAATAGATAAGGGGTGACAAAAATAGAACAAGACAACTTTGTACTGTAGATCTGCAGAATGACAGATTGACAGAGGTGGACTAGAAATTACGGAAAAAATACCAAACGAACTCAGAATGAGGCATAAGATATATGGATGGAAAGCTAACAAAGAGAGGAACAAGCTCTCAAAATTTCAGCTCGATCAGACAAACACACAGAAAGGTAGATCCGCGGAGGTGGGGTTCTGTCCTGATTTGGATAGAACTTCGACGTAGCGGCGATGGCGGCTCGATGGCGGCGGCAACGGCGATACTGAGCTTCACACTCAGGGAGGTGGTGGAGGAGATGCTTCACACCTCTGAAATCGGAGCTTTCACAGCTCTAGAAGGGGAGAGAGGGGCGCCCAAGGGCTGGAGCAACAAATGGATTTCTTCTCATTAATTGCTAAGTAATTCAAAAATTACAAGGTATATATAGAAAGTGTAAAAAGACTTAAACTAACCTCAGATCTAATTTTTGGGAGGGGTAATTAAGGGACATCACATTTTAGTCCAAACAAAATAAAAAAAAAGAAATCCTAATTAATTTTGAATGGGGGGGCGCCCCCTTGACCAAGGGGGGGGGTAGGTGGAGGTGGGTGTAGAATGTTGACAATTTTCACCCTTTGTCCCCCATGTGTCAATTTGACTAGTCCAACCTTCTAGATGGCCACCTAGGATGGGTGACCAGCCCCACTTGGCCTAGGTGGACCAATGGGAAAGGGGTGAGGGCCCCCTAGCTGGACCTACTGTCAATTTGCACAAAAACCCACACAATCCAAGAGAATGACAATGTGGCTTATCAAGCCTTACAATTGCGTACATACTTTCCCGAGGATATAAAAGTAAACTAAAGGACACAAATGTAAAATGAAAAGTTAATGTTCAGCGTCGATTCCCATCAACTCTCCCCGGGTGGGAGGGACTCGACCCCGTCGAGTAAGGGGTGCGGTTGCTCGTGACATCGGCGGATCCGTCATCGTACCTGGAAGCGCGGAGTACGCTCCACTCTAAGTAATCGACACCTGCTCACCCCGTATAGATTCGATATGCACACGCTACCTTGGGAATGAGGCTAGAGGTGGACACTCCGGGGTGGGGTCACTCTCAAATGAGGGAAGGCGGCTCGAATACTCACTAGGAATCACCGCTTGTCCCTTATGTGACTAGATCCGATATAAGGTAGAACCGATCCCAATAGTCCGACAAGTCTCGAACTCCCAAGGGCTAACAACGCGATCATACAAAGACTGACTTGACTTGACACATACATGTACAAAGACGGACAACGAAACCAAGACCCACAAAGACCTTTAAACATACCTAATGTTAGTCCGACCCGTACATGGGTGACGGTGGACCAGGACACCCGAATATGTGCCATGCATGCATTTGACGTAACCGGTGGTTGGCGGAATGGGGAATTCCCAGACCTCCTAAAGTGGGCCATGCATGCATATTGGACTTAGAGGTGGGAGGGCCAGGGGTTCCAAATGCATCCTCTTCCTTTCCCCTAGAGGATGTTGTATCTCGCAAGTGAGCGGGCTTGGTGGGTGTAGACGACCCGGCCCATGGGGAAGGCGTGTGGTAGTGGATTCCGTTGAAGAAGTGAAGTATATAAGGAGGGTCTAAGGGTCCACTAGGGAATGGGTCAAAGGGATCAAATAATTGCCATGTGATGGTGGCCAGGCCCGAGTAGGAGGGGTGTGATAGTGGTCTTCCTTAAAGAGGTGGAATGGAGGTTGTGGACCAAGGGGCCCACTAAGAAAGGGATCGAAGGGATCAAAGAATGTGTGAACCCCCGATATGGATTCCCTCATCTCAAGATCCCATGTGTGGAAGTCTAGAAGGTGTTGTTGGTCTCCTTCATCCATGAAGGAAGATGAGATGGTGGGGGTATGATGGTGGACTCTCTCAAAAAGGTGGAGTAAATATGGTGGGTCACGGGGTCCACAAGAGAATGGGTCGAAGGGATCAAAGAAGGTATGGGTCCGTTGATGGACAAGGAGGAGGGACCAAGCCATCCTTGAGCCAACCAAGTAGTGGCTCGACTATGTAAAGTGTACCCGATAGAAACACGGGTGGCTCGGGCTTTGGTGGCTCCAAATGAGAGGGCTCCGAAATAAGATCGGAAGGTGAGGGTGACAATGGAGCACTCTCGGGTGGTGAAGGCAATGGGGTAGGCAGTCCGATCGGCTCGGGACTCGGTTGGGAGGTAGATGTTTGCCGAAGGGCAGCCAGGGCAGCGTCGGCTCGCTGTAGGTTGTCATTAAATCGAGACTCAAATGGCTCGACCTCCAGAGCGACCTTATAGGACTACGCCAGAGAGAATGCGTCGTGGATAAGACACTCCAACTGGAAGTGAAGGCGTAAATCTCTCCGGAACTGAAATGCGGCCGTGGTGCTCTCCTCTCCCAAACCATATTCCAACCAATACTTATGATAGTCCCGGATATACTCGGACACGGACCTATCACCTTGGACCGGTCGACATGGGTTGGCCATAGTTGCCAAGATGTGGGAATGGATCCCTAGGAATGGATATGCAAGGCCATTTTTTTGTTTTATTTTATAAGTAAAAGTTTATGCAAACTAATGCAAACTCCTAGACACGACTTAGAATGCGATGCAAATACAAGTCGAAATGAGACTCGACTACAACCTAGACTACACACCTAGACTTAACTAAAACTCGGTACGTGGCGAAGATAATCGATCCAAAGACCCTGGCCCGACTTCATTCCCATTTGCCAAAGGGAGGAATCTTATTTTCTACCTATGACTGTCGTCCCAGCGTTCCGGCGAAAACGGCCGCTGCGATCAATCCCGACGTCGGATCGGGGCGCATGAGCTATCGTTGGAAAGCTCTCTTCAAATCCTTCAATCTAGACCTGAAGGGATCTATTGGATCTGTCAGGATCTGAACTTTTTTGAATTTACAAGCTCATGTTGTACAGTGCCCGAAATCTCAGATCTGCTGGGAACTTGACTGAGAACTGCCATTGACCGCCTAGTAGACCTCCGATTCAGCTCTTAAGCTCTTCATCAAAGTTATAGGATTTTGAACAAGGAAGATGGCAATAGTTTTGGTGGACTGATTGGAGGTGGCTACGAATTGATATGATTTTTACACTGGACAAAGGTCGGATCTAGAAATAGGGGGACAGCACTGTAGCTATGTCTGTGGACGAATTTGAAAAATAGGTGGAGGGTGGAACAAAAATCAGGAAAATTCTTGGAAGGAAGGGTGGATGGAAGGAACTCCCAATAAAATTGGGAGTTCCAAAAAAAATCAAAAGAAGGGTCGAAGATGTAAAATTCAGGAAGAAAGAAATTCAGATCTGAAAACTGGCAGAACTGAAAATTGAACTTGAACGAAAATGGAAAATTGAAAAATGGAGGATTTATGACCCACCAAATTTTTTAGGACGTGGGGAACACCTCTAGAACATCACCTCAAAATCCCAAGTCGATCTTAGCTCGTGGCTGACACAGAGAATTTGTGAAAGTGATGGCTGCAGGCAGTTGGCAGAACTCCGGCGAACTTGATGGCGGTGCGATGGCGGCTTGTGGCGGCGGTGGCGGCGACCGGAACTGATAGGGTGTGTAGACACGCCAAAATTGACGTTACTATGAGTACATCTCATATTACCTTGTAATGCCCCAATTTGACCCTCAAATTAGTTCTATTTGAGTGGTTTTTCTCACTTTTCTTAGATTTCTTCTTTTTTTTCACCCTTTTCTTATTTTTTCTATTTTCCCCTATTTTTCTGGATTTTTCTGGATTTTATCTCTATTTTTTTTTGAATTCACGCCCTCATCAGGGGCGTGTTTTTTGAAACACGCCCTGTTCTAGGGCGTGTCCTTCCCATTTTATCTGTTTCCCCATTTTATCTATTTTATGAATTTTCTAAATTCACGACCTTGGTAAGGGCGTGTTTTTCATAAAACATGACTTAACTAAGGGCGTTTTTTAAAGAAAGGACGACCTCACCTGAGGGCGTTAATTCTTTTGGTTTGACCGACTTCCCCATTTGAGCTCTTGAAATTAACGCCCTTCCCTGGGGCGCGTTTTTGAAAAAGTGGCTTTGATTAAGGCGTGTTTTACATTTTTCAAATAATGGGGAGTTTTTATTGCTAAATTTGGTTTTTGAGAAACGCCCTTGTGCAGGGCGTGTTTCTGAGAAACGCCCTCTGTGTAGGTCGTCAATTCATAAATTGACGCCCTAACATAAGGCGTATTTCACCTTCTGGCTTCGTAGCCCTTTCCCCAGAGAGTCCTTGCTTCGATAGATGCCTACTTGGTTTGGGCTCTTGCCCATTCTTATCATTTCCCTCTTAGGACTCTTGCCCATGTTTATCTCTTCCTCAACCTATTTAATAGAGCCAATGGCTCTGTTGTTTGGTTGGACTCCTCTTCTTCGGATCCCCTCCAATTTCTTCTCTTCTGTTCGACCCCTCCCTTCTTTCCCACCGTTCTTCTTCTGCTTCTGTTTTCTTCTTCTTTTCTTCTTCTGTTTCTTTTTTCTTCTCTCGCAGGAGCAGGTGCTGTTGCTATTGGCTCGGGAGGAGGCTCTGCACTGCACAAATCTTCATCCCATCGAGTCCTCCTCTTCATTGAATATCAAAGCCAAGCAACAAACAGATTTTTCTTATCTCCCCTCTATTTTCTTTATTTTATCATGTGCATGCATCATTATCCTATTAACTCCCCTTCTCAACCACGTTGAGACCTCCATACAGTGCACTCTTGCACACCTTTTTATCATATTCATATCACCATTCATCATATCATCATATCTCCTCACACCCTTTGCATAGGGGTTTAAGGGCAACCACCCTTAAGGTGCGTTTTTGCACATGCTTTCATGCTCACGTATTTTTATCATGAATTGATGCTACACTCACCACATATCTAATGCAATTTCTTCATTGGTGTTTGTCTTTTTTGCAAGGGTAATTAAAGGAAGAACTCTCTTCGTCGGCCGGCCGATTTGAAGAGAAAGGAGTACTCACATCCTCCGCATATTTGAGGTATTTTGCGATCATCTCCCTCTATTATTTTCCACTTGAGACCCTCGCGTCTCTGGCGATCACACACACTCCACATTAGCACCTCGTGCTATTTTATTGCTTTCATCATATTTTATTGCTCTTTATATTTAAGTGTGGATTTTAAATAGATCTACAAATTGGCGATCACGGTGGGACCCTTTGTGTTCTTCGTCTATTACCCGTTTCCCCTTAGGCACCCGCGTGTGCCATCTCCCTTATTTGCACCCTCGGTGCGTCCCCCTTTTGTGCCCCTCGGGCACCCTCCATTGGTTTTGTCCTTTTCCCTAAGTGATTTGTCAATTTATTGATTTTTCTTTAAAATCTCCACTTATTTGAAATTTTGATGAGCATGCTTATATCTTATATTTGTTGATTGCCTGCGACTGTGAGTGGTTGTTACTGTTGGCCGTGGATTGAGAATTAACGCCTCTGTCGGAGGCGCCTTTTGATTTCACGCCCTAACCCAGGGCGTGTTGTTTGAAGTTAACGCCTTCTGACAGGGCGTTTGCTAGCTGTCCCCAATTATCTCTGCTTGCTTGGTGAATTCACGCCCGTTGCAAGGGCGTCTTTATATTTATTAGCGCCTCCCTTAAAGGCGTTTTCTTGGATTTGATGCCCGCTGGATAGGGCGTCCTTTTATTTATAGCGCCTCACACTAAGGCGTGTTTTACCCTACCCCTTGGCCCCTCACGTTGATTCACGACAGTCACACCGTCGTGTCCTTGTTTAGTAGCGTCCCCTTCCAGGGCGTGTTTTTACTGTGGGTTTCCAGAACCCCCGGGCTGTGGTTTTTCATGATATTTCATGCTTATCTTTGTTGATTGATCATATTATTGTGGTTGGCCTGTTTACCCTGTTTCATTCATATTTGCATTGGTTTGGGAGCCCCTCCT